>SMDT01003001.1:0-313602 GCA_005392925.1 Aquilaria sinensis | reverse complement strand
ACTCTCTTAGTTTTATAAAAATTAACCATTTTATCTTTTTTGATAAAAGCTTGACTTAAATATATCTATATTAATTTTTATTGTAAAAAATTTTAAAAATATATTTATAAACTAGAGTATTTAAGGTACTATATCTATTTAAACAGCTTATGTTTATATAAGAAATTTTGAATGAAAGAAAATCATGAATTAATTCCTATAATTAATAAAAATGACAAACTTTGTGAGATGGAGGTAGTATACCATATGCATATAAATATATATAAGTAATTAATTTTGATTAAGCATGGGATTGTATGTATCGTTGTAATCGTATCATATCACATGTGAGGAGTAGGACTAAGGAGAACGATGTAGATATGGTGGGTGAAGCAACATGACAGCGACAAGGGAAGATAGAACCTTTGCCAAAATTAGGGACAAGCTAGGGTGGTCCCAAAATAGATGATACAAGGTTTCAGGCTCAATATGGCAGAGGGCATAAGTAAGGTCAGTCAAATCACCATGTGTAGCCAAATTACTAGCTGTTTGGAGGGCATTGACTAAGCACTTCCATAGAATAAGCTTGAATTTGTGAGGGAATTTGAATGCCCATATTTTTTTCACAACAAACTCAACCTTAGGATGTGGACCCAGTTGGCGGCCTTTTCTTTTCACCCTTACCCTTAGCTACCTTCCCTAACGCTAGTGGCCAGCCTCTCTTCTCTAGCTTCATTTTCCTATCGACCTCGTCTCCCTTCATCCCACTATAATCCTCCTTCCTCCCCTCATCATTGTCCTCGACTCGTTAGCCATCATCCACATTTTTTTCCAACCTCACCTCACTGCCTGTTGGCCCTGCTTCCTGTCCACCTCGAATCCCATCGTTATCCATTAGTGGCCCTACAACGAAAAGGGAAAAGAACAACAAAACTAACAAAAAAATTCAAAATCTGATTGATTCAAGATAGGAACAATATAAAGCATGGTGTCCAACCAACCACCCAACACCCATCTCTTCCTAACTCACATCTCAACACCAATCACCATTGGCCGTTGTGCTAAAAATCGGAACTTAAACCTCGGCCAGCCATTAATTCAAACTTGACTAGTCAAGGATATGCTTCTACCTCTGATTTTTTGGGCCAATCCCATCTCCGATTACAAACTCGCCGTCATCCTGTGTGGCCAAGTTTAGTCAATGAACATTATGAGAATGACAGATGCTCTATTGTGGGTTGGAGAAGATCCATGCTTTTAACTGGTAAGACCTCATGTTAGTTATTGATTTCATTTAATATATATGCTCTGGGCATTTTGTTAGGACCATCCCTTAGATACTTGGCTTAGGCCAAGAATAAAAAGAAACACCTATTTAAAACATGAGGGACTTGATTGAAAGTAAGGATGAGGATGTAAATGAAACTATTGGAACTTGAAGGGTGAAATGCACCATGCAAATAAGAGCATGGACTAAGGTGGAATTAGACCAATTTTGGTTGACAAAAACAAATGGGCCGGTCAAGAATTGCGGCTTCTTCCAAATTAATTTGGTCATGGGTTAATTACCATTTTGGGCTATATTAATGAAAGCTTGGCAATTTGAGCCATGAGTTAAGAATAGAGCTGAAATAATCCTACATTTTAATAGGGGTGAGCATGGTTCGGTTTGGTGCGGGTTACTAGCGGAACCGAACCAAACCGAAAATCCTTCGGTTCCACAAAATAACAACCCAACCCGAGAACCGAGAACCGACCAGAACCAGAACCATGGTTCTGGGTTTTCGGTTCTGGGTCCTCGGGTCTGACGGTTCCACAACAGATCTCTTCCAACTCAACAAATCAACATACACAGCAAAAATAAGACTGATACAACAAAAAACTTTCATTTTAAGGAGGCTTCCTAATTTACGCTACCCCTTCCAAGGGCTACAAAAGGGAAACCCATGACATCTTAGAGCTATGAAGTGAAAGAGACGCCAGAAAAACAGGGACCAAAATAGAGAACCCAGAAGTACTAATGGATAAACTCGGGGATGTCAAGTTGCCATTTCTAATTCCAACAAAAACCAGCAAACCAAATTCCTTACCTAAAAGCAACAGTTTTAACAGCACAGGCCCACAGAAACTAAAATTTACAGCATATACTGCGGCCTCAAACTCAAATCCTTCTACCCTAATATTTCTCATTCGTTGCTACTTTATGCTTACAAGTCATATCACCAACAATTCACAACATTATCTCAATACACTTGAGAGGGTATCTCACGGTTGGAAAGGCCTTTCAGCATTCTTTGATCATGAATACAGGTACAGCATACCAATAAATTAACTCCACCTTAATCCTAGTTCACTAGACTAAATGAATCCTATGTCCCCACTCCACTTAGTTTGAGCCAAGTTTACTTATATGCTCTAAAAGAGTAATTCCTTTTGTTTTATATACTTATATGCACTAAAAGAGCAATTTCTTTTGTTTTATACTATATAACCACCCAAGGACGCAATGAACTCAACCAGGAAAAGCAACAACACTACATAAGCCAACTAAATCCTAGAGACCAATTTATGATGAAACAAGTAAATCAGAAACACATAAAGTTAATCACTTGCAACTTAACCAACATATTGATCTTGGGCTAACAAAAAAATCCTCCTGAAACATATTAATTCTGGGCTGTCATAAAGCACTGAGCTAGTAATTTCTCTGTTTCAAAACTTTTTTGTTTAAGAATTTACAATCTTTCTTATAGCTTCATCTGTTTAAGAAAAGGTGACGGCAATAACTCTACCAACAGACAATTATATCTTGATAAAGTTATAAATTTGACACACCCCAGAAATCAGAAGAGAAAAAAATGCATCCACAGAAGTAAAAGGGTGTAGAATCAGCCCCCTTCTAATGAGAACAAAATGGCCGCATCCATAAATCAGATATGCACAAACAAAGGAATCCACGAAAGCAGACAAAAGCAATACAAAATAATTGCGCATGAAATTGGATTTAAATTTACAACTACAGAGGGCACAAGAAATCCACACTCATTTGATCCACAATAAATTTAGAGAGCATTCAACATGCTACAGATATAAAACATGCTACAGATATAAATCCATATTTAAATACAAAAGTTCCTAGTAGAATTCAAAGTTTGTTACATATTGTTTGAACACCAGAATAAACTACATGGCTTTTATCACCAACACAGCAGCACCTAGCACACATTCTTTATGCACCAACAGCACTTGAGAACCCTCTAACTACATGCAATTTCACCTGCAATTTCACCATCACCAGCACATCCAATTTAACTCTAGTTTTAACTCATAAACAAGCAGTCTAACTATTTTTATTTAATCAGCCCTAATTGGCAACTTTTATCATCATATCATTGAAGAAAAGTAAAAAACAGTAAACAAAAGCATGTTCTTACTTGTACAGCTGCCCCTAAGATGTAAAATTAGCCTCTGTGGTGATGCCCGACTCCATATGCAAATCAGACAAATCTAAAAGACAAGCATATCCTCAATCAAAATAAGATCATACAAAAAAATAAATCAATAAATTAGTAACATTAGAAGTTTAGAACCAAACCATAATAATTACCTTTTTCAATAATCTCTAAATCCTCAAGGTTTTCATCAACCAAAATGGGTAGAGGGGAGGCACGAAGCCAATCTTGGCCACAAATGAGGGCCTGAACCACAGCAGGAGTTAAGGAACTTCGAAATGAGTCAAGAACTCTACCACCAACCGAGAAGGCCGATTCTAACGCAACAATAGAAATAGGTATGCTTAGCACATCTCTTGCAATCTTCGAAAGCAGTACATACCTTGATGAATTCACCTTCCACCAATTCAGTATATCGAAATCAGTTACATCTTTTTCACGTTGTTCATCCAAATATTTTTCCAACTCTGATTTGATATCTGTCGAATCTTCTTCTTCTAAGGTGTCCTTCAAGTTTGATTTCAACAAAGAAAGATGGCTTCTTTCTCTCCTATCAATGTCCATGAATTCATAAACTTCACCCCTATTCTTGTCCACTTTATTTGAAGGTGAAGAATCATAAAAATTAACTAAAAGAGTCAATGTGTCCTTCACTTTAGCTACCAACTTCTTTGCCTCATCTTTCGCATACACTTGGCTAAACATGGCCTTCATGTACTTGAGCTTGTACCGGGGATCAAGGACCATTGCAACAAACAACAACATATTCATCTTGTCCACATTCCCCCAGTATTTGTCAAATTTTTCTTTCATTTTCATAGCCATTAACTTCAAGTTTTGATCATCACTTTTCATCCACTCATTCAATAGGCACAATATGGAACAAATCTCAAGCACGAAGTTATTTGAAGTGACATATAAAGAACCAGAGATTCGCAAAGTAAAATCGTAAAAGGCTTGCAAGAACTTCACTAAAACTTTGGCCTTCTCCCAATCATTCTCATTGGGTATCCCATTTTTCCCCAAGAGTTCAACTACATATTTGGAATCTATCTCCTCTAATCTCTCAAAGGCTTTCTGAAATTTAACAGCAGTTTCCAACATTAGGTAGGTTGAATTCCACCTAGTCACTACATCCAAACATAAGTGACTTTTGAACCCAATTTTTTCATACTTAACACATTCTTTAAAAGTGTTAAGCCTTTGAGGAGAAGCCCTAACAAAACGGACAGCTTCACGAATCTTTGAAATTGTCAAATCTGATTCTTTTAGACCATCTTGCACAACAAGATTCAGAATGTGGGCAACACATCTCATATGAATAAAATCACAAGATAAAACAGTTGAACTCCGATCCTTAAGCTTCCTCTTTAAATATGCAATGGCAGTATCATTAGAACTTGCATTATCAACTACTATTGTGAAAACATTATCAAGCTTCCAATCATGCAAACACTTTTCAATCTCCCTACCAATGTCATCACCTTTGTGACTAGCGATTGGACAAAAGTTCAAAATTCTCTTATGCAGCTTCCAATCATTATCAATAAAGTGAACTGTGAGACACATGTAGTTAATATTTTTTAGGGAAGACCATGTATCAATTGTCAGACAAACCCTTTGTGTATTATTTACCAAGGCAGCCATCAACTTTTTTTTCTCTTCTAAGTAAAGCCCCATGCAAGCTCTAGCTATTGTAAAACAAGAAGGCATGTGAAATCAAGGCTCACAAAGTTGGAGAAAATTACGGAAGCCTTCCCGTTCCACAAACTTAAAGGGTAATTCATCTACCATTATCATCTTACACAACCCTTTCTTTAAAGCCTCTTGGTCAAACTTCACACTAACAACACTACAAGTATCCTGATCTCGCAACTAAACAGCCAAACATTTTTGCTTCTTATTTTTACCCCTATCCGGATTCTTAATGCATTTATGATAATGTTTCCACAATGTGCTTGTACCATATGTAGTTGGGCAAACATAAATCTTTCCACAATGCTTACATTTAGCTTTATCTTTTTCTTTTTTCTGTGGATCAGAAATCTTAATAAAGGCAGCCCAAATTTTAGAACCTGTACTCTCCACTGCTGCGTTTCCAGAACCAGCCCCCTTTGTGCTTGGAGCATTAGGTGCTGGGGCATTCGGAGCACTAGTAGCTCCTACACTTGGAGTGGATGTAGGTGCATCAGTGCTAACTTCAGTTGGAGGAGATGTATTAGACATCTGTCATTTTGATATAAAAAATTTATATTAGAATATTAAACTAAAATAAACCAGCATAAACTAACAAGCAGCACCGATAATAACAAAATTATATTCCCTAATACCCACCGAACATGAAGATACAGAACTTGATATTTTCAACATGGTACAATAACGGAACACCGTGTGAATCCTAACTTTCACCAAAATTAAAGATTACTGATATATGATTAATTGAAAAACTTCCCCCTTTTAGTTGTTAGTTTAGTAGCTAGTAGGTTGCTAGGTACCATTATCAACATATTTTTTCCAATAAAATGATGTTGGGAAGAACAAATAACCAAAGATATAGAAGTGGAAGAAATTTATTACCTAGGTGTCAGGAAGAAACTTTACTCCTCTTGCTGTAAAATGAAGGCTACCAATTAGATGAAGGAACCGAAATGGAAGAAGCCTGCAAAACAAAAAAGCACAACCATATAAATCAAAGCCAAGTTACAACAACCAGTAGCAAAAGAAAATAAACCCAAGTTGCGGCAAACACAGTAGCCAAATAAACCCAAGTCACAGCAAACAATAGCCAAATAAACCCAAGTACCTCTGATGTTTTTGTCACTTCATAATTCTCTAAAATTGAATGGAAGATCCATCATGATTCAAAAAATCTGCAAATGGGATCTATAGAATAACTCAATGATTCAGAGGAATCAATACAGAAACAGAACTACAATGGCAATAACTTCTGAAAGTTTTCAATACAAATGGCCAAAAAAGAAATTCAGAATTACCAGAGAGTAGCCGCCCGTGCTTTCCCATGCTCAAGATTCAACTGCCACATGCAAGACAATGTCATGAGAAAAGTAAATAAGTTTTTCTTTTCGTTTTCTTTCTTCTATGTTTGGGTGATCAGATTTAGTGAAGGGTGGCTTATAGTTGCAAGCAGACATTACATTATTGATAATCCACGACAAACTTTCACCTACCACAACTAATTGCATTCACAAAGTGGTAAAGAATGCTCGGCATTCCAAGAAATGAGACTCAAGATGGTCATAAAATAAAATATATATATTATTGAACTTGCTTTAAAACAAATTTCATTTTCTTCACAATCTAGTGAGTTCCATCTACTCATGAGCTTCCAAGATTTATTTGATGATACAATGAGTCATAAATGACCATCCTCAAAGAATTTAAAAGCTATAAGACAACTATAAAGTCACCTGCAAAATAAGCATGCATGAAATCCTTAAGTGTGACACCTCCAAGTAGTTCAGGGAACTTTTCAATAGCCAGAGGAAATAAAGCACATCCATTTACTACCACAATAAAATAAACTAAGGAACAAAAATAAGAGAACTGTTTAGTAAGCTATTTAACGAGATGATTTTTAGAGAAAAATACTAATATAACATAGATATCAAGAGAGCATTATTATTGAATCTTCATTGTAATTCACCTTGTTTTCTTCTTAGCACGTGTAAAACCTTTGCCAACACACTTTCGGCAATATTCAGAAACCACTTCACTTTCTCCACCACAGTTTGGACATACAGAGACCTGGTATGAATTCAAGTTTGTATTAGTGATAGTTAAAAACGTGATCCTTTTATTCTTATTGAACAACCAAAAAAAGAAAATAACAAAGAAAACTGGAACGTAACCAACAGACTACAAAAGCAAAGAATAAGAAAAGAAAACCATGTAATAATATCCATTACTAGACCTGCCCATGGAACCTCTGCTGCTCCATGGTTAGAGGACAGAACTAGGATCATTTAGACATTTACCAAGGTTCACTTCACTTCCCTAACCTTTTCATATTTTACTAATCACAGGGAAACCTAAAGTTACAGGATTATAGCTAATTTATTGTAAGTACAAGGTTAAGCATTCAATATATGATAGTCTGAAATTAACATTAAGATCTTCATTTACATTATCTATAATTCTATATGCAAAGATATCATTTACATTGACAGAGGTAGAACACTTATATGGAGGGGATAATAAGAGACCTGGGCAGCTGGGCCATCGTAGGACCAGAAAATTTGAACTCATTGATAGAGGTAGAACTTATACTTACTGTCAAACAGAAGAAACGAAACGCTGCGAATCGGAAGACCGCTGTGAATTGGAAGACCAAAATGAAAAGCTGCTAATCGGAAGACCAAAATGAATCGAAAACGAGTTGCGAATCGGAAGAGAGCGACAAAACAAAAAGGAACGAATCGAAATAAAAAACATTGAAACAGGAACAACGAATCAATTCGAAATGAACTAAGAAATCAAAAACTGGATCGAAATCTAATGTACCGGCTACGCAGAACACGACATTCGATTCTCGATTAGTCGATCACCATTCCCACGCCGAGAGCCTCATCTTTTTCGTCTTTCTCTTTGAATTTGGCGCTTTACTTGAAACCCTAACCCTTTCTCTGTTTCGAACTTTGAAGAACAGTTGAAGAATGAGTTACGAATCAGCAGCTGAAATGGAAATGGAGAGACAGAGACGAGAAGACGAATTATTGAATTAAAAAATGGTAATACCCACTGTGGACCATTCATTTTTGTTTAAAAGGACATTCAAACCCCTATACTTTCTAAACTTTCATATTTACCCTTACATTCTACATAATATATAATATACATGTAAATTAACTTATAATAACCTCGGTTCGGTTCCCCTTCGGTTTGGTTCCATATGGAACCGAAACCAACCCAAAAACCGATGGTTTTTTAACAGATGGAACCAACCCATGAACCATGAACAATTTTTACCCAACCCAACCCTACCCACCCCTATTGGGTTGGATAAACCCATGGTTCTACCCGACCCGTGCTCACCCCTACATTTTAATGGCTAAAATGTGCACATGGAGACTTAAGGGAGGAAAGTGTCAGATGTAGAGTACTTTAAGACCAAGGATGACATTGAGCCAAAATGTTGAATATGTGTACACGCTTCATTTAATGCGGCCAGAAAATTCATTTTCTCTTCTACTGCCTGTTGAACGTGTGGACTCGTCTGCCATATGCTCATTAATGCGGCTTGCCTTCGTTTTAAGTGTAATCCTTTGTCTTGTGCTCATTAATGCGCCAAGACTATTAAGTCGCCCAGCCTTTGTTATTTGTTTGTGTTTGCCGAAAACGAAATCAGTCAAAAAACGAAACAAGCTTCAGCGTTTCCTTCAGGCTAATTGGCCGAGAAAACGAAGGGGCTTCAAAGCGTGAGGGAGTGAAGTTTAGAGTTCTTGTCGTCCTATTGAAGAAGTTGAAGCTTGGAAGAGAAATCAAGCTTGGATTAGAGAGGTAAGACTCATAATCACTTGTTTTTCTTGATATTTTTTCATGAACAAGTGATTATGATAGCTAATTGAAGGCTTATTGTGATAGGCAATATATTTGAGCTTCGGCCTTAGTTACTCGAGCAACCGAGAGCTCAAGCTTTGATTGTGAGGTAGGGTTTCACATTTACTTGTATTCCTGGTACTTTTCCATGAACAAGTAATTATGGCAGCTAAGTGATGGTTATATGATGCTATATGATCTTAGCCTGCTAGATGGGCATATTGAGGAGATTCGGTTATGTGTTAATTGGCTAGCTAGTCAAGGTAATGGCATGTGTTAAAATTCCTAGTGAGGGAGGCCAACTCGCTAGTGAATTTGGAGCTCTAGTGGAATGGGAGTGAAATTGTGAAGATGGAAGTGCCAAAGTGCACATGGACACATGCTAGTGGATATGGCCGAATATACCTTGTGGTGTGTGTGTGAGTTCTGTGTGCTTGGTTGTTTGTTTGTGCATGCTAACTCATATATGGATGGTTTATGATGATTATATATTGTGGTATTTTTTTTGTGGTTTCCATGTCTTCATGTCTTTCTTGCAGGACTAGTAAGCTTGTGGAGGTTAAGTCATTGGACTTAACTAAATAGACCTTATATGGTCGTTTGTGAAACCCTACTGAGTAATTGTTACTCACTGCCCATACATTTTGTTTCAGGAAAGGATATACAGCTTGAGTAGTTTGCTTGAGTTGCTAGTTTGTGTGCTAGTTAGTACACTTTTTGCTCAAGGTATGTGCCAACTGAATCTTGGCTTGAATACTTACATTACAAGTCTTATGGCTTAAGGCTGAAACTTATGTGCTAAGTTTGCAGGCTTATGTAGTTGTGGGATCAGTCTAGGTACAGGAAGGATGTGTGGACTTGGACCCTGGTTATGGTTTGTATGTTTGGGTTGGTTTTGTGGAGTGTGCTGCTGTTTTGCACACTTAGGTACCTTCTGGGAGAGTAGGATACTTGGCTTGTAAAACTTAACCTTGGCTATTTTGGACATGTAGCATCCTTGGTATGTTTCCAAGCTAGTGATGCTGGAAGTTAGGCTATTCTGCGTGAATATATATACAGCCTTGCTTGTACATGGTTTTGTATGTACATATGGTGGATGCTTATGTGCCAAGTTATGTTAAGATTATGAGTTTATGGTTATGTTTCATGAAGCAGTCTCTTGAGTACTTATGATTGGCTGAATGTACATGTGCATGGAAATTTTGATTTTCAAACTATGAAGATGTGGGCTTCTTGGTTGTCATACATGTAAGTAGCATACTTGATGAGCACACATCCTAGACACTTAACAGATTAAGTGTATGCCTTGCTTGTATTGCAAGATATTGATTTACAGCCTTGCCTTGTGTTGCAAGCTAGTGGTTGGGCCCTACTTAAGCTGCAGGTTAATGTTATAAACAACTCATAAGCCTCTTGGGACACCTCCCAGCTCTCAGCTTAAGAAAATAAGATTTAAACAATAGGAAGTTATTAACACCTGGTTTTAAGTGAAATCAATTGAATCTTGGGTAACTGGGTGAGTGGTACTGAGAGTGCACAGGCTGGGGCCTGTGTGGGATGTGACACATTTAGTGTTATTTATTTTGCTATGCCACTGTCATGTGTTTTGCACTACAGTCTTTGTATATTAATGGACTAACTTGTGCACTTTATCAAAGTATATAGATTAAATTACACCATTTTCCAAGGTTAAAGGACTAAGTTAAGATGAGTCAAAGTTGAGGGACTAACTCATGTGAGTTGACAAAGTGAAGGGACCGGTAATGCATTTTGGCCTAACATTTTTTATAATGTAATTAAATTTTGATTTATTTTTTCTCTAAAAAATGTTATTCAAAAGATCATTATAGCTATATAATACTAGCTTTGAAATGAAATTGATTTTAAATAAAAAAATCATAAACACAAAAATAAATCCTTTGGCCAAGCCACTTGGCAAAGTGGCATAAGGGCATGAATGGAGGTATGGAGTTTGACTTTGACCTTTACTATTTCCCCAAAAAATGCTACCTAATGCTAGTTTGAGTATCATTCAGGTTAAAAAAAACAATCATTTCCCCATTCCCTTAAATGCATAGTACATCCTAATTTTGTACATTGTAAAGCTGCTTCTAATTATAAAAAAAAAATAATTCTTTTTAAATTAATGTGAATTAATGCAAAACAAATTGCTTAGAAAAAGTTTGAAAGCTTTGTATTATCTTGGCCTCATCCTATAGCTATATAGCTTAGGGCCAGTTAGAATTAATTTAATGAGGCCAAATTAATTCTAGGCTTTGGTTGGGCCCAATTTATCTCTAACTGCTCTTTCATTTTAAACTTTACTAGTGGAGGCCCTTTGGGATGGGCTTCTTTGCCCGTTTCATTTTCATGCTGGCTCTTAAGGCTGAAAGTTTTGTTTTTCACGTCAAATTCAAGTCAAAACCCAAATTAATTAAACTCTTTCACAAATTTTAAAATACAACCCAACTAGACCCGAATTTACTTTTTAACCCGAACCAACCCTAACCCGATATTGTCGGTTTAGGTCAAGTTAGGCTTTAGGTATTGCCTTTTTTTCCAACTTGAATCCTAAGTAAAGCATTTCATAGAAAAAACATAGCCCATTCTAAACTATTTTATAAAGTAATACAAACAGACCACACACTCAACTTCCATATTAATCAAACAAGTAGCTTACAAATTCAGTTTTCATCACTCTTAAACAAGATAATATATTAATATTCATCAAACATTGTAATTGAATTCTTTGGATCTAGGAAGATTCACAATTTTACCTAAACCTAAATTTTAATTGAAAATTCAAACCTTACTATCTTAGTAGGTGACTCTGTCTCAAAGACGGCGTGACTCATAAGCGTGGCCACTAAGGTAGTGGTGGGCTAGTAATTAAGGGTGTAAGTGGTGACCCTAAACCCGAACCCGATCCTAATTTTAAGGTTCGGGTCGAGTTGGGGGAAGAGAAAATGCAAGTTCGGGTTGGCCCGATCTGATCCGTGTTCAGAATTAAGAAAATTGATTTAGGTCGAGTTGGCCCGCAAAAATCTGACCCGACCCTATTTTCTGGTTTAAGCCAAGCCCAACTACGGAACTACCCTTGCCTAATTCTACTTTTCAAGCCCAATGCCAGCCCAATGGCTAAATCAATCCAGCACCGACAGGATTAAACTAAAGAGTAAAACCTACCTAGCGATTCTCTTCCTCATTCTCCACTCTCCAGTCTGACGCTTCATCCAATCGTTCCTGAGGTAAACGGCAAATGGCTGTCCCAAAGTAGCGATTCGTCCCCCCAAGGCCCCAACCAATGTAAATGAAAAATGGGAACGATAGTCGACAGTGGTATGCCGGACTATCCTCCTCCTTCGTCCCTTTTCTCGTTATCCGTCCCTTTCCTCGCAGTGAGTTTGGAACAATTGACGAACGTCAGAACTTCTACTGCGACGCCACGTCCAACCTCCATCCTTCCAGCCACCAACGGTGATCACCGGCCCTAAACATCTGAATGTTTGGGCTTTGTTCCACTTACCGGAATAGAGAAACGTCTGACTATATAGGTTTTTCTTTTCAAGTTTCAACATGAATTTGATTCTTGAATTTAAAAGTTTCTATACTTCTCTGCAATTTGTTATTCCATTTTGCGAGTCTGTGACAACCTTCATTTTTAATTAAGCTTTAATTAATTGAAATTGAGTAATTAAATGACTCTGATATTTGGTTGATTTGTTATGTTTCAATCAGTATTTAAATTAGGCATATATATGTCGCTAAGTAGCTCTAGTATGTTACGTTTCAATCAGAATTGTAATTGGATTTGATATATATTTTAGTTAGCTAATTAGGGTCTGATATGTTACCTTTCAATCAGTATTGCAATTGGCTCTGATATGTTACGTTTCAATCAAATTTTGAACCTTGTTATTTTTTAATTTTCAAATGGCCAGCAGCAATACTGATGGTGATGTTAGTGGTGGAAAAAGTATGGAAAATGTATAAGTGGGGGAACACAAACAACTACAAAAAGTAGTCATGCTCCAACGAGTAAAAGTAAGAAGATGAGGAAAAGGACTGGCTATTGGAATCACTTCGAATTTATTGATGGCACCAACCAACAAAATGATCCTAAGAAGCATGAGACAAGTAATCTAAGAAACCATTATGAGTATAACTGCAAGACTCGAAATGATCCAAAACAAGCGTCCATTAATTTGAAAAAGGGTGTTGATGGGGATCTTTTTATGAGTAATTGGAAGTTTGATATGAAGTCTTGTAGTACTGCATTGGCTCATATGGTTATCGTTCATGAGTTGCCTTTTCAATTTGTTAAGGGTGTTAGCTTTAAAAAATTTTGCAATGTTGTCCAACCTAAGCTTCAGTTGCCATCTAGGATTGCTGTTGCCAAATATTGTTATAAGTTATTTGTTGTTGAAAGACAGAAATTGAGCAAGTTCTTGAAGTCTAATGCTAAAAGAATTTCAATAACCACTGACACATGGACTTCCGTTCAAAGAATTAACTACATGTGTGTGACTGCTCATTTCATTGACAATTACTAGAAATTACAAAAAAGAATCTTGAATTTCTGTACAATTTCTAGTCATAAGGGTGAAGCAATTGGTAAGGCAATTAAAAAGCCTTAGGTTCATAGGGAATAGAAAATTTGATGACCATTACTGTGGATAATGCTAGTTTGAATGATACGGCTTTTGCTTAGTTGAGGAGAAAAATGACTAATAGCCCTAGGTTGACTAGTGTTCTGAAGAGGGGCTATATTCATATAAGGTGTGTGGCGCTCATATAATGAATTTGATTGTGAATGATGGTCTCAAGTTTGCTTCTGATTCCATTGTCCGTGTGCTTAATGCTATGAGATATGTTAGGCAATCTCCAACATGATTACTAAAATTTAAAACATGCATTGTTGAGGAAAAAATTCAGGTAAAAAGTTCATTGTGTCTTGATGTCCCTGCTAGGTGGAATTCAACATATCTGATACTTGATACAGCTTTGAATTTTCAAAGGGCTTTTGTTACTTATGAGGATCAAAATCCTTTTTATGTGAGTGAACTTAGGGAGGGGGGAGGTTTGGGCAAACCTGAAATGGAGGATTGAGACAATGTTAGTTCAGTAACAACATTGCTTAAGGCTTTCTATGATCTTACATTGCGTGTCTCTAGATCTTATTGTATGACTGCAAATACTTACTTCGATGAGATAATCAATGTTGATATGTGGTTACGGGATTGGAGTATATGTACGAATAAGGGCTTTGTTTCTATGTCCTTGAAAATGAGAGAGAAATGTGACAAATATTACGGGGATCCTGAAAAGATGAACTTGATGATTTTTATTATTGTTGTGCTTGATCCAATAAGTAAAATGGAATATTTGGAGTTTGCAATAATAAAGATGTAAGGAAAGAACATTAGGGATAAACTTATTGCGAAGGTGAAAATCACACTTACAATTATTTGATAAGTATAAGTCAACTTACTCCACTCCAAAAACTAGCCAAGCAAAAGTGATGAAAGTGGTAGTTCTAATGTAATTGACTTAGAGGATCAATGACCATCAATGTTAAAGGTAATCTTGATGAATCAATTTAGGCAACTCAAAGCTGTGAGTGGTCTTGAATCAAAAAGTGAGTTGGATAAGTATCTAGATGAGAACTTGGAAGATTGTGTTGAAGACTTCAATGTTCTTGAGTGGTGGAGGGTCACTAGCCTTAGGTTTCCTATTCTTTCTTTGGTTGCATGTGATGTGTTGGCTATTCCAGTGTCCATTGTTGCTTCAGAAATGGCCTTTAGTATCGGTGGTCGTGTGTTTAATCCGTTTAGGAGTTCATTGTTTCCAAAGATTGTGGAGGCACTTGTCTTTGCACAGGATTAGTTGAGAGCTTCAAGGAAGAAAGAGCATGTCAATGTCGAAGAACAATTACAAGAAATTGAAAAGCTTGATCAAGGTGAGCTTAATTTTATTGATGGTGCGATATTCATGTAAAATTTTGTTCTATTGAATTTATGATTTGTGTGTTTTGTTCTATTTTTTTCCCCAGATTTGGAGACCATCTCTTCTGCACCTGCTGTTATTGATATTGCTTAGCTTAAGCATTGTATTTGTATTGGTTATGAGTATTGTTACAAACGTTTCACTTACAATTTTTGTTACGGCTTACACCCTTATGTGATTGTTTCTTTATTTTTCTTGAAGGTTGTGACTAATGCTTCATTGTTATTGGACCCAATAGGAGGAAATGACTAGAAAAAGATGGTGATGCACTGATGCTTTTGTTGCACCCAATTGCTTTGTGTGGTTATGACTTATGTTATGCTATTAAGTTTCGCTATTTATTCATGTTATGGCCATTGGGACATGTTTATTATCTTGTTAAGTTTGTTCATGTTGTGGCCATTTCTATGTTTGTTACTAGTTCCTTTAAGTGGATTTGAATGTGTTTAAGATTTATGTAAGTGGATATTTTTAAGACCTGGATGCTAGACATATTTGAATGTGTTGAATGTGTGATGGAAATTATGGAATTATAGAAATAGCAATTGGCCCTCAAAGTTTTCAGAATCTAGGGTCAACCCGACCTTAATCGGGTTAGGGTCGGTTCGGATTATCAAGGAAATAGGGTCCGGTTAGGGTTAGGGTTAATCGAGTTGGTGATAGTTTAAAAAAGTCGGGTTTCAACATGAACCCGACCCTATAACCCGAACTTTCACGCCTACTAGCAATTGGCGGAGCAGCGTCTAGTGTTGTTGTCAAATCGTTAGCTGTTCGGGGTGAGGACGAAGGAGCTGGATAGACGCTAAGCAGGACGGACAGGGCAGAGTTGACGGACAGTGGGTGTGTAAGGAATGATGTCAACGATGACAGAGGAGAGTAGAGCACTATCGAGCATAGGGAGCAGCAGGTTGAGGTTGTTGCGTCTTGCATAGGGATGTTCATGATGCGGGTTGATGCAGTTTAGGGCTAAACCCGTAACCTCACCATATAGTGAACGGTTTTACAATTTAGAAACTGTAATTGCACAGCTTTGTATATAAATCTGAAAAAAAAAACTACACCGTAATGTGGTTCGATTACATTTTTTTAACGCCACAAATCTATCACACTAAATTAAAATAATTAATACAAGCACATAACATAGACAACAAAATAAAAATACAACCCAGTCTATAAAAGCAACACATATAAGAAATATGGAAATATCAAATAAGCCAAATTTATCATCTTAAATCCTATACACACAATAAACTTATTGTCTGTTTTCCATTACTAAAACACAAAACTAAAAGACTCTTTCTCTGCAACATTCCATCACCATAGACCTTCAAAGCAAAAGCTCATTCCTCAAACCTCAATACCTACGCAATGACTAAAAAAACATCATCCACAACCAAACATAACAATATCAATCTATCATATTTGAATGAGTTAAGAAAACAAAAGTAAAAAAAAAAATATGCATCCTTACCTAGAAAAGAAAGACAAAAATAATATTTCAGTTACAATTGGCATTTGGAGGAGATGACGACTTAGGTGGTTTCGCGGAAAACTCTACAAAAGTGCAAAATAAATAATATCAATAAAATATTCATAAGTATCAATATGGATTGGACATTCCTTTAAGTATAGGACTTTAATTTTAGGTTTAAATTTTTTTTAAATGATAGAATTAAAGATCAAAAGGAAGAGAGAATTAGCCAATTAATTATGTAATTTTAATTTATATTGGATTAGGTATCTCCTATTGGGTCAGTGCGGTTTTTACCAATTATAACATTCAAAAACCGTAACTGCTTCATGTGATATTTGGTTTTAGGATTTCTAAACCTGGACCATAACCAGAACTGTATAAAACCGCATACCATTACTTTAGTGCGGATTGATTTATGTGGCTTTGCAGATTGATCGGGTTCTGTGCACACCCCTAGTCCTACGTGTTGGGGACTCACTTGGTTAAGGACTTAAGGCTAGCCATTTAGGCTTTAGCAGGCTAGCAGCTAACAGGCCCCCAAATTAGTATCAATGGCCTAGGCTAGGATAGGGAGGTTTAAGATAGGGCATATATTCGAGTCAATCGGGTCAGATTTGGGTTGACCTGAATACTACTTTTTAACTCCTCTAACCTGACCTTAACCTGAAAAATAAGGTCAGGTTTTGAGTTATGACCAAAAGCTTTCACCCCTACTGGCTGCTAGGCTTGTGCCCAACTTTTCACTTATATTCTGTGATTGTTGAATATTATTAGGTGTGAGCATGTGTAGAGCTAATTTAGTTTTCTAGAAAAATCAAACCAACCCACAATGGTGATAATTTGAAAAAAAAAAATCTTACCCAATCTAAGAACCTAGAATTGAGCATAGCCAAAACCATAAGTCTAATTTTCCCGATTCTGGTTATCTGATTTTTCAGTTCCTATCATATAGATATAACAATTAATAATTTTATAATAAGATAAAATTGCCTCCATAATTAGTTTAATAAATATTCAACACAATACATAGCTTAATCCACATTTAAGTGTATTATTAGTATATAAGCAATTTAATACTATTTTAATTTTTAATCTACATGCTTAAATGAACATGTTTTTGCATAAATATATAATCCTTTTAGTAATGTACACATTTGAATAGACATGTTTGCGCACACACACACATATATATATATATGAATAATTTAGGAGCATAATTTTTATTATATATTATACATACAACTTGGTTTGGTTCCATCTTGAGTTAGTTTTATATGGAACTAGAACTAACCTAAAAACTTATGATTTTTTATTTGTGAAACTGATCCGTGAACCATAATTCATTTTACCAAATCCAGTTCAACCTAGTAGTTGTAGTTCGGACTGAATTTCAGGTATACCCAACCCATATTAATCTTTGAATAACGCTAACTGCAAAATTGCTACCTAACCCCAAGCTTTTGGCCTAAACGCCGAATTAGTACCTATTGTTTAAAATGAAGTGCCAAAATTTTCTAGAACTTTTTTTTGAATTTTCTATAACTGACCAGACCTGCGGCTGCGGTTGATCGAAGCGTACTCTTTTGAATTTTGTCCAAAGATCATTAGCCCTAGTCGAAAGAATCTACTTTGAGTTTTATTCCCAAGTTTTCCTTCTTTCCTTTTCCTTTTTTTTTTTTTGTTTCTCAGGGTATCCTTATTCTTATGTATAATCATATATATGTTTAGTGTCATCAACTATATTTGATATACGGTATATCAGCTAGGATTCAACGAATGTTTATGTCTGGTTGAATAAACTTCTCTTCTGCCAGAGAGGCGGAGGCTAACGAATTTCTCTTCTTTATACCTGCACAAAGTTTATGAGCACCGAAACAAAAAGGAAAGAGATTGGAAAGAGCAAAAATTTAAAGAACCGGACCCGATGTGAAATGATGGAACTTGGTCGAAGGTCCAAATTCCAAACACACACTAGTTCGATCAGCGACATTTTCTTCAGCAGCTGACGCGCATGCCTCGCCACACATCGTAGCTCCTCTTCGGCATCGCACCATATCCGGACAACGCAAGGCTTGCAGGGCCACGTGTCCATCACATGCCATTTCCACCGCCATATACAAACACACACACACACACCTTTAATCCTCAATAATCCGTTTAGCCCTTGGATCGACAAAGAGCAAATTAAGAAAGGCTCAAATTTAAATCTCGTCTACATATGGCGAGCGACCAAGAGCAGTTCCGGCTGGTTTCTCCGTCCATATACCACGAAGAAAGGCTTCCGAGGAAGTACACAGAAGAAGGCCAGGGCGCCCAATGGAACCTATCGCCGCCCTTGGAGTGGTACAACGTGCAGCAGGGGGCCTAGTCTTTGGCGCTGGTGGTGGAAGACGTCGACCCGCCCGACCCCAGCGGGCCGAGCGTGCCGTGGACCACTTGGGTGGTGAGCAACATCCCACCGACGCTAAAGGGGCTTCCCGAGGGGTTCTCCAGGAAGGAGCAGCTGGGCGGGGAGTACAGTGGGGTCAGAGAAGGGAACAATGATCATAAGATTCGAGGGTGGAGAGGGCCTAAACTGCCTAGCCATGGACACCGCTTCCAGTTTACGCTCTATGCTTTGGACGAGGACATTACCTTTGCACTACAAAAAAAACCCCTTTTACTAACGGCCAATTTTCCAACGGCTTGGCCATTGGAAATTTCCAACGCGCTAAGTCTTTGGAAATTGCGGGAAAAAATTGATTCTTCTAAAAAAAACATCTCCTACTGCTTGGCCGTTGGAAGTGTTGAAAAATTTCCAACAAACACTTTTCCAACGGCCTAAACCGTTGGAAAATAGTAAGTAAAATTATGGATCTCAATATTTATTGTTTCCAACGGCCTAGCTATTTTTATTTTTCCAACTGCCTAGGCCGTTGGAAAATGTTTTTATTTTTCCAACTGTCTAGGTCGTTGGAAACTATCTAATATTTTTCCAACTGCCTAGGCTGTTGGAAACTATTTTTATTTTTCAACTGCCTAAGCTGTTGGAAATTTTTTGTTTTTAGAAACTATTTTATTTTCCAACTGCTTAAGCCGTTAGAATTTTTTTTTATTTTTTCACTTTTTCCAACTGCCTAGGCTGTTGAAATTTTTTTTTATTTTTCCAACTGCCGAGGCCATTGGAAATATTTTGATATATTAGATACACATACATTTATATATATGCATATTTATATTGCATTGATATTTGATATTTATATATATTTATATAATATATATCATAATATTTATTTATCATAATACATATATATTAATACGTATATATATCTTACACATTATTTTTATATTTATACATAGTATATTTTAAACATATTATAATACATATCATATTTTACACATCATAATAACATATACATATTATATACTACAATGTTTCATATATATATATGTATATAACATATATATTATACTATAATATAACTTAACCTATATATATTATAACCCAACCCAAATATTAAAGCACAGCTCATATAATTGACGATTATATTTATAAATATTTTTTTGGATAAATATAAGAGATAATTAAATGATAATTGTCACACGTGATTTTATTGATAATAATAATAATAATAATAATACTTATGAACATATTACTACATATATATATGTCATATGTTAAAATGGATCATAATATATTAGTATAATACATAATTTATCGTAATATATCATATATAAATATTAATAAATCAAATAATAATTATAGTCATACATTAATTATAAACAAAAAATAATTATATATATATATATATATATATATATATATATATATATATTGATATTGATATTTATCATATGTATTTATGTCGTATGTATATATGTCATAGACAAACATATTAATGTTTTGTTAATAATAATAATAATTATTATTATTATTATTATTATTATAAAAATATAATAATAACTATACCACTATATAACCCCACTTATTAGGCCCAAATTGCCCAAAACTAACCTAGCTATATATACATACATTATCCCTTTTCCTCACCCTCACCCACTCGCCTCCTCTGCTCTCTTCTCCGTCTCAGACTTTCCCTCTGCTCTCTTCGCTTTCGCCCACCGTCTGCTTCTCTGCTCTCCTCGTCTGCGCCCTCGACCTGCTTGCCCCTTTTTCTCTCTCGTCGCTGCGCTTCGTTTGCTCTCCATCTCGGCCACCGTCTGCTTGCCTCTTTCTCTCTCGTCGCTGTGCTCCGTCTGCTCTCCGTCTCGGCCTCCGTCTGCTCGCCTGTCTCCCCGTCGTCGCTGCGCTCCGCTAGCCGGTCATCACCCAGATCCGTTCTCATCTCCACTCGCCGGTCCTCTCTGCTCGTCTCTTCTCGCCCAGATCCGTTCTCCTCTCCTCGCCCAGCTTGCCGGTCCTTTCTGCTCGCTATCCACCTTGGCTCCTCTCTGCTCGCCATCCATCTGTTGTTTCAATTTTTTTCTTTCTCTTTTAAATTTTGGGGATCTCGTTTTGTGCTTCTTTGTATTTGTTGTGTTTTATTTTATGTTAGTACATATTTGTTTTCAGTATAATTTTTCTTATTTTATGCTGATTATATAATTTTTCTGATTTTGTTATTTCTGTAATTTTATGTATTTTTTATAATTTTGTGATTTTTTTTCCTTCTCATTTTCTATTGTGTAATATAAGATATAATTTGTTCATTTTTTTTCATCTTATAAAATATAATTTAGGACTATATAAAATATATGTTTTATATATATAAATATTTTTTTTATTTTCGTATAACAAGTTTCCAACTGTTGAAGCAGTTGGAAATATGAGTAATTTTCCAACTACTTAGGCAGTTGGAAATTTTCCAACTGCCTAAGTAGCTTGACAATTGGAATGCGAAAAAAAAAAATTAATTTCAGCCGTTGGAAATTTCCAACGGCTGACTGTTGGAATTTCTAACGGCTCTCATCTGGGCAGTTGGAATCAGAACTTCCAACTTATTGATTACCAACGGCTTGGTTTCCAACAGCTTCGTGTTGGAAACTTGAAATTTTCTAACAGCAAGCCGTTGGAAATAACCGTTGGAAAAAGGCATTTTTTTAGTAGTGTTGGGACCAAGGTTGGAATCGAATTTGATCTAATATAAATTTTACGTACACATTGGTGAGTGGAACTAAGAGTTTTGTGTTAATTTGCAGATAACGAAGAAGAGGCAGCAAGAGGCAATCCAAGGGCATGTGCTGGCTGAAGCGGTCCTAACAGCTGTCTTCTAGGTTTTCTAGAACTTGAAATTAGTAGTTTCATTTCCTCTGCTGTGTATGCCTGTAATGCCCGTAAATTCCTAAGTGATTTAAGCCTCGGGCTATGAAGAGAATTTTTTTCCCAATTTGGGAATTGAGCTCACTAAGCTCAGGAGACACTAAATTAAGTGAGACTGGGGAGTATGATGAGTGTTGGACACTCTCAAAATTTAATCTTGGCTTAGGCCAAGCAAAATGATGAAAATATAAGGTGAGGGACTCAATTGGACAAAAGGGACTTTTGGTGGTTGGGCTCAATTGCCCAAATATAAGGAATTGAGGGACTAAAGGGGGGATTAGCCAATTTTAAAGGCATTGGGTGCCATGGTTGCCACCTCCCTCCATTTCCCATTATTTTATTCCACCTCCCATCCAACTCATCACTTAGGATTCCTTCCTCCACCTATTTGTCCCCCACTTTTGACAAATTCACCCAACTTTTACCAAAGTTTTCCAATTTGTCTCACACTTTGTCTCCCACTCACCCCATGTGAATCACATGATTTCCCTCACTCTCCCCTCTATATGGACGACCATCACATGCCCAAAAACACTCTAATTACTTCATTTAACTCTTCTCCATCTCTCTCTACAATCTCTCACTAAAACTCTTTCATTTTCTCTCTCAAATTTTGCCTTAAAATCTAAAACACTCTTCCAAACTTCTTCTTCCTTCTAAACTCTGCCAAGAATCATTCTTGAGCATTCTTGAGATTTTACCAAGTGTTCTTAGTGTTTACAAACTCTTAAGAACACCTCGAACAAGAATCAAGAAGCATATCAAAGAAAGGAGACATTTTTGGAAGTCATCAACCGGGAAAAGTTTCGGCCAAGTCCTGTTCTTGGCATTCTTATGTTTGAAACTTGTGTTCTTAATACACATAAGTTTCTAAGGCCTTGCAAGGCAAGGAATCAAGTGGTGGATTCAAGAAAAGACGAGCGGGAGCTCTAAGGAAATCAAGCTGAAGGATTCGGCCATACCTCATTTGGTTGAGGTATTGTGTGTTCTACCAAGTGTTCTTGGTATTTCCTATGTTTCCAAGTTATGTCAAGCAAGAATATGGCTTACTAACTTTATGCCCTTGTAGGATCATAAGCTAGAACACAAGTTCCAGTTACAACAAGCAAGGAAAAACAAATAGCCAAGCTTCTAAAGCTTTCGGGCAACAAAAGTTGCTAACGGTTTTGGTAAGGATTCTTATACTCTTTGAGTATTCGAGCCCTTGGGTGATGGATATTGGATGCCATGTGATCCTAAGAAGGCTATAGATGGCTATGTTTTGTTGCTTAGGCAACTCCGTGCTAGCTAGCTCCGTGTAAGCATTACGGCTAGGAATTGAGTCGGCCAACTCAATTCCCAAGCATAAAGAGCTCAGATTTTAAAAAAATGGATTAATAAAATGGTTAACCTAAGAAATGAGAAATATAGATCATGCTTGCTCTGCCCTTCAAGGGGATAAGGTGTTAAGTGGTGTATGTGTTGTATGCTTCTATGTTTGGTTGTGCATGCTAACCCTCGAATATTATTATTATTGTTATCTGCATGTACCTGTATCATCTTTGTCTTAGTGTTTTCTTTACAGGAGCATGGAATATTTGTTGCCATGTTATTCTTGGCTATGTTAGGCTTTGGAAGCCATATGTTAGGCTCTGGGAGCCATCCAGAATCCTTACTGAGTTTTACTCACCCACCCTTTCTACTTCATGTAGGAAAAGGAGTACTTAAAAGGCACTAAGGTCAAGAGTATTTTATACTCTTTCTGTGGTAAAGGTATTATGCATATGTGTGGTATTTGCTCAATATTCTAAGTATTCTAAGTGTTATCGGTTGCTTGTGTAACAAGCTAATAAGTGTGGACTTTATGTGCAGGACTTGGAGTCTAGATTGTGGGAACAATGTCTCTAAGGTGGAAATGTGTTCTATGTGCGATTTTCCATGTATAATCATGTGCTATGTATTTTGGTTTGTCTTAAAACCAAATTTGTGTTTTTAAGTGTTTATGGACCCTTTACGGTACTTAAGTAAAATGGCATGCTAAATTCAGTTCTAAGTATATTCAGCCATGTAGTATGTCTATGGTATATATATGAACTCTTGGACATTCTGGTTGATAGTCATCTTTGGGCCGAAGTAAAAAGTTGATAGATTTGCATGATTATGTTTCCTAAAAACATGTTGAAATATGGAATCATGAATGTCTCGGCCTTATATGTATGTTTAAAGATGAAAATTAAGTAATCATGAACTAGAAAGGAAATGCATGCCTATAACGAGCTAAAATGGTAACCAATGAAATTAAAGACATGTATGTGTTTATGTGCATTAGTGGGTTACCAAGACACATATGAGTAGGCAAGAAGTATGCATTATAAACAAGTTTCTTTTTCAAAACTTGAATCTGGTGTTTTGGTTGCCATGCATGTACTTAGCTATGTTGGATAGCAAGCTTGAAATGAACACGCAAGTTCCACATAAGTACTAGCTTGTTTCCGAGAGCACAATATAAACCTTTAAATAAATACTTAATGAGCTAGTACTAGTAATGTCTTGGGAACATGCCCATATCTTCTATGAAATTCCGCTGCATGATTAAGTAATTGGGCCCAAAATGGGGTAGGGGCTAAGTTGGGCATGACAATACGAGTTTGGTTGAAACAATGGGAGCAAAATAAGTTGTCCTGTCATGTCTTTCGGGCTCCTTTTCGCGTGCTTCTCTTATCATGAAACGGTGGCTGAATTTCTAATTAATAGAAGATGAAGGTCGGGAGTTCCTACTTACATATATCTATATATGTTGAGATATATGGATAGAGCTCTCAGCCGTATAATTGAGATAATACATATAAATATATCATGATAGTTGAAAGATACAAGCAATAGGGAACAATATAATAATGATAATTCGTTCAGGTTGCCAATAGTCATACGATACATAATGGCCATCAATTCAAACCTCTAATTACACTTGACATCGGCATGATCACGTTCCAACTCACGACTTCATCTAATATATTAAAATAACAACCCCGCTTAGTCTATTTTTCATTTTAAACTTGAGATATCTCACCCCATCACTGCAATAAAGAAATTATGTATATTTTAATATATAAAAGTACGAATGTACATAAATGTTAAATAAATTTGTAACCCTTATATTATAAGTTATTTTGTTCTTTTAATAAAATTTAATTTTGTTATTATCTATTTAATTAGAGTTACGTTATTAGCATTAGGACACAAAAAAAAATTAATTGCCATTAAATTTTATTTTTTGCTATAAAATTATCTACATTTAGAGGTGAAAGTTTTGGGTTTTAGGTCAGATTCGGGCTAAAACCCGAAATAAATGAACTCTTTTATAATCTGAAAATCACAACCCCAACAAACCCAAACTCATATAAGAACCCGAATCGACCATAACCCTAAATTTTCGGGTTTTGG
Organism: Aquilaria sinensis; assembly: GCA_005392925.1. Taxonomy (NCBI): domain Eukaryota; kingdom Viridiplantae; phylum Streptophyta; class Magnoliopsida; order Malvales; family Thymelaeaceae; genus Aquilaria; species Aquilaria sinensis. The sequence continues at coordinate 288,413 of SMDT01003001.1, read as the reverse complement.
TCAGGTTTACCCAACACTAGCCACCAGTCTTGATCAATATGACCTCTTGGTTCTCGGACAACAGTGAGTGACGTCTCGGACAATGGCAAGGTGTTAATCGAGCAAAGAGAGGGAGGGCGGCTGCAGCATGAAAGAGGCAAGGGTGTTGATTGATCTAGTGGCCTGCGTTGATGACAAAGACAAACAGAGAACAATTGGCGATGACAAAGAACTAGAGGATGGCGACAGTGAACAGACCCGAGGACAACAATGACCAAAAGAGCAACAAGGGAGGGCGGCGCGAGGGCAGGGAAGGTGGCGAAAGACGACTGGCGAGGCGAAGAGGGAGGGCGGTGAGAGGCAATTGGCTAGGCGAGGGACGGCGGTGGAAGGGCGACGGGACTAGGAAGGGCGGCTAAAGGGCAGAGGCCACGAAGACACAGTCACGTAGAAGGGATGGTGGTGGTTTGAGCATCTGACGACTAAGGCATAAAAGGGGGTTGGGGGATGTTGGGGTTAGGAAACTTGGGCTTAGGTAATGGGCCTTGGGTTTCAGGTTATTTGGGAAGGAGGGAGTTTAAGGATTGGGCTTAGATAGGCTAGGAATGAATTTCTAGTCATTCGAGTAAATTCGGGTTGGACCCGAACCAACTATATTTTTTTTTGTTTTTTTATCGAGTCAGGTTCGGTTACCCTAAAGTGCACATTTCCTACTTCCTAGCTTGACCCTAACCTGATATTTTGGTTCAGTTTTGGGTCAGGTTTTGGGTTAGAGTTATTTACTTACACCCCTATCTGCACTTGATTATATATTATAAAATCAAGTATTGTATGCAATTTTTTTTACCTTATTTTTCACTTTTAGTGGCTAAACTCCTAAATTGCTACTAAAGGTCTTTTCCACCATTGATTCTATAATACCATCAGACATGCAACAATTTTTTAATATTTTTCAATATTTTAAAATTTCAGAAAAAATTATAAGAATTATTTTTTCACGTAGTCATCTCTTTTGATATTGTGACACAAATTTGTATTCTTAGCAACTAATACTTTTTTTATACTAAATAATATTAAAATATTATTTTTTAAAAAAAAATTTCTTCAAAGCCAATCAAATCTTAAAAGTTGTATCAAATTAGAAGTAGTTTTTGTTTGAATAATATATTTCATTGTAGAAGCTCATAGTGTGGAAGTAGTTTTGAAATTTTTAGGAGATGAAGTTAATAATTTTATATTCTGGTTACAAGTTTTTGTTTTACCTTATGCTAATTGAATAAGAAGAGAAGTTTGAAGGTTTATATATTCAAAACTTATAATTAAATTACATATTTTTATGTTTTGACTACAAGTTCTAACCACATAGGAGATTATATGACAAGAGAAGAAGTTAGAGGATTCTTAGGAAGATATATAATAAGTTTTAGTATAGAACAAAAAAAAATCCAACATGTACTCTATATATTGGCTCAAAATTCTTTGCTTTTTTATACAAAATATAATTTTATTATGACTTTATCATTTTTTTTCATTATCGTGATGTTGAATTCTTATTCTTTCATATTTGACATTATTGATACACAAAATTCTTCAAAAATGAAAGATATTTTAAAATTTTTTGAAAAATAGTATTGTTATATTCAGTTTACTAAGTTAATATTTTTCTTTATCTGGTTAATCAAAATTTTAGTATATTTTAATATTTAAAATTTAAACACATTTTTACCATTTAGTCTTTATATTAGGAAAATAAGATTAGTATGTTAAAAGGAAAAATATAAAAAAATAGGTGATTGTTTTTTATATTTTTTCGATAAGTATTTTTTTATGGAAAAAGAAATTGAAAAACGCTACTAAATTAAAAATGTTGTAACAAACATGTCTTTAATTTATATGACTATTAAACATGCTTATAAACATGATGTTTATTAATTATTTAGTTTTCAAATATCTTTCTCATAACCTAAAAGTGTAATTAAGCTTTTTTAGTAATGTATAGTTACTTATAGTTATATATCTTTGAAAAAAAAATTCAATGTTTACTTACCAAGTCTATACTTTGACATCAAGATCCATATTTGCATCCTACTTATTAGAAGACGTTTATTTTTTTCTTAAATTTCTAATTGAATGTCCAACTTGTGGACTCAGCATATGTCTTTTGTTTTTATTTTAAACAAAACGTTGGAACATTTATTAAAAACTTAGCTTATATCTATTTAAAAAGTTAAAGTTATGCTAATACATTAATACTAAATCTATTTAATTTTTTGAGCTAACTAATATAAGATCTTTAGTTTAATCATTAGCTTTTTTAATCTAAAATATAAAAATTAAGATAAAATTTACTAACTTAACTTTTAATAAACTTTTTGAATACATAATATCATTAAGTCCATTAAATTAAGATTTTTCTTAATAGATTGCATACTATTAATTTTAAATTTTACACTGAGAAGAGAAATTTTAACATTTTGATAAGATATTAAATGTACGAGAATTGTTGTTGTCATTGCTGTAAAATGAAAATCAAATACAATAAGCAATCTATTATATTGGATGACACAAATGAGGATAGTTATGATAAAATATTATAATAAAAAATTATATAAAATAGAAAAGTCATAATAATAAGAAATATATCTAAACTAAAATAAGTAAAATCATTATTGCTACCATTTATTTTGAAAAAGATCATTAAAATTATAGTTGTTTGAGTAAAAAATAAATTAGTGTTTTTTATTTATGTACAACACATGTGTATAGTTACTAGTAGTAAAAAATATGTATCACTTCATTTTATCAATATGATTTTTCCTCAAATATTGCTCAATGATACAAGCTTTGTCCTTGGGCTTATTGTCAGGAACAACTCAGGTCAAGGCTTCCTCACCCTCAACCACTTGTTTAGATTGTGAAAACTGTGGAAGAGTAACTGATTGGTTATACCCAAAATAGTCAAGCTAAAATTTAATTGGAACTCATTTAGAGTTGTGACTAAAAGAATATCTAAAGTACTATAGTGATGCTTACAAGACTTTGGCCCAATGACTAAAGCAATGGGGATATCATGAGGAGTTCCAAGGTTCGAACCTGGCTTCCTCAATCCCTTTACAAAAAAATGTTATATAAAGCTAGTCTAGTTACCCTTAAGGTCCTGCAAAAGTTGGAATTCCCCTACCCTTACTTAGAATACTAATATATCTTCCCTTGTATATTTATAAGTATGCTTCTAAATACAAAAAAAAAAAAAGTATAATATAGATGTGTCCAAAGTGCTATAAGGATACCGAAAAGCTGATGTTCTTAAACTTAGCTCATATATGTGTCTGACGGACTATTAAGATATGCTTGTGTTACTAGTGAGTTGTATTTGCATTTCCATTTTAATGATATTTTGTTCACATGCCATTAGTCTTATAGTGTTTAAAGAATGCATGACATATTTAGATGTTATTTTAAACACATCTATCTACTAATTTAGGCACTTCTTTACATTTTCTCAAACACATTTTGATCTTTTTATTACTTGTGATCAGATACCCTTTACAAAAAAAGAAATACACATACACATCAACATATTAGTTACACATTTGACACGCATTTTAGACATTTTGAGATACTATTTCAGAGACATTCTTTTTAATGAATTTAGATACACAAAGAGAACAAATTACATGCATATTATTTTAGATACTTTTATATGTTGTTTTATACACTTTTACATATTGTGTTGGGTTAGACACTTTTACAAATTGTTTCTTTGCACAATTCAGTGGCAAAGACAATAGATGTTAGCAATGACCGATGCGATTTGGAGGGCACAATTGTGTGATTTAAGGTAGAGCAATGATCGATCCAATTTTGAGCGGTTGACAACGTGATCTGGAGGTAATCAATAATAGCGAAATCTAGATACGAGTGCCAACTAGCACAATTTGGAAGCGTTTGAAGATGTTGACAATACAATTCGACAAGGGATGATGGCGCAATGAGGTGAGCAATAATCGCACAATTTGGAGACGAGCAGCAATGGTGCAATATAGAAGCAAGTGATGATAAAACGATCATCAGAGAAATTTTGATCTAGAATTGACGAGGGACTGAAAAAGGCCCGTTCTAAAGGCTATGTCTGATGAAGTGAGAGGAATGGACAATGGGAGACCCCGACAACGAGGGCTAGAGTTTCTGGAGAAAGGAATAGATTTTATTTATGGACAATTTTATCAAATATTAAGATGGTTGATGACTTATATATGGAGGATTAAATATGCATTAGTGTTCATCTAAAAAAAATATGATTTAGTTTGTGCAATTAGATATATGTGAATAATATAATAACAACAAAATTTTAAAAGAATATTAAACAACTATTATCTATACATATACATACATACACAAATATAGCACTCAAATATATGGTTCTTGGATTTTGATCGATTCCTACTACTACTATTTTTCTTATATTGTGTGATTAATAAGGTACAAAGTTACAAACCCCAAGACCCTGATCACCAAAAAAGATAAAAGAACCCTACTGCAGGACCAACTAAGCTCTGCCCTCTGCAGGACATTCCAAACACCTCCCCAGTAAAAAAAAAAAAAAAAAAAGAAGGGAAGCGAACAAGGAAAATTCAACCCATGGCCACCGGTCTCGGCGCATGTCTCAGATCCCATCTTCTCCGAACTTTGCGATGTCACAGCCCCGCCGCCTTCTCTATCATCAGACCCCCACCTTACGTATCCCCTCTCCGGCCTCTCCCCACCGCCGCCCTCGATTCCTACTTCTCCTCCCCTTCTTTTCGATTCCTCTCCACCGCCCGCCGAGTCCCAGTCCGACGTAAAAAGGTCGACATCGGCGCTCGAGCACGGCAGCTCCAGACCCGCCGCCTCTGGACTTACGCCCTCACTTTCAGCTGCATCGCTGGCTTCGTCGTCCTTGTCCTCAACAATTTCCAAGACCAACTGGTTTTCTACGTCACTCCCACGGAGGCTCTCGAGAAACATTCAAAGAACCCTTCGAAATCGAAGTTCAGGCTCGGCGGCCTCGTCCTAGAGGGGAGCGTGGTTCAACCCGGATCCAGCAAAGAGATGGAATTCGTGATCACCGATTTGATTACGGATATCTTGGTGAGGTAAGATTTTAATGTTCTGATATTTCGTATAATCAATGTGTTCGTTGGAATTTCGGTCCATTGAACACCTCCATTTTATTTACTGATTTGGATTTGAAAATTCCGCAGGTACGAGGGCTCGTTGCCGGATTTGTTTAGGGAGGGGCACTCGGTGGTGGTGGAGGGGTTTGTGAAGCCGTTCACGCCGGAGATCAAGCAGGACGTATCTGCAAAGAGCGTTTCTGGGAAAGCAAGAGACGGGGACTGTTATTTCTCGGCAACTGAGGTTCTGGCCAAGCATGACGAGAAGTATATGCCACAAGAGGTTGCTGCAGCGATTGAGAAAAACAAAAAGAAGATAGAGGAGCAGCAGCAGGAGGCAACTAAAACATCATCGATTGGTTAATCGGTATGATTCAAATTTTTTGTTGTAGGCGGTGATTGATTTTGATTTAGGTAGTTTAATACGAAGAGATATATTTAGACCAAATATTGCGAGATTCATGTCATTGAAGGCCAGGGGACAGTGAAGAGGACAAAATGCAGCTCCTTTATCGCTTTCCTGGCTACAATTTTGTTGTTGTAGTGCCAACAAAAGTGGAGTTGACTCGTTTGTTCCTCATTTATACGATCAATAATACATCAAATCAATTTGAATCATTTTTTAGAAATGCCATTATTGAGTGGATAAATTTCATAAGTTCTGATGTACACCTCAGAAAATATACAGTAACAAGGAAACGCTCACGTTATTATGATTGCTTTGCTGCTTCTTTCTGTACTTTAAGTTGGGTTTCTTTGATGCTTTAGAGATTTTAGATTAGTCATCTATATTCTAGAGCAGGAAATGATAGCATTCTCTTGCCAATAATTTGTGAACAGACAAATTTCATGATCCTGTTGTATTTACTTATTTATCTCAGATTTGCTTATGCATTTGAGATTTCTTTGATCTCTACAGCTGTTAGTTTCATATTGATCTGGGACTGCATATCATAAGACACTTTGCTGTAGGGAAGTAAGACCAGCCTATCAATTAAGCTGGAATAAAGTAGTCATGGATGGCTACAAGAATTATATTTGTATATTTCACTCTCTGGACAAATTCTGAAGGCTCCAATAATGTGAGGTCGTCTTCTCAACTTCTACCCATGTGATTTTATGACTGCTATCCTTTTTTCTCACCATTTACTTTTTACTACATACATGATAAACTTTCAACTTCTACCCATGTGATGTTTTTTTTGTTCTTACTGAATAATTCTTTGATTATTGATGGTCTTCATCCATGGTCATTTTCTTTGCCTTTTTCTTAATCGTCCAACACTCAATCCGTATAATCTCATTGATCTTATGGATGTTTTATTGTCTCTCTCCCTCTCTCAGATTAAAAGTTACATATTGAAACAAACTTCCTAGTCACTTTCTGCCATGTCTTGGTTCTATTTCTATGATTAGCCATTCCTCTGTTTTGTATAAACTCACAAACTTTGGAGTCACTTTCTGCCATTCTTGGTTCTGCAGAGTGTTTTTACTGTTTAATTATTAAAGGCCTAGCATGACAGCTGTTGGAACAATTTTAGGTATGGAAAGATTTTTTTTTTTTTTTGGGGGGGTGGGGGGGGGGGGGTTTCAAGCTGTGAAAAGATTTTAACTTCTTATTGGTGATGAGTATGGCTTTATGTGCATGCACACATTATTGTGCGGCTTGTGTTTATGTTTGGACCTTACTGTTCTGTGGCGAGGGTGTGGGGAGATGTGGTGAGCTGAGTGAGTCTATCATAGATCAAATTACTTTGCTCATAGTTTGGTACCCTTATTAAAGTTTTAACTGACAAAGAAGTGTAAGTGTTTGGGAGGACCATGATGAGAAATCAGGTAACTCGCTCATATTTGTGCCTCTTTTAGATGCCTTGATACATGCTTCTCTTTCTCAGATGAGGGCAGCAGCCTTCAGGTGGTTCTTAGATACAAGCTCTTTTCCATGTTTGTTCTGATACATTAATATCGAGGCATCTTGATGCCATGCACAGTAACTCTAACTCAGAGACTCAACCCTCTGTCAGATTTGTCCTCGCGTTTTCTTGTATTTTCTTTCCTTTTGTTTTCTTCCTGGTAGGTCTAATTGGTCAACGGCATGTTTAATGTTGGTGAGAAGTCCCTAGAGTAGTTGTTGAACATTTTCCAGGCGCCCAGCATAACAAACCGGTATCTATTGACAACTGGGTAATGGGACAAGGGGATGATACTCTGGTAATGGTGGTGGTGGTAGCCTTTTCCAGTTTTTCCCTCGTGTATGTAGCTGTGAACTGACTTGTCTAGTTTTCACTTCAGTGTCGATCAGAAACCTATGTTACTCTGACGTGGTACCCTTTTGAATTTGTGCTTATGCTATTAATTTATGCGAGGATGTTGATGGGTAATTCAAGGTGAAGTACGAGCAAATTGATTGTTTCTGTCATTCTGTGTCTATGTGAGGTTGGGTTCAGAAGTGGAACAATTGTCGTGGAAATTTGGCCTAAATGTAGCAACACTTACTAGTAGAATTCTACGTAAATCGTTCTCATGAAAATTGGGATCGTCGCATCATTATTACCACAGCCTTTTTTTTTTCTTTGGTAAAAATTATTACTACTCCATCATGCGTATTGCAAGGGACGATTTGTTTGATTTTTCATAGAATTTAAGAAAGTTTTATTTAGTGAGCTTGTAGAAAAGATAAATCAGTAGTATCACTTTTTCACCTTTCTATATGGAAACGAGGGGAGGACAAGTAATCTGAGGTTTTCAAAAAAATTAATAAGATCCATGTGCTAGGTAGTGATATTTTAATTCCTGAGATTCAGTTTGGAAATTGTGAGTTCCTTAAAATTTTTTGACATGAGCAGCGCCGAACGAGACGTGAAATTTCTATACCAACTTCAGAATAAATTGAAGTTCTTTTCATTGTGATTCATTTACCGAACAGCCAATTAGGTCAATCTCCACTCAGAAGTCAAACCAGATGGAAAGCCACGCGTTGCTGCGGCATGTAGGTGGTTAACATTGTGATTGGAGACCTAAACGTAACATAGATAGATATGACATAAATGACGTTCTGGCTGAGAAGATATATGTAGATTTTTATACAGCAGGCATACAAAAGTAATGTGTTCATATGTACAGTCTGTATAGTTATAGCACCTTTACAAAGAGCAGCTTAGTCATGGGTTGATGATATAGATGAGAGTTGAGTTGCAATTTGCTTCAAGAGTTGGTTCTAGCAGGTTTACAAGAGCAGCTCAGTCACGGTTGCTGACAAAATGGAGATAGGTAGAGTTGAGACTCTCCAATTTGCTTCAACAGTTGGTTTTGCGACCTTTTATGTGTTAAGTAAAATATAATTAGAATAGGAAATGGTCAATGTCAGAATGTTGAGCAAAGCAAATGTCTGACACGTACAGCCAAACGTGACTATTTCAGTTGTTTGTGTTTTGCTTTTGCTTCTTTGGCTCTTGAGCATTGGTTTCTTTAGCTGCTGGATCGGATACAAATCACTGTAGTGAGCTCTGTAAATACAAAAATGGCAAAAGATACTTGTATGAACTCACAAGTTATCTATTATTACAGTAAATTAAAGATAAGCTCGGTTTTTTATTTACTTTAACAAAATTACGACCTTTGGATATTTTTCTTAAGAGAGAAAAATTTAAATATTTTTAGACTATATTCTATAATAAATCACAGTAATATGAAGGAAATCATAGAAGCGTGTGTAAAGGAAAGGTGACTAGGCAAGAATTGAGGGAAAAAGGAAAAAGCAAAAAAGAAAAAGAAAACAAGCAGACATAGGTAACAGCAAAGAGGTAAGCCAAGTTTGGTACCTAACCTGGAAGTATCTAACGCCATAAGTTGTTAGTGCTAGATTCCTTCTTTTCGTAGATAAAACAGTATTTTGCACCAATTGGTTTTGCGCGACCCGCTTCACCATGTATGAAGGAAGGATCCTATATAAAAAAGACTTCCCCAAACCTTACCATTCATCCAATATGAGAGGAGGGATAACGGAAATTGTCATCAAGAACAGCATTGAATTAGACATTCAATAAACTTCTACCTGAGCATGCTGGATCTGATGAACAAACTCATAAACAGCAGAAGGAAATGGATGAAATAAAAAAAATTTCGGACTTCCGTGAAAGAAGACTGAAATGCTGTAGAAATAAGTATGAGATAAATGATGGAAACCTAGCACCTGAGAAGGACACAAAGTTGTGACCAGAAGCAGCAGCAGCCAAAGTTTTGAATCACAGTTATCTTCCTCAACATCCTCTAATTAAATTGAACACCAATGTCTCGCTTGGACTATGGTCTGTCTCTGAACTCTTAACAACCTGCCTGTACTTATGTTGTGTAAGTGTCTGGTTTTTCCTGTGTAAAGTTTTCCTGTAAACATGCTCAAGATTTCTGGGAGACCATTCACAGTTCTTCTGCATTGTACATGCCCAAGCTTTCTTTCTGCAGACAGTAATTCTCCCTCCGTTTCCGTGTGAATGAAATGGAACCGCTAACCGTTGCATCTTTTAGTTTCGAGTTTTTCTTTTTTTTTTGGTTAATGCATCTCTTCTGTTGCATGACCAAAATTAATTATATCAACAACAATAAAATACAACAAACAATATATACACAAAGCAATACTTTCCTCTTACAACTAAACCAAGACTTGAAATTCAACAAAATCAAAGAGAAGCTCCGGGCACGGAAACTTGGGGCAAAAAAGAGCAACAGGCATGTGAGACAGGGAGTTGAGTGCCGAACTGGGGGCCTCAATCAAATAGAACAGTCGAAATACCTACCCGATTTGCCGGAGTGCTCGAAGACGGCGCGGAGGCGGGCGTCGACGGTGTATTAATGGCTTTGTTGACGGAGTCCTGCCGTAAGTTGGTAGTGGCAGAGGAGTGAGCTTGAGCCGCTCGGCGCCTGCCGTAAGCCATGGGTGTGGATGGTGGAGAGGGTGAAATGTTTAGGCGTGGTAGTGATGTGAGAGGAGTGAGAATTTGGTAGGTAAGGGTCCGATTCTGCGCAGGAAGATGCTGCAGCTGCAGCTTTCCAATTTACAGCGAAATTTTGGATAATTTCAACGGACGACCGACTCCCAGTTGGAGCGAGACAGCGACAGTGGCTGACTGATAGCCATGGGTTACAAGTTTAAATGGGGGAGAGGAGATCGAAATTCAACCCAAATATAGGACCGCCACGCCGTCCGCAGAGATCAGGAGCAAAGGGGCGAGCCCAACCTGCAAGAGACGAACGAACGAAGGAGAAACTCGCCGCAAAATTCACACGCCGCATCATTGGTTTCGACACCTACAGACAGCGGAGCGAGAACAAAGGGGAGAGAGCTATAAATCATAAGGAAAACAGGAAATGGAGGTGCCTGCTTACACGGCAGCGATGCTACACAGCGAATCTCTCAGTGTCCGACCACACAAAAATGACGAAGTATGTTCTCAGGCAGGCCGAACGTACAGCCCACAATGCCGCTCATCTGAATTTCCTAGCAGGCTTCATTTACGGGCCGAAGGAGCTTCTGTTCATATCAGACCTTTACTGTATATGAACAGTATATTTGAACTCCTCTTTAGTAGTTACGAGGTTCAATTGACCTGCCCTCCGTGGCGGGATCATGGTGATGATGATCTTTCATTTAATTAATTAATGTGTCATAATACTGCATTAAGTTTAAAAGTTTTTAAAAGTAGAGCATCTATACAGAAGAAATAATCCATGAAATAATCCATTAAAATAAATGTAAATTAAAATTTTACTTTATTTTAATTTTGAGTTGAGTTTTTTTTATGTTATATTATTATCATTAAAATAATTAGTCATGATCGAAAAGTAGCATTGTATATGTTTAAAAATGATGGATGTTTTTTTGCTCATTAAAGAATAATTAACTAAAAGTTTCTCTTATAAACTCAAATTTTAATTTTTAATATTGGTGGAAAATTTGTTTAGAAAAGTTCACTTTCAATTTTAGCAATTATGGACTAAATTACTTTATTAAACCATAAAGCTTTTGAATTAAATAGCGCATGCTACAAAACTCAATTATCAATAATGAAAAGATATGATGGAAATAAAAAAATTGTGTTTAATTTATTTTGCTTTAGAAAATTGTACATAAAAAAAACAACAAAAAGTCGGCAATTAATATATAGTTATAATTTGCTTTAGAAAATTGTACATAAAAAAAAAAAGATTTTGGGGAGTAAGAAAGTATATAGAAAGAATATTAAGCAATTATTAAGTTTGGGGACCAAAATGGAAGACGGATCAAAATCAGTGACTTAAATGATAAAAGTTAGAAATTCTTAGGACTGAAAATGCATTTAACCACACAGGTAGCCCAGTAATAAAATCTTTGAAAAAACAAGGTTTAACTTGGTACGTTGCGTTGTTATCAGTTAGACCCTCTACTCTGATTTCCAAAGAATTTCCCAATAATACGGTTAACCGTGGCACGAAGTAGTTTCCAGCCCAATATACCAAGTACAAGTAGAACCATGAAAAACGGGCTCCGAAAATCAACAGGAAAGTTTACATTGTGATATAGTCTGAAAACACACAGAAACCCATAAGCTCTAGCTTTCTTTCAAATCTCAGTCTAAGCCCCCAGCACCCAGGTTTATAGAAGTGTTCTCCAAGACATAACCACACTATAAAAACCTTTCTAAAGATTTAAAAACCTTTGAAAAATATTTACTGGACTATCCGGATATATCATCGGGAATCAAAGTCAATAGTTTACAATAATTAGGATTTAAGACAAATGGTGACTTCAAGAGATGATCCATAGAGTGGCAACTCTTAGCCATCATTTGCCTTCAAGCTTAATAATTATAAATTTGAAGATCATCTAAATTTGATAAGATCCACATGAGTGGCAACTTAGATTATCCGGAGAAGTTGAGTGAGTAAGAACATCTGCCTCACCCTTTAACTAAAAATTTAGAGAGAAATAAAAGACATGAGGAAGATATATGAACGGATTTCTGTATTTTGTTTTTCAATGCCTTTACAAACAGAAACTAGACCTCCTTATATAGGCAGAGACAAAGGAAAACAAACAAATAGGATGATATCAAGGCTTACTTTATAACAAATAATTCTATCTGGAAGTGACAAGCCATTAACCTGGAATCTACTTTAATAAAATAATTTACAGACACATTGTAGCACATTAGACTTTGTCAGGGATAAGGACAAAGATATTTGAGTAGCTAGGAAATTTTGAAGAAATTATGGGGCATCATAATCTGGATGGTTTGGATCAAATTCATATGAATTATAGCTCGAAATATCTGAATCTTGTCTGTTAGATTTGTTCCATTCATGGCTTACATTTATTTGATTTTGATGATAACAAAACATATTTGTTTTATGTGTTTCAAAGCTTTACCTAAAGATTTATACATTGGTCTTTTATTGATAAAGTTTTGATCTTTGGAAGGAAAATTATTTCATAAGTATATTTGAAGTATTTATGTTGATTCAAGCATTGCTTGTGAAGGAAGAAATCATTTTGGAGAAAAATTCATTGAAGTTTGAAAGTTTGGAAGTAAGAAAATCCTGGAACTTCATTTTCATTCGAGTGGAATGTTTTCAACCGAGTGAAACTGGAGTCAGTTTTCGAACCCGAGAGAATTTTATCTCTGGACAAGAAAATCATTCGAGTGAAATGTTTTCAACCGAGTGAAACTGGAGTCAGTTTTCGAACCCGAGAGAATTTTATTTCTGGACAAGAAAATCATTCGAGTGAAATTTTTTCAACCGGGTGAAACTGGACTCAGTTTTCGCACCCGAGAGCATTTTATTTCTGGACAAGAAAATCATTCGAATGAAAAATTTTCAACCGGGTGAAACTTGGATTCCAGACCTGCGCGCAAGTTTCCGGTTCGAAAAATCTTTGAAAAATAAATATAAATTCATGCCACGTCAGATTCCACGTGTATAAAGCACTAACAGCTCATTAATTACAAATATAACCGTTGAAGGTCAAACCTTGACTTTTGTTATCAGACAGAATTTTCAACCGAGTGAAAATATTTCACCAGAGTGAAACTGGGCGACAGATGCAAAAACCTGTCAAATTTGACAGCAACGGTCACCTGCTTTCTTGGAGACATTTCTGACCTTCCCAACGGTTCTTCAACGTCTCTTTGGCCCCCAAATGAGCATAAATACATGGAGAAACACCTTGGAGATAACTCTTGGCCATAAGATCAAAGATTCATCATCAAATCCAAGAGAAAAGAGCTTATCTTGAGAAATTCATTATTGTAGTTGTGCTTTCACTTGTATATCTAGCTTGAGTGCTATTGTGTGAGCTTGTAAGATTGTAAACATTTCAAGTCTTAGAATCTCTTGAGTGTAGAGTGGTTTCTAGTGAGCCTTGAAGAAAACTAGGGAGTGGTTTCTAGTGAGCCTTGGAGAAAACTAGAGATTGGTTGGGTGTGAACCTTGAAGAAAACACCATTGTAATTTTGATCAAGACATAGTGGAGGAAATCTCAAGTGGGCAAGCTTGAGGAGAGGACGTAGACTCCGGTTGGTGGAGTTGAACCTCTATAAATCCCGGTGCACTCTTTCCTTTATCCTCTTTTATTTACTTGCTTTATTTGTGCTTAGCATTACTTGGTTTGTTCTTGATCTTTGGTTGAGTGAATTTAGTTGTAAATTTTGATTTTGCTAAAGTTTTTAAAACAACCAATTCACCCCCTCTCTTGGTTGCACTTGGGCCAACAATTGGTATCAGAGCTTAGTGATTTTTATTTTCAAAACCTTGCGGTTTCAAAATCAAAAGATCCATGGCAACCACTAGTTTTATGCATCTTGAGGGACAAAGCACATCTAGGCCACCATTGTTTGATTCTACAAATTTTAATTGGTGGAAAACTAGGATGGAGATTCATATTAAAGCTATTGATTATGCTTTATGGAGAATTATCAAAGATGGTCCTAATATTCCTTTAAAAGTAGTTGATGGTAAACAAGTACCAAAAGATTCAAAAGAATTTAAATCGGAGGATGATGCTATGTGCACTATGAATGCTAGAGCTATGAATATTATATATTGTGCACTAACCCCCGATGTGTTCAATTTAGTCTCTTCTTGTAATGATGCTAGGGAAATATGGAACAAGTTGTTGGTGACATATGAAGGAACTTCACAAGTCAAGGACACCAAGATGCATATGCTAGTTAGAGCATATGAACTTTTCACCATGGAGCCAAGAGAGAGCATTCAAGATATGTTCAAAAGGTTCAATGAAATTCTTACACCACTCAAGTTGCTTGGAAAGGAATATACAAATGAAGAGTTGGTGAGAAAAATCTTGTGGAGCTTGCCTTCTTCATGGAAAAGTATAGTTGAAGCTATTAATGAAGGTGGAAGCATCAAGACCATGCACATTGATGAGCTATTTGGGAAATTATTGACATATGAGATGAAGGAGCAAGAGGAAGAAAGGCTCAACAACAAGAACAAGTTAATGGCCTTCAAAGTTAAAGAAGATGATTCATCTTCATCTTCTTCAAATGAAGATGATTCAGATGATGTAGCAATCGTGACCAAGAAGTTCAAGAAAATTCTCAAGAGGTCGAAGAATAAGGGTTCTAGAGGCAAAAAGAATGAGATCACTTGCTACAAATGTAAGAAGCTTGGACATCTACAATTTGATTGTCCATTGAACAAACCAAAGAAGCACAAAAATCACAAGAGAGGAAAGAAGAAACTTAGAGCTATGGCGGCTTGGAGTGATAGTTGCTCATCATATAGTGAAAGCTCATCATCATCAAATGACACAAGTGATCAAGCCAATCTTTGCTTGATGATTGAAGAAGATGAAGTCTCTTAAAATCAAAGCTACCTCAACTTGTGTTTCATGGAAAAAGAGGAAAATGAGGTAACAAGTACTTACTCTAATAACTCATCATCATCATCATCATCATCATCATCATCATGTTCATCTAGTTACTCATATGAAGAATTATTAGATGCTTTTCATGAGCTTTTCAAAAGTTCAAAAAGACTTGCCAAGAAGGTTGATGACTTGAAGGTTTTTAATGCTTCTTTAATAAAAGAAATAGATGGCTTGAAGAAAGAGAACTTAGATATTAGTTTATCCTTGAGACAAGAAATAGATGAATTAAAAAAGGATAAATTTGATCTTACCCAATCTTTGTCTAAATTTGTTAAAGGTAAAGAAAATCTTGATTTGTTACTTGGTGCTCAAAAAGGAGTTTATGACAAAGCGGGAATTGGTTTTAATCCATTGATGAAGGAAAGAAAATTTGGAAATAGATTTGTTGATGCATCTACATCCTCATCCAGTTCTTTTGTAACATGTCATGCTTGTGGTGGAAAAGGTCATTATTCTTATGAATGCATGTTTAAAAGAAGAAAAGTTCCTTTTGGCTATAAATTGATATGGGTTCCTAAAGGAACCAACATTGTTGGAGCTAACTCCCATGGACCCAAAGAGATTTGGGTACCTAAGATCAAAATTTGAGATTTGTTGTAGGGTGCTAGAGCATGGAGCAATAATTAGAAGCTTATACATAAAAGCTCTATGCACAAAGAAATTGGGGATTTGGAGCACAATGAGACGTGTTTGAGATTAAAGCTTTAATGTGGTAACATTGTTGATTTTTTATTGGTTAATAGTGATTATTGATACATTGTGTTATTTGATTTTGATATGTTGATTGATGAGTATATATGAATTATTCATTGTTCTTCGATATATGACATGTTAGATATTACCATGATCATTGTGGATTTATTCCAATAATTTTGATGATATGATTTTATATTAATAATGTTGTTATCCTATTAGTTGATACTTGGCTATTTTGTTGATTTAGAAAGGGGGAGAAATTTTTTTATATGCTTTGATTAAGGGGGAGCTTATTGCATGTTTTAATATTAAGAATTTATCATGATTTGTTTTCATGATCTATATATCTTTTTTATTATGACAAAAAGGGGGAGAGATAAAATTGAAGAATATTTAATAAAGGGGGATAATAATTGTTCATGTTTGTTGTTTAGATATTATATATGTCTTTTAAAAGGTTGTTTTGTCATCATCAAAAAGGGGGAGATTGTTGGATTTGTTCCATTCATGGCTCACATTTATTTGATTTTGATGATAACAAAACATATTGGCTTTATGTGTTTCAAAGCTTTACCTAAAGATTTATACATTGGTCTTTTTTTGATAAAGTTTTGATCTTTGAAAGGAAAATTATTTCATAAGTACATTAGAAGTATTTATGTTGATTCAAGCATTGCTTGTGAAGGAAGAAATCATTTTAGAGAAAAATTCATTGAAGTTTGGAAGTTTGGAAGTAAGAAATTCCTGGAACTGCGTTTTTAACAGAGTGAAATGTTTTCAACCGAGTGAAACTGGAGTCAGTTTTTGAACCCGAGAGAATTTTATCTCTGGACAAGAAAATCATTCGAGTGAAATGTTTTCAACTGAGTGAAACTGGAGTCAGTTTTCGAACCCGAGAGAATTTTATTTCTGGATAAGAAAATCATTCGAGTGAAAATTTTTCAACCGGGTGAAACTGAACTCAATTTTCACACTCGAGAGCATTTTATTTCTGGACAAGAAAATCATTCGAATGAAAAATTTTCAACCGGGTGAAACTTGGATTCCAGACCTGAGCGCGAGTTTCCGGTTCGAAAAATCTTTGAAAAATAAATATAAATTCATGCTACGTCAGATTCCACGTGTATAAAGCACTGACAACTCATTAATTACAAATATAGCTGTTGAAAGTCAAACGTTGAATTTTGTTATTAGACAGAACTTTCAACCGAGTGAAAATATTTCACTCGGGTGAAACTGGGCGATAGACGCAAAAATCTGTCAAATTTGACAGCAACGGTCACCTACTTTCTTGGAGACATTTCTGACCTTTTCAACAGTTCTTCAACATCTCTTTGGCCCCAAAATGAGTATAAATACATGGAGAAACACCTTGGAGATAACTCTTGGCCATAAGATCAAAGATTCAGCATCAAATCCAAGAGAAAAGAGCTTATCTTGAGAAATTCGTTATTATAGTTGTGCTTTCACTTGTATATCTAGCTTGAGTGCTATTGTGTGACCTTGTGAGTTTGTAAACATTTCAAGTCTTTGAATCTCTTGAGTGTAGAATGGTTTCTAGTGAGCCTTGAAGAAAACTAGGGAGTGGTTTCTAGTGA
Source organism: Aquilaria sinensis (assembly GCA_005392925.1). Classification (NCBI taxonomy): domain Eukaryota; kingdom Viridiplantae; phylum Streptophyta; class Magnoliopsida; order Malvales; family Thymelaeaceae; genus Aquilaria; species Aquilaria sinensis. The sequence continues at coordinate 271,059 of SMDT01003001.1, read as the reverse complement.
GCCTTGGAGAAAACTAGAGATTGGTTGGGTGTGAACCTTGAAGAAAACACCATTGTAATCTTGATCAAGAGATAGTGATCAAGAAGCTTGATAGAGGACGTGGAGGAAATCTCAAGTGAGCAAGCTTGAGGAGAGGACGTAGACTCCGGTTGGTGGAGTTGAACCTCTATAAATCCCGGTGCACTCTTTTCCTTATCCTCATTTATTTACTTGCTTTATTTGAGCTTAACATTACTTGGTTGTTCTTGATCTTTGGTTGAGTGAATTTAGTTGTAAATTTTGATTTTTCTAAAGTTTTTAATACAACCAATTCACCCCCCCTCTTGGTTGCACTTGGGCCAACATTGTCTTTCATGCAAAAAATATGGATCATCAATACGTGGATCATTCAAAGGGTCATCAGGTTCTCCTGATAGGTCTGGACCATTAAGCTGCTTCCAATGAATGCAGATAAAACCGCAACCGAAGTCTGGCATGATATAGTGTTCACATTGTTAGGTCAGCAGTAGATCTTCTTCTTCTTCAACAGTGATTGGAGAAGAGGGAGCCGGTGCAGGACAGGAAATAAGATTAAGAGTCCCTTGTGTCTTTCTTTAGCTCGTCGGAGACATTGAAGATCATCAAAATGTTGAAGAGCTTCATAGGTCATTTCTTGGTAGTCCATTGTGTAAGATGGAAATTCAAGATTGTCATGAGGCCATACTTCCATAGTGAAAAAGGTATGATTGTACCGATAAGCATCGCGAAGAAAAGCATGAAAGCCTGCAGGGCACTGCTATGGAACCCGAGCAAGGTTGAAATCTAAGTTTCTATAATGGTAATAGATAGGGGGAGGAGTGAAATGCAAAACATTAATAGTTTTAGAAAAGGTAATAGGCCGGTGAAAGAAATATATCACATGGGCAGCTCCATAAAATATAGAAAAGTTTAATGGAGAGATATTATTTAACTGGTGGCTTATTCGGCGTTCAGGGATGGAAAGGTTTAAGGCTTTATAGGACTGATGGAGATTATCAATCCATTTGCAGATAAGGTTGAACCAACTAAGGAAAATGAAGAAGTCGGAGGAGAAATCAGAGTAGAAGTTTCGGGAGAATTTAAGAAGTTGATGGAGTTGGGAGATATTGAAGATGATATCAATGGTGTGGACTGAACAGAGATACCAGAAGAAACAAAGGGCTACAGGTGGAAAATCAAAGACATTAGGAATTGAGAAGAGGTGAGCAAATGGGAATTGGTGATGAATCCTGACAAGTTTGATAGGACAACCATCAAAACCATACTTCTCAATGAGAGAAACATGATAATGGAAGATTCTGTGTCTCTGGGTAAAAGTGAACGATTGATGCTCATATCGTTCAACATTAACCGGGAGGTTCTTTTCCTTATCAACAGCTGGGGGATAAGAAGAGGAGGAAGAGGCCATTAGTATTTTGGCTTATGAGGTTTGAGTGGTTTGAGGAAGGATTTGGTTGGTCTGCTCAGGATATTAGCAAGTGTGTTGGAGGAACCCATTATATGCTTTACATTGAAGCTGAAACGGGTGAACCATTACTGCTAGCACAGCAATAAGGCATTTGGGAGTTGTTTCTGCCTATAATTCATCATTCGTGGAAATGCTGACATGTCTATCTCTACCACGAAATGATGATGAATAAGATAGAATTGAAATTTCTTGATTCCACATTTGATGGCTAGAATTTTTTTGTAAATGGAGTGGTAATGCTTCTCAGATTCTTTAAATTCTCCACTATTATAGTAACAGACATGTGAATACTATTGCTCTCTTCAAAGAGGACCGCCTCCTAATATTCATCTGATGAATCAGTCTAAAATATCCTTTCCTCTGTGTCGGGAATCTTGAGGGGTGACAGATCCTTTACCACTTGTTTTGGCTTGAGGATGGCTCATATATGATGAGAGGACTAGGCTGGTGAGCCCTTGTGAAGATACACGTGTAAAGGATGCAAGATAGTGGCCAGCTTCGGTATGAACTCTCAGATGTAGTTTACAAGCCTGAGGATTTTTTGGACTTGTTTCTTTGTGAGATTGTCATCTGGAGATTTTTGTAGCAATGTGAGGCTAAGAATGGTACTTGCTGTCTTTGATCTGGACACCAAAGAATTCAATGGATGTTTGTCCTATGACCATTTTGTTTTAAGAAAGCATAACACCATTGTCCTTAATGATTTGAGCAAACTAAGATAAGAGCTTTATGTGATATCCTTTACAAGGAGAAAATAATAAAATGACATCAATATAAATAAGAGCCGCTTGAAGGATTGGATAAAAAATTTGAATTATCACCTTCTGAAATAGTGAAGTTGCTATTTTAAGACCAAACGGTAGTACTGTCTATTGATAATGATGATCTGGGATGCAGAAGGCTATCTTGTACTTGTCTAGAGGATTGATTGACATCCTCTAATTAAACTGAACACCAATGTCTCGCTAGGACTATGGTCTGTCTCTGAACTCTTAACAACCTGCCTGTACTTATGTTGTGTAAGTGTCAGGTTTTTCCTGTGTAAAGTTATCCTGTAAACATGCTCAAGATGTCTGGGAGACCATTCACAGTTCTTCTGCATTGTACATGCCCAAGCTTTCTTTCTGCAGACAGTAATTCTCCCTCCGTTTCCGTGTGAATGAAAGTAATTCTCCCTCCGTTTCCGTGTGAATGAAATGGAACCGTTGCATCTTTTAGTTTCGAGTTTTTTTTTTTTTTTGGTTAATGCATCTCTTCTGTTGCATGACCAAAATTAATTATATCAACAACAATAAAATACAACAAACAATATATACACAAAGCAATACTTTCCTCTTACAACCAAACCAAGACTTGAAATTCAAAAAAATCAAAGAGAAGCTCCGGGCACGGAAACTTGGGGCAAAAAAGAGCAACAGGCATGTGAGACAAGGAGTTGAGTGCCGATCTGGGGGCCACAATCAAATAGAACAGTCGAAATACCTACCCGAATGGCCGGAGTGCTCGAAGACGGCGCGGAGGCGGGCGTCGACGGTGTATTGAGCAATGGCTTTGTTGACGGAGTCCTGCCGTAAGTTGGTTGTGGCAGAGGAGTGAGCTTGAGCCGCTCGGCGCCTGCCGTAAGCCATGGGTGTGGATGGTGGAGAGGGTGGAAATGGTTAGGCGTGGCAGTGATGTGAGAGGAGTGAGAATTTGGTAGGTAAGGGTCCGATTCTGCGCAGGAAGATGCTGCCGCTGCAGCTTTCCAATTTACAGCGAAATTTTGGATAATTTCAACGTAGGACCGACTCCCAGTTGGAGCGAGACAGCGACAGTGGCTGACTGATAGCCATGGGTTACAAGTTTAAATGGGGGAGAGGAGATCGAAATTCAACCCAAATATAGGACCGCCACGCCGTCCGCAGAGATCAGGAGCAAAGGGGCGAGCCCAACCTGCAAGAGACGAACGAACGAAGGAGAAACTCGCCGCAAAATTCACACGCCACATCATTGGTTTCGACACCTACAGACAGCGGAGCGAGAACAAAGGGGAGAGAGCTATAAATCATAAGGAAAACAGGAAATGGAGGCGCCTGCTTACACGGCAGCGATGATACACAGCGAATCTCTCAGTGTCCGACCACACAAAAATGACGACGTCTGTTCTCAGGCAGGCCGAACGTACAGCCCACAATGCCGCTCATCTGAATTTCCTAGCAGGCTTCATTTACGGGCCTAAAGAGCTTGTGTTCATATCAGACCTTTACTGTAGATAAACAGTATATTTGAACTCCTCTTTAGTAGTTACGAGGTTCAATTGACCTGCTCCGCCGCGGGATCATGGTGATGATGATCTTTCATTTAATTAATTAATGTGTCAAAATACTGCATTAAGTTTAAAATTTTTTAAAAGTAGAGCATTTATATAGAAGAAATAATCCATGAAATAATCCATTAAAATAAATGTCAATTAAAATTTTACTTTATTTTTTAGTTGAGTTTTTTTTATGTTATATTATTATCATTAAAATAATTAGTCATGATCGAAAAGTAGCATTGTGTATGTTAAAAAATGATGGATATTTTTTTTCTCATTAAAGAATAATTAACTAAAAGTTTCTCTTATCAACTCAAATTCTAATTTTTAATACTGGTGGGAAATTTGTTTAGAAAAGTTTACTTTCAATTTTAGCAATTATGGACCAAATTACTTTATTAAACCATAAAACTTTTGAATTAAATAACTCATGCTACAAAACTCAATTATCAATAATGAAAAGATATAATGGAAATAGAAAAATTATGTTTAATTTATTTTACTTTAGAAAATTGTACATAAAAAAAACAATAAAAAGTTTGGGGAGTAAGAGAGCAAATAGAAAGAATATTAAGCAATTATTAAGTTTGGAGACCAAAATGTAAGACGGGTCAAAATCAATGACTTAAATGATAAAAGTTAGAAATTTCAGGATTGAAATACATTTAACCACAAAGGTAGCCCAGTAATAAAATCTTTGAAAAAATAAGGTTTAACTTGGTACATGGCGCTGTTATTAGCTAGACCCTCCACTGGGATTTCCAAAGAATTTCCCAATAGTACAGTTAACCGTTGCACGAGGCAACTTCCAGCCTAATATACCAAGCATAAGTAGAACCGCGAAAAACAGGCTCTGGAAATCAACAAGGAAAGTTTACATAGTGATACAGTCTGAAAATACACAGAAACTCATAAGCTCTAGTCTTCTTTCAAATCTCAGTCTAGGCCCCCAGCACCCAGGTTTATAAAGGTGTTCTCCAGGACATAACCACACTATAAATTTTTTTTTGAAGATTTAAAAACCTTTGAAAAATATTTACTGGACTATCCGGACATATCATTGGGAATCAAAGCCGATTGTTTACAATAAGTAGGATTGAAGACAAAGGGCGATTTCAAGAGAGGATCCATAGAGTGGCAACTTTTAAGTCATCATTTGCCTTCAAGCTTAATAATTTTAAACTTGAAGATGATCTAAATCTGAAAGGATCCACATGAGTGGCCATTCAGATTATCTGGAAAAGTTAAGTAAATAAGAATCTCTGCCTCACCCTTTAACAAGAAATTTAGAGAAAGAAAGAAAGAGAGAAGAGACATGAGGAAGATATATGAAAGGATTTCTATATTTTGTTTTTCGATGCCCTTACAAACAAAAACTAGACCTCCTTATATAGGCAGAGGCAAAAGAAAACAAACAAATAGGATGACGTCAAAGCTTACTTCATAACAAATAATTCTATCTGGAAATGACAGGCCACTAACCCGAAATCTACTTTAATAAAATAATTTACAGACACATTGTAGCATACTAGACTTTGTCAGGGATAAGGACAAAGATATTTGAGCAGTTAGGAAATTTTGTGGAAATTATAAGGCATTATAATCCGGACAGTTTAGATCAAATTCATCCGAATTATAGCTCAAAATATCTGAATCTTGTCTTTCCCGCCAAAAATATGGATCATCAATATGTGGATCATTCAGAGGGTCATTAGGTTCTCTTGATGGGTCTAGACCATTAAGCTACTTTCAATGAATGTAGATAAAGCCGCAACTGCAGTCTGACATGATGTAGTGCTCACATTGTTGGGTCACTGGTAGATCTTCTACTTCTTCAACAGTGATTGGAGAAGAGGGAGCCGGTACAGGACAGGAAATAATATTAAGAGTCTTTTGCGTCTTTCTTTGGCTCGTCGAAGGCATTGAAGATCATCAAAATGTTGAAAAGCTTCATGGGTCATTTCTTGATAGTCCACTAGGTAAGATGGCCATTCATGAGTGTCATGGGGCCATATCTCCATAGTGAAAAGGGTATGATTGTATCGATAAACCCTGCAAAGAAAAGCATAAAAATCTGCAGGGCACTGCCATAGAACTCGAGCAAGGTTGAAATCTAAATTTCTATAATGGTAATAAATATAGGAGGGAGTGAAATGCAAACCATTAATAGTTTTGGAAAATATAATAGGCCAGTCAAAGAAGTATATCACATGGGCAATTCCATAAAACATAGCAGAGTTTAACGGAGAGATATTATTTAACTGGTAGCTTATTTGGTGTTCAAGGATGGCAGCGTTTAAGGCTTTATAGAACTGATGGAGATTATCAATTCATTTGCAAATAGGGTCGAACCAACTAAGGAAAATGAAGAAGTCGAAGGAGAAATCAAAATGGAAGTTTCAAGAGAATGTGAGAAGTTGATGGAGTTGAGAGATATTAAAGATGATACGGATAGTGTGGACTGAACAGAGATACCAAAAGAAATAAAGGGCTACAGGTGGAAAATCAAAGACATTATGAATGAAGAAGAGGTGAGCAAATGGGAATTGGGGATGAATCCCGACAAGTTTGACAGTGCTATCATCAAAACCATACTTTCAATAAGAGAAACATGATAATGAAAGATTCTGTGTTTTTGGGTAAAAGTGAACGATTGATGCTCATATCATTCAACGTCAACCGGGAGGTTCTTTTCCTTATTAAAGACTGGGGGATAGGAAGAGGAGGAAGAGGCCATTAGTATTTTGGCTTATGAGATTTGGGTGGTTTGATGAAGGATTTGGTTGGTCTGCTCAGGATATCAGCAAGTGTGTTGGAGGAGCCCTTTATGTGCTCAACATCAAAGCTGAAACGGATGAACCATTGCTGCCAACGAAGCAATAAGGCATTTGGGAGTTGTTTCTGCCTATAATTTATCATTTGTAGAAATGATAACATGTCCATCTTTACTAGGAAATGATGACCAATAAGATGGAATTAAAATTTCTCGATTCCACATTTGACGGCCAGGATTTCTTTGTAAATGGAGTGGTAATGCTTCTTAGATTCTTTAAATTATCCACTACTGTAGCAGCACATGTGTCGAATACCATTGAACTTTTCAAGAAGGACCGCTTCCCAATATTCATCTAATGCGTCAGTCTAGAGTATCTTTTTTCCTTTGTCGGGAATCTTGAGCAGTGGCAAATCCTTTACCACTTGTTTTAGCCTGAGGATAGCTCATCTGTGCTGGGAAAACTAGGGCGGTGAGCTCTTGCAAAGATAAACGTCTAAAGGATGCTGGATAATGGCCAGCTTCGGTATGAACGTTCGGATGTAGTTTACAAGCTCAAGGATTTTCTGGACTTGTTTCTTTGTGAGATTGTCATCCGGAGATTCCATGATTTTTGTAGCAATGTGAGGATGAGAATGATACTTGCTGTTATTGATCTAGACACCAAGGAATTCAATGGATGTTTGTCCTATGACCATCTTGCTTTGAGAGAGCATAACACCATTGTCCTTAATGATCTGAGCAAACTAAGATAAGAGCTTTAGGTGAGATCTTGTACAAGGAGAAAATAATAAAATGTCATTAACATAAATAAGAACCGCTTGAAGGATTGGCTAAAAAATTTGGATTATCGCCTTCTGGAAGAGTGAATGTGCTATTTTAAGACCAAACAGTAGTATCGTCCATTGATAATAATGATCTGGGATGTAGAATGCTATTTTGTACTTGTCTGAAGGATAGATTGACAATTGCCAGAATCCTGATTTTAGGTGAAACTTGGAAAATACCTTGGCATTTGTCAAGTTGGCGAAGAGAGTATTCTTGCGTGGCAAGGGAAACTTGACATCAGCAAGAAACTCATTTAAAGGCTTGTAGTCTATGACAAGCCTGGGCTTCTTTCTTTTTTGCTCTGAGTGTTTGTTCGCATAGAAGGCTTGATAGGCCCATGAAGAGGTTATGGGTTCAATGAGACCTTGGGCCTTTAATTCTTGAAGCTCTTAGATCGTCATATTTTTCTCTTCTGGAGTCATACCCGAATGTATGGCACTAGTAGGATTAACATCCTCATTCATTTTTAATGGAATTTCAATAAAGAGCTTTGGATTTTTCCACAGTGGTAGAGGATGTTTCTTCTCAAACTCAGAATGTGACTCAGCACAAGATTGTTGGATGAGCATTTGCATAATTGAGCCATATACATGGTCACTTTCAAATTGTATTTGACTTACAAAGAGTGTTTCACCTTCACACAAATATAACCGTAGAGTAGCTGTCTAGGGAAGGAAAAACTTGTGCAGATGTAGACCCTTGTCAGTCCATTTCAGAACTGATAGTTTCTTGATAATATCAAACCCGAGAATCATATCTCTGCCATAGTTATAACCATAAAAAAAGTAACTACGTACTTTGCTGGTAAGAAACTGATTCTGATGGGTTTGCTTATCTGGGTGACATAAAATACTCTGTTGGCTACTTTGAATCTTTCATTGCAGGGTCACCACCTTCTTTCTAAAAGTAGTGAAGAATTGATAATGGTGTTTATTGCACCTGTATCAAAAAGAGCAATAATCAGAATCGGTTTTGCATATTTATCCAGGAGAATATTGATCTTTGCTTGTTGGATGATTTAAGCGGCAAATAGTGATGATTGTAATCGTGTCGTTTGCATAGTATAAATGGAGGTTTGCTCTGAATCATCATCGAATTCTAAAGAGTAAGCTTCTACAGCAAACAAAGTAGATGCCTCATCTTCTGTTTCAGAAAAAAGATACTTCATGTCATTATTGGAAAGATTTGCTCCAGTGACCTGAGAGATGGTGTGAGCCATTTTTTCTTTGATTGGGAATTCTTTTTGGGCCAATTTTTGGCAAAATGCCTTCGTTGCCTGCAGATAAAGCATTTTTTGAATTTTCCAATATTCTTCTTATACAGGAAAAATCTTTTCTTCTTTCTTCAAAATTTGTCTGGAGAATAGACTTTCTGTCGATGGTGTTTCTTCCTAGGAATGCAATGGCAAGTTTTCTTATCTTTACACTTGATAGATAGTTCTAATTGTTGGCAAGCTTTATCAAACAGACCTTGCATCTGGTTGAATTCCTGAAAGAAAGAATGTGTGTTGCATAGTTCCGTAATGCCGTCATGAGAGTTTGGTGAAGCTTTCCAAATAAGTAATTATTGAGATGTTGTCCACTCTGTTAGATAACTTTGAGAGCTTCTTGGCCAATTGTGTATGGGACTAAGTTTAAATAGGCCTACTTCAGATTGTTGTCACTTTCATATCCAGTGCAGATAAGATAAGAGCATTTGAGCATATTCTCGTAATGCTTTTCAAGATCTTTTTTGTTGTAGGAACAACACTTCATCTTAAAAAAGTCTTATCGTGTGACATCTAGAAGGGCTGAGGGATCACTAAGGAACTCATGATAAAACTTAAGAACAAATGCATTTGTTGTAGGGAGTTGGAGTAATTGGGCCTGTCAGCATTCTCCAATACTTATGTACCAATGTTTGAGAATACCAGTCATGCCAGCTATGAAAGCTACAATGACCTTTTGATGAGTAGCTTCTTCTTTTTACAGTTGTGTGAGACACCAAGCATGAAATTCAAGGAATTTTTCATGCCATTTAGCTGGTGGAACACCATCTAATGATAAGGTGACAGAAAGTGAAGGAGGATTTTAAGCTGGATTGATGTTCATAAAAGGAACATATTCTTCCATGGCCACATAAGGTTGTGGTTCTGGAGGTGGTGGTGCAACTGGAGGAGGCTACTCCGGTTGAGGAGGAGCTTGTGGTGAAGGATTTGATTCTGCATATGTAGTGGCAGATTTAGCTGGTTGATTTTGACTTGTAGTTCCTTAAGCCATATAGATTTGGAGTTCTGATGAGGAGGAAGTTGGCAAAGTATCATTGTCAAATCCTTTTGCATCACTGGAAGAGTCTAAACTCAAATCCTGAATTGTTGCAAAGGCTGCAAGAGTAGCCTGGTCATTTCGCTAAGGCTGTTGATCAAGGAAACTTGTGATTGGGTTGGATTGAATTGCCTAAGCTTCACAGGATAGTTCTTGGATTTTTACAGAAGGATTAGAAGGCCTTTTGCTGATATTGTGGATGTTGCGAACTATTGGGCTTTTCATCTTATGGTCTTGAGAATGACTGGGCCTTACTGGCGTCCTAGAAAGTAGTGGTCCCAAATTGTTATTATCTGATGATTTTACCACTGTCAAAGAAATGATCTTCACACTATCTCGCAACAGAAGGTGAAAGTTGGGGATCATTCTGGTAGACCTGAAATATTTAAGGACTAAAGTAGAGGTTTTACCATAAAATCTAGAAAAGCCAAAAAAAAAAGTGGTGAAAATGGTTATTGTTGATGAACAGTAAAACCCCTTTCATCTTTAGAATATAGTATAATGAGGTTCATTTGTCCTGTACCGCAACACCTAAATAACATTTTATGTAAATATTATAAAATAATTATTAAATAACAAAGTTTTAGGGGTAAAGAGAGGAAAGATTATAGTTCTAGTAATTAGAAGTAGGTTTAATTATTGATACAAAAAGCTTTTCCATGAAAATAAAAAATTGAGATTTGGAGCTGATCTAAAATCATAATCTAATCTCTATACAATGAAGTTTTGGGATTAATAAGGTAAAGAGCGGGATATTGGCAACTGAAAGTGGCATTTTACCATTGACATACCGAAAAATAAAGTTATAAAAATGGAATGAATTATGGCTTTAAACTGAAAAGTTCAAGCAAAGTCTGGGATAGTATAAGTTATGTCCAAAATTAGACAGATCATAGCAACCAAAGTTTTTTCTTAAAAGATATAAATAACTTTTTCTCACAAAAAATGATGTTTAAGCATTGTTACAAAAAAACATTGTTACAAAAGTCAAATTAAAGTTTCAGTATCAATAGTATAATGGAAATACTATATGTGGTAAGGTTTAACATTCACTTGATAAAGATTAAAAGGAAACAAACTGAAATTGCAAACAAATAGTATTTAGGGGTTAAAATGAAAATTATTGATAGGTCATGGACTGAAATGATTTAAGCATAAAAATGTGAGACAAACAAAACGTGGAGTCCTTGCAGTTTTTCTTTTTGATTGCTGCAGTCCTAAACTTACGAACTTGTTGATCCCACTACTACCTAGGAAATGTCCCTCAAGACGTGATAGTGAAATGGAATAGTTTAGAGACTAAAATAACAAAAAAAAAAATTACAGACTGAAAGATGTGTTAGACTGTTAGGCCATTACTAATACTAATAATAATAATAATAATAATAATAATAATAATAAGTCATTGTTCATGAATAGTATATAGTTATAATAGATAATGTTGCTCAGCTCAAAAGTCTTCTACTCTCTCTATCTCTCTCTCTTTTTGGGTATAATTAAGGTGTTAAATATTGTTACCACTAAGTATACCGCACTCCAAAATTTTAAGGTATACCGCGCCGCATATCATTACTGTTTTTACAAAAAATAAATATTAGAATATTATCTTAAGATGACATAATTTGTTTAATAATTTATTTTTACACATTTCATATCTATTCTTCTCAACATAATTTGTCAAATATAAATAAAATATATATGATAGAAGATATTTAGTTGGGGTAGCATGCACCAGAAATCCGATTAAGGGATATTATTCAACACCACACTGGAACCTTCAAAATGCTACCATCCATTAAATTTTTATATTAGTTAAGAAAATTAACAAAAATAATAAAAGTAAATGCTTATTTTATGATATGTGTATTATTTATATTTTAATATTTTATATATTTATGATATTTTTTATATAAAATGAAAAAAATAGCTGCAAAAAATAAAATACCATGGTACGTACCATACAATATTTGTGATATACTGTGATTTTTTGACAAAATGCATACAAAAAGTGAACGGTATACCATATACAGCAAAATGCTACTGTACACCGCATAGTAAAATAACAAAATGTGAAAACATATGGATTGCGTACCCACGGTAACAGTATACCGCATGATATAGTGCAGTATTTAACACTATGGATACAAGGAACATTGCAGGATAAAGACAATAAAAGAAGTTGGGATAATTTCTTTAAATCTTAATTAAAAAATTTCAATAAAAAATCCATTTCTATTGTTTTCTTTACATCCGACACTTTTCTAGCTAGCAAGGGTAAATTGTAAATAGAATTTGATTTTGTAAGGAAAAAAATGAGAACGGACAACGGATCTTTTACTTCTGTATTGATGGTATGAATAACAACCAATAGATAATTGTAGAATATGTAAATCAATTTTGTGAGAAAATTGTCCGCTGCTCCATTGTTTAGAAAAAATCATCATACTGCATCTTTCTTCAACTCTGTTACAGTTGGTAGCATGGAATTTATAACGTTAATTAAGTAACTGTTTAAAATTAATTAAACTTTCGAGTCTGTGGAAAAGGAAATATGACAATTTACTTTTAACACCACCATCCTAGCATAAATGATGAGATCCCAATTTGCTTCGGCTATCAACTTAAATAACTTACTTTTATTTTTACATTTTTTTCCTAAAAAATAATGTCATTTGAAACAAATATTATTTAGGTATAATATTCTTTGATTGTAAAATGTTTGTGATATTTTTACATTTTTATGAATTATTCTTTTTTGAGGGATTAAAAAAATTCATAAAAATTTATAATATTATAAAATTTTTATTTTAAATGAATTATTAAACCTGCATAATTTGCTTTCTTATAAAATTGGTTCCAGGTAAAAAAGATATAAAAATAAAAATAAGTCATTTTGAATTAATTTGACTTAAGTTAAAATAAATTAGGTGAAAATTTCAACACTTTCATCATCATTACAATTGTTCAAATGTCTCATGGAGCACTTATAAAGTATTGCTAGCTAGTTTAAAAACTTTTTATTTTATGGCTTTTCTAGAATAATAATTTGTAATTATTATAGATGTGCTATGAATTGTTATAACACGATCTTCTCTTATATAAACAACGCATTGTAATAGAAAAAACCACAACGTATCCTGAGAATTACAAAATTCAAATTTTCTTTATTTTAGATATCCTTGGCATATAGGTAGGACAACAAATGAACTTGAATCAACATTATTCATGTTTGTTTGTTTAATTTTAAACAAACACAAATAATAAATGATTACATTTTTTCTATTAGTGTTCATTTTTTTACAAATAGATATGTTCATGTTCGTTCATTAACAATAATATTGTTATAAACTAAATGAATGCGATCGTGATAATCAATAAATGAACATGTTCACAAACAACATGAATAATGCATTCATGAACAACATACTTGATATACATAAACAAACGAATAAACGAACGGAGCAATATATCATGAATAAATAAACTTATAAAAAAATGAGTAAACGATTGAATAAATAAATAAACAGACAAATGAACAAACATAAGCCTAATTATTCATGAACATAAATAAATGAATGACATTTTAATTGTGTTTGTTTATTTAATTTAAACAAATATAAAATTCGATTTGCATTCTTCAACTAAAAAAACCCATGGTGAACCATTCAAGAATAGATTTGAATATGCTATTAGTTGGATCGTTCTAAAATACGGGGCCTGTACCCGTGCCTCCTTTTTTCTCAAAATTCCTAATACTTTTCTAAAGATTACTTATGAGGACCTTTCTTTTAAAAATTTACAAATTCTGTGAGAACATAGTACGGGGCGTTGTTACTCAGCCAGACCCTTTTCAGCAGGTGAAGCTGCTCAAAAGCGGGCACGAGACAGTTTCCAGCCAATATACCATGTACTAATTAAATGTGGCTCTGATACCATTCTTACCCAGGTATTCACAACTTTAGTTTAGTTAAAATGATTAATAAGATTAAGATAACTATCAACAGAGCTATATTATGAATCAACATTAGAAATAGAAAGAACATATTGAAATTACATTCATACTTACAAAATCTGGTGATTACCAGAATAATTCCACACTTAATAAGGCAAACCAAAGATCCAAGGTTTACCAGAGTACAAGCACTCACTTTAATTTACAGCAAGAATGTCTAACTTAGGAGGGAGAGAGGCTTAGAATATATATTTTTTTTGAAGCGTACTTTTAAGAGAGAATGAAGCTTCCTTTTATAGCCAAGAGAGGAGATTCCTTGAGATAAGGTTGAGTAAGATCAACCAATCCGGAGAAGATAGAATTCTTGGGCCACCTCCATTATTAAAGATAATGGAAGACAGCTGTGATATCAATTATTTTGGGACAGCTGGAAAGATTAATAATTCTGCTTTCTTCTGGAAGGCTTGCCGACGGTCTTACTTAGGCATAAGAATTCTTGGGCCTGATTTGTCTTCTTTTTGGGCTTGCTCTTGGGCCAAGTGGATTCTTGCGGACTGGAGAAGTTTCTGCTTCAGTTCTTCTTGGGATATTGGATTATCCTTGAATTGTCCGCCATGGTAGAATTGGTCTAGCATCTGGTCCAGAAAGTCTTTTTCTTGTTCTTCTTCCAGGATTTCTATTTTATCAAAAGTAATATTTTCTGGAAGGTATTGGTCTAGAATACACTTATCCCACCATTTAATTTTCCAAATCCGTTCTAGGCAGGGGGTGTAATGTCCTTCAAAGTCTGTTGGCTGCTTCCTATAATTCCATTTCAGGATCCATGGAATATGATTCATAAGAACAAAATAAAAATCTGGAAAAGGAACTTGTTCTCCTTTCTTGACGAATTGGGCTTGGTACATCATAAATCCTTCGAATGAAGCTCTTACTTGTCCTGGAAAGGATTCCTTGAACAATCCTTTGCTTTCATACCAGACATGAAACCAATTTGGAAACCTCTGTTGTTTTGTCTTGAATAGAAGCATCCAAGAGTGTTGATGGTCTTAGTTCTGTCTGTGAAAAACTTCATCCCACGCTACTTGATAATCCCAGTAAGAGTAAAGAGTATTTTCATAGATTCCGAGTGATATTCTTTTTCTACAAGTTGGATTTCCCCATTCTTCAAAAGTTAAAACCTTTTTTATTTTTAAGGAGGAGATTCCCAACTCAGTAATAAATTTTTCCTTGGTTTCCCCTTGATCATTTTTGTAGGAAACTTTAGTCCGTCGGGGTTTATGTTCTATGTCGACGGATCCCGTTTCTTGGAGTATCAACTCGAATAATTGAATTTTCTTAAGTGACTGAAATTGCCACTGTGGATTCTGGTGATTCGGCCAATATTTCTGGGCCAAATCAATTTCAGAAAGACTTTCAAAGTCTTTGTTTTCTGGAGCAATTAAACATTGCTTGTCTATTTCTTGGAATTCACACTGAATTCCCATGGAGAATAATGAAATTCCTTGGACCGTACTTGGTCTGATATTCTGAGAATTCTGGGAACTTTTATCCTTGTTCAAATGTTGAGTTTCTTGGGAACTTTGATTCTTGTTCCATAAGATTATATTCTGGGAACGCTTAATTTCTTCGTTCCAAATTTTCTTGGGATTATCAATCCTTGATTTGTTCTTGGAGGACTTTGCCTCTGATTTCTTTCTTTTGAAGGGGATTTCTTGGAAAGTCTTAACAGACTTTTCAGGAATTTCTAGTGGAAAAAAATGTTGAGCCAAAAGGGCTCTGGTTAGTTCCAAATCCATTTCATAACAGGCTTCTACCTCCATTTCTTCTGGGTTTGGTTCTGGACAGAGAATTGTCTTGTTCTTCTGATTTTGTGAATTATTTTTCTCTGCCATTATCTCTCCCCTGCAAAAATTCTCTAGTCAAAAAGTCAGGAAGAGAGCTGGTCTCTCCGGCAATATAATCATTGGTAAAGTCAAAAGCAGACAAAATTGCTTGCCATCTGGCAAAAATTTGTTTAGAAGCCAGATTTTTCACATCTTTCAGTAAAACATCTTTGGCAGCTTTACAGTCTACTCTGATTAAAAATCTCTGGTTAAGGAGATCTTCCTCAAATTTAGTAACACAAAGAACTATAGCTAAAATTTCCTTTTTTATGGTAGCATAATTTTTCGGTGCTTGATTCCAAACTTCTGAGGTGAATCGGACCCATTGTTCTTTATTATTAATTTTCTGTTTTAATATTCCTCCAAATCCTATATCACTAGTATCTGTTTCTACTATTTTAAAGGCTTTAGGATCAGGAATATTAATACAGGGTATTTCTCTTATTCTTCTTTTGACAGTCTGGACTGCCTTAGTTTGTTCTAGTCCCCAATCAGGAGGATTTTTCTTAAGTCTATCAAACAAAGGTTTGCAATCTTTAGCCAAATCCTTGTAGAAGTCTGCAACACAATTCAGACTTCCTAAAAATCTTTGCAATTGTTTTTTCTCTTTAATTTCATCAGGAAATTTTTCTACAAAACTAATTGATCTATCAATTGGTTTTATTGTTCCTCTAAAAATTATATGTCCTAAAAACCTTATTCTGGTCTGGAATAATTCCATCTTCTTTGCTGAAATTACTAATCCTGCTCTTTATACTATTTTGACAAATTCTTGGAGGTGCTTCCAATGTTGATCTAAAGACTGAAAGAAAACAAGCACATCATCAATATAAACAATAGTGAAAGAATTATAAGAATTAAAAATTTCATTCATTATCCTTTGAAATTCTGAGGGAGCATTCTTGAGACCGAAGGGCATAACATTCCATTCATAATGGCCAAATGGAACGTTAAATCCAGTCTTATATTTTTCTTCTTCGGCAATCTGGATTTGCCAATATCCTGATTTCATATCAAATTTTGAAAAAATTACCGAATTATAAAGACGGGACAGAAGGTCTTTCTTGTTAGGTATGGGGTACCTAATCCATCTTAAGACTTTGTTGAGGGGCTTGTAATTAATTACTAGCCTAGAGACTCCTCTTTCAATTTCTGAATTTTTGTTTACATAGAAAGCAGAATAACTCCATGGAGAGGAACTATTCCTAATTAATTTCTTGTCCAAAAGTTTTTGGATTTCCTTTTTGCAATGCTGCATAAGTTCTTCATTCATTTAGATAGCTCTACATCCTGTTGGGATGTCTTTTTCGTTAAAATTTGGTTCATAGGGAAGATTTACAAGATGCTTTTTCCTTTCCCAAAAAGCATTTAGGATTTCTGAGCAAACTTTTTTTGCAAAATTTATTTTAAAATTCTCAATTTTTTGTTCTAAACCTGGAAGTTTTTCTTCAACACTCTTGTGTTTAACTTCATCTTGTAAACACATCAAAACATTCTGTTTTCTTCCTAGATCTAGGTTTAATTCTTCAAGCAAAGTTTTTCTAGGTGGTTCTGCAAATTCAAAAGTAATTTTCTTACCAAATTTCTTAGTAAAAATTCCATTTATGTCTACTTTAAAAGGCATTATTGTGGCAAAAAATGGAGTTCCTAAAATTATTTCTTGGTTCATATTTAGAACAGTAAAATGTTGCCTAATGCAAATATCCTCGTTACAAATGTCAACATTTGTAAGCTTAAATCTAATTGGCATAACTTCCTTGTTTGCAGCAGTAATTGTCCCAAAAGATTTGTCTAAGTACTAGTGTGGGACGATTCCTTCTTTAATGCAGTTTCTATCTGCTCCTGAGTCAACTAGCACAATAGTAGTTATTCTAAATTCATTTTCTATTACAAGAGTCATTCTGTTGGTAAATCTTTCGTTTGGCATGACAAAGACTTCATTTATTTGAAGAGGATTTTCTTCTGTAATATCCTCTGGATCTTTTCTATCATAACTTGATTCTGGAATTTCTTTTCCCTTTTGTTTTGTTTTAAAACCAAATTCTTCTAGATCTTCCATGATTAATTCATCTTCTGGGAGATCTTTAGAGTATCCTTCTAAATTTTGAAGTTCTAAAATCTCTATTCTGTTCTTGAGAGATTTTATTTCTTGTTTTACTTTAGAAATTTCTCCTCTAAGTTCTGCTATTGTCGGCTCCTTGTGAATCTTTTGAGCTTCTTCAACTCTTCTTAAGATTTCATTGAGACTATAAACAGGAGGTTTAGTAATTTCTTTTATATCTATCTTTTTTCTAGAATTTCTCCTGCCATGGTTTTGGGTTTCTTGATTATTTACTTTTTCAAGGTGTTTTAACAGAACTTCTCGCTTTAATTCAGGATCTTCAATTTGTTTTGCTAATTCTAAAATTCTTTCATCTTCATCAGTCAAGACATTTAATTGAAGAGTGTTTATTTGAAGATTATTAAAGGTATTCTGTAATTGACAAGTATCACACTCACAGTTTGATTTACAATCTTCTGATTCTTCAGTGTTATCAGCAAGACCAATTTCATTTAATTCTTCTAAGTCTAAGGTTTCTGAAGATTCATTTTCTATTTCCTCTGGTTCACTTTCATTATTTAGCAAAATTTTCATTAAACTCTTTTTTAATCCTTCTTCTATCTCTAAAGAGTTTATCTTTTGCTTAGTTTTGCACTTATTAGCAAAGTGACCGGGCTTTCCGCACTTCCAACAGACTTTTTGGTCTTTGTTTTTATTGGGCTTTCTTCTTTTAAATTTCTTTGAGGTTTCAGGCTTTTCTTCAAACTTATTATATTTATACCTCCTATTCTTCTTATAGGGCTGATACTTCTTCTTTTGTTTCTTGGGTCTATCCTTCGAATAAGGCCTTTGAATATCGTAACCAAACTAGGCACAGAACTGGCCCATTTTTTTTCTTCCTGCAAGCCTTTCTCGCTTGATATGTTTTTGCCATTTCATTTCATGGCATAGTCTTAAGCCTACTTCTTTAATTTCTGCCATGAGTTGACCATAAGTAAAATTTTCTAAGTTTAATTGGCCTTGGGTTTTTCCTTTGATATGGTCAATGACTAATTGGCCAAAATGTTTAGGGAGTCCTTGTATGAATTTTTCTTTCCAGATGGATGACCTACAGTCTTCTATTTCATAAACCCTTGTTAGAAAAGTATCTTTATACCATTCTAAGTCAGTTAAAGTTCTGCATCTTAGATTTAGTAATAACTTACTATTTCTACTTTCCTTACTAGATGTGTCTCCTATAAAATGTGAATATATGGTACAAAGGAGAGTGTTTACTACATCCGGTTCAGAGGTTTGAATTAGTTGATTATTCTGTTGATAAGTAAGAATTTTCTAGCATTTCTAATTTCTTGCCTACCTTGCTTTGTTAGACATTTGTCCCACCAATTCTTTAGCTGTCCTGTGAATCCTACTAGGATCATTTCTGCTATTTCTGGGTCGGAGTTGTCTACTTGTTTTCTGGCGGCTACACTAAACATTATCATGTTCTAGATAATATTGATTATTTGATATTCTGAAAGTCCATCTATATTCCATTCTCTTATTGTATTTCCTTTATATTCTACAAAGTAAGGTCCATAAACATTATCTAATCTTATATCTACCGGGGATGGTCTAGGTTGTGCATAGGGATGTGTTATATTCCAGTTCCAAGTGTATGAAGGTGTTCTTCTTTGTGGTCCTCCTCTACCCCCTTGAAAAGTGACGCGGTTTAGCTCAGTAGGTTCTGGCTCAGGGTGATGAGAATCAAGTAATTCTTGGATTCTGGGTGAGTCATTAAGGGTATTAATTTGAAGCCCTTTTTGTTTCTTTTCTGAGAATTCTTCTTTGAGGGTGAGTTTAGCTATTTGTGCAGCTAACTCTGTGATTCTATCATCCGACTTTAGTTTGAATTCTGGTTGTTTTTGGGGAAAACTAATGGGTGGTTTGCTTGTTCCTGGTAGCAATTCTGTTTTATATACAGAAGATTTTGTAAGACCAAAATTTCTACGGTCCATAGAATTTTCTATTATATTCATTTGTGTTCCTATAGACTGAAGATAGAGATTAGTATATTTATTTTGTTCTATTACATTCTGAAGGTCTTTAACCTGAACTATCTTTTTCCCTGCCTCTTCTTCTGTTTCCATTGTTTTAAAAGGAACAGCAGCAGTTGTAGAGTCTTTTCTTAATACCAAGGGTGCATTAGGCGGATGTGGTGCTGTGACTTCTTTTCCTTCCTTGGTCTGATAAGTAGACCAAGTTTCTTCTAGGACATCTATTGTTAATTTATTATCTAAAACAAGTGTGGGAATAAACCATTCAAAAAACTTTAGATTTTGTTTATTTCTCATGATCCTTTTATACCACAAACGTTTTATTTCTTTTCTTTCTTCTAAGGTATAAGTGTCAAAATACCATTTTCTTTTAATCTCATTTTTCTTGGACCAGTAGTCTTCATTTAGACTCTTTGGGTCAAATTTAAAAGGTTCTTGTAAAACATTTAACTGAAAGTCTGAAAAACTTGGGTTTGGAGATCCTATTGACACAGACTTTGTTTCCTCCTCTTGGTTATTTCTTTCTATGGTGATTGGATCCATTTTATAAACAAGATGAGAGATTTGTTCTGTGGATTCTCTAATTCCTCTAACCAATTTTTCATGCTCGGATTCTGGTATTTGAGAGGTTGATGCTCTTGAGGATGATGGTCTATAAGATATTCTTGATTGGATCTTTTTAGTGTCTAATTCTGAAAAATCAATTTTAGTAATTCTATCTTTACTAAAACGAATCTCAACTTCTCCATTATCATATTCAACAATTCTTTCTAATTCTTGTGGTTTCACATTTTTAATAGGCTTATTGTTTTGGAAAATCCATTTTTCTGGAAGCCTAACATCTTTACATTTTATGGGCTTAGGAATCACAATGTTTGATTTTTCTGTGTTTGCTTTTAAAAGCAAAGTTTCTCCTCGTGTATCATATTCTAAAGCTTTAGGTTCTATCTGGGTTGTCATAACCTTATAATAGATTCTGTAGACTAAAGCTAAATTCTGAGATCCTTCTAACATACCAAATCCTGAAGTCATTATGTTTGCAGTTAGGGTTTTCATAATATGAGGATCTTTTAAGGATACTGTAAAATTAGGATGACAATTAAAAAATATAGGTCCATCACACAAACTTGATTCTACAATTCTCAGAATAGAATCAGAAAACCTATTATGTCTTTGATCTCTTAAAGCAATTATTACAGAAGTGTTTAAACCATTTCTTGTTAGTGGTTTCAAGGCAATTTGAACTAATCCTACATGCAAATAATTGTAATTATGTTCTAAATGATCCTTAATTATACGATTTGAAAATAATTCGAACTGATGGTCAAGTTCCATAATAGGTACAGTTTTTTCTATAGTTTTAATAGCGTAGGTCATTCTAAAATCAAAACTACCTTTCTGGTAAACCTCCCATTTATCCATTCTAGGTATGTTCCAGTTACCCAATTTTTTCTCTATGTCCCTAATCATTATATCTTGAGAGTTTTTGACTTTCCTGTTCCCTAAAGTTTCTTCTTCTTCTTGATTCTTTGAAGAGGATTTAACTAAACTCTTAAAAATTTTATCCATTAGTAAAATCTGATTAATGTTAATTTCTTTTCTTCAGCTATCTGTCAACGTTTTACGCAATCTTACTGCCCTATTTCCACTCAACGGGAGTTACAGTTGCTACGCGACTTGGGTGATAGTCTGGAAAGAAAATCTAACAATAATCCGATATTACTAAGAGAGAAAATATTTCAGAGTTAAGTTTCTTCCTTATTCAAAGAGATAAGACTAAGAATAAACTTTATGAACCAGAATGCCAAAGACTTCAAAATATTAATCCTTAGGGACTGGAATGAATAATTTATAAAAACCTTGGGTAATCTAGTGGGTTTTACCAAAAATAAGAAATTTGAAATCCAACGGTGGAGACCGAGGGTGTAATGGTACGGGTTCTGTATTTTAGAATCTTCCCTATTAGTTGACGGTCCATCTGGTAATTGATGAATTGCTTATAAGGTCCGGAAACTATTACCGATGCTGCATTCCAATGTGAAACTATGGAACAATGAAAATTGGTCCTAAATTGTATGTCGAAGTTTCCTGATCTGATTTACGCGACAATAATATGGTATCCTTTAATAACAAGAAAGGTGCGAGCTCGGCCCAAAACCTTTTCTTCCCGTCATTTTTCGCTACTAGGTATTGTTTCTGTAATATAAATAAAAGGTGTGAACCCGGCCCAAAAACCTTCTCTTCAGCATCACCTGCCTATTTTGCTACTTGAGCGAGTGGACACCGCGTGAGGACACCCCTAGCTATGGCTGCTGTTTGGGTGATGCCACACTTATAAAAATAGTGTAATACAAGAAAGTCAAATTACAGCTAGAGTCTTCTAAGTTTTCTGTGGTAGACGCTTCATCATTCAAGTTTTTTTAGGATATATTCTCATACTTTGTACTTATAATACTTATGAGTATATGGAGAAAAGTAATAAAACCAAACAATTTCATCACCCAAATCTAGTTCTTTATTAATTATGTGCTTCCTGGGGTGATTTCAGGCCTTGTCCTATATACCATGTTCGTATGGTGGCGCGATGTTATACATGAATCCACCTTGGAAGGACATCATACCAAAGTCGTACAATTAGGACTTTGATATTGTTTTCTTTTGTTTATCGTATCGGAGGTTATGTTTCTTTTTGATTTTTTTTGGGCTTCTTCTCATTCTTCTTGGGCAACTACGGTAGAGATCGAAGGCATTTGGCCCCAAAAAGGGATTGGAGTGCCCTCAAGCTTTCTTTGAAATAAGATAGATCAGAAGCAGAAACTGTCTTTGTCTATACATATCCAAATTCCTTACTCCTCTTTGCTTTTGGACGCCCACTATCTTAGACAATGAGTTTCCCCTAGCTTTCAAGTTAAGGTCCACAACTGACCCCTGCAGGGAGTGAATTAGATATCATACTCCATTTTCCTAAAGATTCTGGAAACATCAGTTCATCAACTAACATCTCACCCTGCCCAGGAAAAGAGCGTGGAATTTTATACCGCCAACTCTTCCATGTTGGATAGCATTGTTATCTTTCTGTTTATAATGAGCTAAGAATTATTAGTAGATGACAGGACAACATATGGCTTAGGAAAACTTACATTAATCTCAAACTTACTTACAGGTATATTTTTTGGATTTGGAAATCTGCCCATTTTTCTTTATTTATACACTGTTCTTATGTAGTTTGCTGATGCTCCTGTAACATCTTTGACCTCGCTATTACGTGTGACTCCACCTCCATCTTTGACCTCGCTATTAATTATATTTGTAACATTGTGTAACTTTTATTAATTAAATTAAATTTGATTTTGTAATTAATTATATTTTTATAATTCAATTGTATGTTTTAGTGATGTTTTTTTTTCAAACTTCTTATATTCCATGTTTGGGGCTTAGATTTGGACATGTTGAAGTATATGGTACAAAACAGAGAAATTAAGAAGATGGCTGATTAGGCATGTAATTTTCTCTTTTTTATGTGTTAGTCAAGTAACGGACTTTTGGAGTTTTGGTCAAAGAGGTAAAGTGCTCTACGGTTCATAGTTAGGGGATTGAGTTGCACTGTATCAAACAGAAGGGACTCTTCTGACCAAGTCATTATAATTTGAGAGATCAAAAGTAATTTAGGCCAATTGCAATATTCCGTAGTGTACGGGAAAAAGTGAAACTTTAGGCATAGTTTTGGAACTCCTGTGCAGTTTACGCTTTCGGTGATGGTCTCTCAGCTTACGACATCACCGAGCTCGTAAGAGTCGTAACTCGTAACAGTGGAAGGCAACTGAACAAGCCAACATTTATCGCGGTCAGCTACACCAGAGCCGGAGCGGATCTTTCAAACACAACATCTTCTTCTCGTCATCATCAGTCCGGTGACTCAAGGTTGGTGAAGCCTAGTGAAGTTCATTTTTTCAGCCATGAAAAATTCCGGCAGCAAGGGCCAAGAAACCGATTTTGAGGTCCGACCCAGTGGCATGCTGGTTCAGCAAAGAGATGTTCATGGCGGCGATGCCGAGCTTTCTGCTTCTGGTGTGCCAACGATTAAGATAAAAATTGCCCACGATTCGGCGCTGCACGAGGTCCACGTCCCCCCCAACTCCACCTTCGGTAATAAATTTTTTAGCTTGCTGGTTTTCCAGGGGTTTAAATTTAATTGGATTCCCATGTGCGTGCGCGTGCTGATTGGTGGGGGCTTGGAAAATTTGAACGTATATTCATGTCGTGGATGCAGTCACCGTGAATTGTTTTCCCCTTTTTCTGGGTCTCTGGTCATACTGATATGGGGATCTCGGCATCTGCTTCTAGTATTATTCTTTTCCTTCTGTTCTCTTTCTTTCTTGGTTGCTCGCTTTTCTTCAGTAAGATTCGAGTTGGGCTTTCTTTCTCCATGTTAACTCACTTCAAGAATTTAGGTTTCGGATGAGAAGTTTGGTCAATGAGCCTTACTTTTTTGCTCCCTGATTGGAGATCAGATTTGGTGCTGGAGTGCCGGAAAAACTCTTATCTTTAATCTAACTGATCGTGTTACTTATTCAGAAAGACTCTTAGTTTTCGGAGGAGCTTTAAATTTATACTTTAGAATTACTATTTGGGTTGGCTTCTTTAGCTTCCAAAAGTATTGAAGCTTTTAAAATGTCAGGCCTAGCAGTTATATCTACTGTGTTCCGATTTAAAGTATGAAAGTTTTGTTTTTCTGCTGGTTCGAATTGATTTATGCTTGTGTTTTCGCTGACAGGGGAGCTCAAGAAAGAAATTGCTCAGAAGACTGGCTTGGAACCTGAGAAGCAAAAGGTTTTGTTTAGGGGAAACGAGAAGGAGGACAAGCATCATCTAGATACTGTTGGTGTGAAGGATAATTCGAAGATTTTGGTCATGGAGGTCCAACCAACAAAACAGAAGGTGGAAGAGAAGGTAACCAAAGAGATGAGAGAAAGTGAGGAGATCAAGGAAAGTGAAGAAATGTCGAAAGCTTTTGCAGCAGTTGCTGGAGTTAGATCAGAGGTTGACAAGCTCTCAGAAAGAGTAAGTTGTAGAGACCATATGTGACCTGCGCATTCTTTCTTTACTTTTTCTCTTTTATTTTGCTCTGCTTAACTGACCATTTCTCACCATGTGACAACTGTATCAAAGTATTCTTTTCCCTTTGCTAGGTGGCTGCCCTGGAAGTTACAGTTAATAGTGGGACCAAGGTTTCAGAAGAGGAATTTGATGTTTCAGCAGAACTACTCATGAGGCAGTTGCTGAAGTTGGATGGAATCGAGGCTGAAGGAGAAGCTAGATTGCAGCGGAAAGCTGAGGTGTGTTTTTCATTGCATTCAAGTAATTCCGCCCACGTGCATGCTTTGTGATATTAAGAATGAAACATGTCTTGTTTATCAATTATGCTTGAACACAAATCTCATCGCTGTTATTGTTGAAAGAAGTTTTAAGCCTTACTTCCCAGTTTTGTATTTGCTGCCTCGCTGTAATCCTTTTCTTTATAGCTTTGTTTGTTCCTTGCAGATATTACATATGCCTTTGTGTTTAGATGGTTGCTTCTAACCATACATGTATTATTACGAGTTAATTATTTTCTAAGCACAGCAACCTCACCTGTTGTTTCTTATTATGATATTGGTGGTATAGCTGCCAAATCCTAATGTATGAGATAATGAGAGAGCTATTCGCTGCTTGAAGGGCTCTATTAATGCCTTAATTTCATATGCTTTTGTTGTGAGGAGTAATTGACCCATATAATTGCTGCTTATCTTTTTTTTGGAAGCTATACCATATTATTGACAACGATTTTTGGATTGTAATTTCCCCAATACTCTCCTCCTGGAAATTTGTCAGAAATTCAACTGTTTGCAGTGGCTAGAGCCTTTATGTGCTATTTTCTATTGCAACAGCTGGCATGCTATATAAACCAGCTTTCTCAAAATTGCCTGAACGCTATTGCATAGAGTATACTACATCTTCATGATATCTCTCATTTCGCGAGGGTGGAAGAGAAGCATGCAAATGATTAGTTTCTGCATCCTACAAACATGCAGGAAGTGGATTCTCTTCTAGGACTAACTAAGCAAGATTATAGATAGTGTGAACGTAATTTATCTGCATCTGTCCTAGGTATTTCTGTAGAAGAGAGAAAAAAAATCATGCAAATGGGTTCATTTCTAGTGATAAAATAATGAGTTAATTAAGGTATAATATTTCAACACCAATTCACTATGGTGGAATGGAAGAACATGACTCATGCTGGCTGATCTTTATGCAGATACTAGATTAAAATGCTTACTGGAGTGATTTCAACTCACAAGTCACAACTTATTTGATCAGGTGCGCCGTGTCCAAAACTTCCACGAAACACTGGACAATCTGAAGGCAAGAAATGCCAATCCTTTCAGCGATGGTAGCAAGGCTGTTACCATGACAACAAATTGGGAGACATTTGAAAATGGTGTTGGAAGCCTGACTCCTCCCAACCCATCATCAACTAAAGTCACAAAGGACTGGGAACATTTTGATTAATTAAGTAGTAAATGCTTTATCTGTTGATCTGCCTACGCAAATGCAAGGTAGGACAATCATTTGTTTCCCAAGCTCTGCCTTGTGGAAACCATTGCCTTAGAAAGAAAAAGTTCTTCCCCTGAAGAACTGCTTGATAGAATATGGGGCCAGGAGTTTATTTAACTCTCGCTAGATACTTGCATTACTGCTCAAAATCCATTCTCCTTCCAATGTTCCTATGGATTCCTATAGAGAATCCGATTTAATGTTTGATGATGCATAGATTATTGTCTTGTCGGTCTGTCCCATTTTGAGCATAGGGTAAGCTGCAGAAATGGCTGCGGAGATAGACGATAGATTTCTGCAGGTACTTCGATTAACATTAGCATATCTGTGAATCGTGCATTAGATCCCTCTTGCTGAACTTATTTTCTTTACTAGTTTTCCCCCCCGTCTTTCTACCTGATATCAATGTATTGCGCTTATTTTCTGCAACAAGTAGAGAATCAATTCGTGTTTCCATACTTATTCCATGTGCATTGCTGAACACTATACCGTTTTTATAAAAGAATTGAGGCCAAGGTCGGACTTTATGCTACTACAATATCTACAAAAACAGTGGTCGCCCTGAAAAAGTGACTCACAAATTGATGGTTACTCCTCTTGCACCATTAACATGAGGTGGAGCGAGTTCCTCAGCATAGGGAAAGGCACGCCATCCATGGCGTGTAGGATCATATTTTTCGCCATCACCCCAGAGAGCATATGCTTCTTCCCCATGAACAGCATCATCTCCGATCAGGAGTTGCTCCTCCGGCATGCGTAAAGGTATGAAGAGCCTTATAAATAGTAGAATTATAGTGGTGGAGACTATGTTCCATGCAATAACAAAGAGTGCTGCCACGATTTGCTTGAGGAATTGGACTCCACCATCCCCGCCGTAGAAGGCACCCCTTGTCTCCATGGGCAAGATGAGCCTGCAGAGGGCAGGCTCAGCGAAAAGCCCGGTGAGGAGGCCGCCTAGGATGCCGGCAACTGCGTGGGTGTGGAACACACCTAGAGTGTCGTCCACCTAAAGAAATCGTGCGACCAAAGTTTAGTGGACCGTCAATTAATACACAATGTGGCGTAATAATCAGTAGGCAGCCAGCCGACAAAGATGCAATAATTTCAACATTACAGCTGGTTGGACGGTTGTTGGCTTTGACTATTCCCGACGTCTAGTAGCTAAGCTAAGCTAGTCCACCGTTTCTTTTCTCCCAAAGCCAGCTCATGGTTTCTAGATCATCTACTTTTCTTCTAGAGTCACATATTTTGTGCAGAATTGGAGTCGAATAATGATATTAGAAGACCCAGAGTCAACTCTAAAATCCGGTAGCAAAAGAGATTCTACTCCTCTCATTGATCTCCATTTAGGGTTTAATTAATGAAAGAAGAAAGAGAAGATAATAAATGCATTTGGTTGTAATACTAGCTCTACATATCTATCTATCCTATCTAAAAGTAAGAGGTACCTTTTGTAGCAAACTGAACTTCTTGTGAAGTACCATCATGGAAACCCATGGAATGCTTCCAGAAAGCAGCCCCATCACGATAGCCGCCCACGATTGCACTAGTCCTGCCCCAATAAATCAATTTCATTGATTCACATTAATTATGTGCACTTACAAATTTCTACCAGCAAACCTAATTAGTAAAAATTAATAATGAAATACGACTAAATATTTATTATTTAAAGTTATATTTTTTATTCAGAAAATTTATTAAATGTACCATGGAAGACACTTCACTTTTAAAAAACAAATTAAAACACGCATAATAGAGAATTCAATCCATGAAAGGTTACGTAGCTAACAAGTATACCAGCGCCGGGAGTAATGCAAACGAGACCGGTCATCATGCCCTGGACAGCTCCAATCACGGAAGGCTTCCCGAAGAAGACCACGTCCAGCGAAGTCCACACCAGCAGGCTCGTCGCCGCGCATACGTTGGTGTTCAGCACCGCCACCGATGAGTCGATGTTCGCCGCGTACGGGGCTCCGCCGTTGAACCCCGACCACCCCATCCACAGCAGCCCTGCCCCCGCCAGCATCAGCAGCACGTTGTTCGGCGGAAACCTCTCTTTGTCGCTCTTCAACCTCGGCCCAACCTGCTCATCAGTTATCCCCATCAGTTAATTAGTACCACAAACACCAATTTAATAGCAGTTCGTATCTCCATAACTGCAACTCGATCGTGCATGCATATTGCGATCAATTCAGGGATTAGTATTCTTCTTCGTTACCCAATAAGCGGCTGTGAGCCCCGCGATCCCGGAGGAGAGGTGGATGACGTAGCCGCCGGAGTAATCGATCACTCCCCAGTGATACAGAAACCCGCCGCCCCACAAGCTGAAAGCGCCGACGGTGTAGGAGAAGATTAGCCAGAGCGGCACAAAAGCCATCCACGCCTTTATATTCATGCGACCCAAGACGGAGCCTGCCAGCAAAATCAGAGTAATGGCAGCGAAAGTGAACTGGAAATAAACCAGCGACGCCATGGGATAGAAGGGCTCGGTGGTTTCGAATTTCCCGTCCGCTCCTTTGTGCCTGCTCTCCGGAACCTTGGCGCGGTTGACGAGGAAATTCTGGCCAAGCGCCGGCGCGCCTTTGCCCCAGAACGGGAGGAGCTCGTCGCCGAAGGCCATGCGATAGGCTACAAGGACCCAGCAGATGAGGACGGCAGCGAAAGCGTAGAGAGCCATGAAAGCGGAGTTGACGGCCCACTTCTTCTTGACGATGCTGGCGTAGAGGATGACCAGGCCCGGCATGCTCTGGATACCGACCAGCGTCGACGCCGTCAACTGCCAGGCGTTGTCGCCCTTGTTCAGCCATGGGGGCACCGCGGGCGATATCTCCGCCTCTGTGTAGGCAATCTGCTGGAGTGCCGCCGACATCTGGCCTTGTCAGTCAGAAAACTAGCGGTACCTCGAGTTTATAATATGCAATTAAGGGGTGGGTTGTTGATCCTGATAGGGTGGGGGGAAGTGAGAATGCTGAGAGCAGCAATTGAAGCAGACTGCTAAAATTCTTGGGAAGACTCTTGGTTGCTTCCGACGGTGAAAACCTGCGGGTCCGGGTCCCTTTCAAGTCAACCCAATTTAAACTAGTGGGCATATTTATGTTGCAAAATTCATTCATCTGCCAAAAAATTGACTAGCTAGTTGCCCATAAATCCTATCCCTAATCAATTAGACTCTAGACATGGATCTGATTGGTGAAGAATGTTGAATTTAATGTGGCAAAAGATTGGGCATTGTTGATTTGATCTCCGCAACTAGCCACTTTTTTTTTGGCTGCTTTTGGCCAACGATTAGTGCGAGTTAGCAACTTAGCAGTCAGCATTAGAGATTGAAAACAGATATCTGGAGCTCTATGGTTGATGAATCAGTAGTAATCACAAATATTATTCCATTAAAAAGAAAAAGAAAACTGCTTCCAAACGTAGTCAAGTCCCATTGGAACATGGACGAAGTAGTAATCACTCCTCTGTTCGCTTCTCTGTTCTTCTTTTACTTCTCGACATAAAAATGGTTCCATTGGTTTAAGTGTAGTAGCCAAAACTGACTTAAGAAGCTGAATATTCAAAGTCATACAATTATGCCAAATTAAAGGAGAAGCTGTCTAGAGTCAAGCATGGAGTGAAGAAGAAAGATTTACATGGAATAGAAGAAATGAAGTACTTGGAGACAATTTAATCGTTAGATATGGGGAGGGCAGCTTGCAGCTAGCTGCTGGAAGTCTGGGAGGTGCAAGTGTTGGGCAAAGGGTGGAAGGCGTTGGTAGATGAGAGAGGCGGTCCTGATGAGAATGCTAGCAGTTAGACCACAGATGAGGAAGAGGCCTTGCTCCGATTCCAACTCGAAAATGTGAAGCGCATACTTGTACCCCTTCCATGCCCTCTCTTCGCACCTGTGTTTTTCTTCCTGTTCCATCCAATATGCAGTACAAGGACAATTATGACCTGAATATATATATATATACATTCGAGTCCTGAACTAGGCACGTATGTACGTTACGTACCTTGAGGAACATTTCCAATGGCGCGTCGAAAATGGCATCAACTTCATTCCTATTGAGGAGAGGCCTGAAGTCTTCAACTCTTGGCAGAAGGCCTATCACAGGCACTACGCTCAGTTGGTTCTGCAAACCACCACTAGTATATATATCACGTTTCAGGCTTTATCTTCAAGCACTAGTTTAGTTCGTACGTATATAAATTGCTTCTTCTAATGGCAAGCACTAGCATGACGGTTTTAGGTACAAATTGAAATGCATATTTATTATAAACCTGGGAAATAAAGGGCTGGAGGTTTGTGACAACTTGGACCAAGTGTGGTTGAAGGCCAATCTCTTCCATGGCTTCCCTTAGAGCGGTTGCAGACTCATCTTCATCTCCTGCTTCCATCTTTCCGCCTGGTAATGCCACATCCCCTGTTCATTCAGTACCATTACGCCGTCAAGTTTAGTTCATCGCATTAAATGAACTTCAATATGGCAAAACAATATAATTAAAGAAAAAGGCGAAAAGAGCATGGAAGCGAACGTGGAGAACAAGACACAAGTGTGTCCAGTCTAGTTTACCAGGGTAGGAAGACAGATTCACGGATCTTCTTGTAAGAATGACCCTTAACTCGCCACTGTGGCCCTCAAAGACGCAGACCAAGACTGCCGCCCTTCTCTCTCTCCATTTTCCACAACAAGCCTTAACCTGTAGCTGCTGCTGCTTGTTTTCATCACCTTCTTCCTCATATAATTTCAGATTATTACATTCTCTGTGAAACTGAAGCTGCTCTGCAATTCTCTGTAGCGTTTGCCTCCCAAACTCCTCTCTTGCAACACCCTCCATTTCCATTTGGGAGACAGAAACTATGCTATTTTCGTCTTGCTCTTAGTAGATGTCTGTAAATCATAAGGAATAAACACCATATAACCAACGAAACTACGAATCTGTACCAATTACACTAATATTCATGTCGATGGGACCTATATTATACAACATGGGCGGTGGGCAAAGGTGTTGATGCTTTCCAAAAGTAAACATTTGAAATCGAATGTTCTCTCCACCATCAAACATTCTATATTCGATAGCTAATGGTTTCATGCAGAACAATTAAGGACACTTAGCCTAGTATTCGAAGTTTGTAATTGCTATGAGGAGATTTAAGGTTCAGTCTCCAACATTTGATTTTGTCTCCCCTTTTGTGCAAGAGAAGAAGTTTATTATTCATGGAACCCAACTTTTGTAGATAATATAGAAATCATATTTGTTTACTTATATTTACAAATTCACCTCAGTCAAAGTATTTGATGCGAGTCTCCCACATAATGTCTATTTCTCTACGTTGTTAAACGAAATGATGCGATCATTCAAAGAAAAATGTTAGTTAGTGACGCGGAGGGGAAATTTAATATTTTGTTATTTTATTGTAATTTTCGTAATTATTTTTAGGATATTTTATTTCTTTAGTTTAAGAGTTATTTTTTGGTTTTATTAGGTTAATTAGAGTCATTATCAATTATGGTATTAAATTGGATTTCCCTAGATATCTTTTATTGGAAAAAGATATCGATTAGGGTTAGATTTCCTAACTAGAGCTAACTCGGATTTTTCCTTTTCTAGTTGGTTTAGGACTTTAACAGTTGCCTATATAAAGGCTTGTGCATGTGTGCAGGAGATATAATTTTTTATTAATATAGAATTGTTGACATTTTCTCTCTAAATTTTATGTTTCTAGATTGAAACTCCTTGTTCACCCAACTTACTACATTAGGTGGTGTCAAAGCAAGTGGAGTCGTCACTTTCTCTTGACAGTTAACACAGTTGAAGAAGCGTCGGTTATTATGACATTGATTGGGGGATTGGGGCATTGAGATTGTAAGATCAAAGGGTGCATTGAGATCTTAGAGTAACAGATAGATCACAAATATTGACATTTTGGCAAATTCTCTGCAGATCAATTTGATGCCCAAAGTTTTCTTGCAAATAAGTATCAGAGTAATGATAGGTTGTGAGTTTGGGAGGATGTCACCCTCGACCGATGTATTGAAAGATCTCTTCTTGCCTATCAACATAAATATTAAAATTGTGCTTAGGAAAAATCATCGGATGAAGATAACTATCCTATTAAATCAAGGTGATACATAAAGAATTTTGAATCGGATGATGATGACTATCTCGTTGAGCATAAACAACACACCAGACTTGGGTGGCAAGCTAGAGAATTATTAAAGGTAGGTATTCCTTTCTTTTATGGAGATTTAGACATTGAAGATTTCCTAGAGTAGATTGATGAAGTAGAAAATTTTTTTATGTATATGGAGGTGCCTGAAAGTAAAAACATTTAGTATGTTACTTGAAAATTAAAGGGATGAGCTTTAACTTGGTGGCAGAAATTACAGGTGAAAAGGTATCATAAAGGGAAATATCCAATTGAAAATGGTATCGGATGAGGTGGTTGACGCAATAATATTTTTCTTCCTTTGGGTCACGAGGAGGTGTTGTTTAAAAAATATCACCAAGTTAGAGATTATACTCAGAAGAATTTTAACGGGAAAATTTATCAAATTTATGGTGATAAAAGCAAGTCAATTTCCAATAATTTTACATATGGTGGTCCATGTAAAGAGGAGGAGGAGGAGGAGATTATTTGTGGGCCATATGGAGAAGATGAAAAGTATGAGGAAAGTATAGGGCAACATAAACAAATCATTGATGACGAGTATTACAAGCCAGGTGAATATCATGCAAACGAAGCAACTGAAGACATACCATCAAAGAAGTGGATGATGGACAAGCAAAATTCGAATCTTCCAACAAGGAAAAATAAGCAATTGAAAGTGAAGAAATTGGGGCAATTGAATTAGTAGTCAATGAGGATCTTTCCAAGCCAAAATTTTTATTTGTAAATTTTTTTGGTGTTGAAATTTTTTTCTCAAGCCAAAGCAATTTGATTTGTATTTGGATAAGTTTGTGAGCTGAAAAATATTCACATTGCTTGGCACATGTGAAAGTGGGAGGATATTTGCCTCATTCCAAGTATTTGTTCACATGGCATGGAATGATTCAATTTCAACCAAAAAACTCGAGGGTGAGTTTTCTTCAAGAGAAGGAGAATGATGTGGATGAGAAATTTAATATTTTTTTATTTTATCATAATTATTTTAGGGGTATTTTATTTTCTTAGTTTAAGAGTTATTTTTTGGTTTTATTAGGTTAATTAAAGTCTTTATCAATTATGGTATCAAATAGGATTTTACTAGATAACTTTTATTTCAAAAAGATATTAATTACAATTAGATTTCCTAACTCCAGCTAATTTTAATTTTTCCTTTTTTAGTTGGTTTATGACTTTAACAATTGGCTATATAAAAGCTTGTACATGTGTATAAGAGAAATAAATTTTAATTAAAAGAATTGTTGGAATTCCCACTCTAAATTTTGAATTTCTAAATTGAAATTCCTTATTTTATTTTGGGGGGAGTTTAGCTATTCAGATTAGCTCAAACACTCAAAGTTCCCGATTCCACATTATGAGCCGGTCCCTATAGCATATTGATTAGGAAAATTCGTTGGGATGAGAGGAATTATTCCTTTTTTTGTTTGTTTATGACTTTAACAATTACCTATATTAAGTATGGTAATTAGGTGAGTCAAGTCAGGTTTAGGTTTAATTGGGCTAGGATCAATTCAGGTTCAAATCGGGTTATATAGGTTTGGGTCGAGCTTATTCGGGTTCGGGTTTAATTCAGGTCAGATCAATTTAGTTTCGGATAATTTTAGATCGGGTTATTTGGGTTTTAGGTCAGATTTGGTTTGACATTCGGTTCTAATCGAGTTATTGGTCCATAAGCTAGAATAACTGGATTACTTCAATTTTTTTTTAGATTTTGCTAAAATTTAAATTAAATAATTTGATTTTTAATGCAATATTTAAAAAGTTTAGAGATCAATGTTACAATTTTTATGAGTGATTACAATGAAAATTTCAAAATTTAGGTACCTCATACCTAAAAAATTACTAGGCATAAAAAATAATCTAAAAATTTTAATTTAACTAGATATAAATATATTAATATACAATTATTTTAATAAAAATACCTAATTCAAAGCTTTGTAAATTCGATTCATGAAACTATAAACTCGGTCATTTTAGAACTTAAGAAGTTGGTAGGATCAGATGCATTTAAATTATATTGTGACTTTGAGTTATAATTTTTTAGGAATTTAGAATCATTATTTAGTGTTAAAATAAGAATTAATTTAATTTAGATACTAATTTGGAGCCCTAGAGCTTGTTTGAATTTAGCATAGGTAAAATGGAAGAGTTTGAGTGTGAATTGAGGGTTTTTAGAAAGTTTTAGGCAAAATTGAAAAATTTGAAGCAAATTTGTCAACTCTCGAGAGTTTGAAGTAAATATGGCAATTTTTATGAGGCAAAATCTAATGTTCTCGTAAAGTTATCAGCTAATTCAATAAATCCTAAAAATTGAGTCTTGTCGGGTTTAGACTCGGATCTTTTTGGGTTTGGGTCAGGTCAGTCTTAGATTTGAGTTATTTTGGATTTGAGTTATTTTGGGTTTGAACTAATTTAGGTTCAGTCCAATTTGGGTTCGGGTTGTTCCATGTCTGCGTCATTTAGGTTTTAAGTTTTTTCGGGTTTCACTTTAACCAAATTCGGTGTCATTGACTTTTCTGATCAAATCGAATGGTCTGATTTGGATTCGGGTGGGTTGGTCCAAGTTTCGGGTCAAGTCAAATTTTGCTACCTCTAATCTATATAAAGACTAGTACATGTGTATAAGAGATATCACTTTTGATTAATTGAATTATTGAGATTTTCTTACTAAATTTTAAATTTCTAGAATAAAATTTTATATTTTATTTTAGAAATAGACGTGTTATACCCTTATTTACTCAATTCACTGCATTAGTTAGAGAGTTTAGCTATTCAGATCAGCTCAAACATTCAAAGTTCCCGATTCCACAATATGAGCGGGTCCCCTATAGCATATTGATTAGGAAATTTCGCTGGGATGAGAGGAATTAATCCTTTTTTGGTTTTTTATGTTTTAGATCAACGTCGTAGACAAGTCGTGATAATGTTCATGTAATTGCCGGTCCACTGTAGGCTGTAGCACCTTCGTCCATATTTTCCTATTTCAGCCCTACAACTGTGTGAATAGTTTGTCCTAAGATTTTGATTCTCGCAAGTTTGATTGGTTCCCACGTTTTACACGTCTCCGTTTCATTTTTCTCCATTTCATATGTTCTTTTGGTTTTTTCTGGTCAAATCGTCCTTTTCATTCTTTTCTATTGTTTCTTTTGTTTTGTTTTGTTTTGTTTTTTTTTTTGCCAAAACTTCCTCTCTCTCTCTCTCTCTCTCTCTCTCTCCCTCTCTCTCTTTTCCCCTCTTTTCCGTTTATTTTGTTTCTGTTTTTGCCGAATCGTGTCCTTTCTCATTTTTTTTAAAATTTCATTTCCTGCTTAACAATAGAATTTTTACGAGTTGGATTGTTGGTAATTAGTTATATTGCATCATGGACTTATGTTGTAGAACATGCTGTCACAAAAATGGTTCATAACAAATGATAGTAGATGGATGTGTTGAATGGTAATGTTGACTAGAAAAGAAACTAGTAATAAAAGAATAATGGTGAACTGATAAAAAAATAAGTTGTGTGGAAAAAAAAATAAATAACTGCCAATAAAATAACAATTATGTTTTGATAAAAAAAATAACTACTAATGAAAGAATAAAAAATATTGATAAAAAAATAACTACAAACAAAAAAAATGATAACTAGTTTATCTAAAAAAAAGGCCGAAATTGATAAAAGAATAAAAAACTACTGATAAAAAATTAAACAACTACAAATAAAAAAATTGACAACCAGTTCATCTAAAGAACAAGCAATTAAAAAAACAAAAAACAACTGATAAAAAAATAAATAACTAAAAATAAAAAAAATTGACAATTAGCTTATCTAAAGAACATATAGAAATTGATAAAAAAATAAACAACTACTGATAAAAGAACAAATAACTACTAATAAAAAAAATAAATAACTATTTTATCTAAATAATAAGCAGGAATGAATATATAGAAGAAGAAATGGTTGCTAGTAAAAGAATAAACAACTACTTATAAAAGAATAAATAATTACTAAAAAAGAACATATAGTTTATTTAAAGAATAAGCAAAAATTAACAAAAGAACAAATAATTACTAATAAAAAAATACAACTAGTTTATCTAAAGAACAGATAGAAATTGATAAAATAACAAATAACTACTCATAAAAAATAAATAAATAACTACTAATAAAAAATAGATAGATAGTTTATCGAAAGAGCAAGCAAAAATTGATAAAAGAAAAAATAATTGTTAGTAAAAAAATAAAAAATTACTGATAAAAAACAAACAATTATTAATGAAAAACAAACAACTAGTTTATCTAAAGGATAAAGTGAAATTGATAAAAGAACAAACAAGTACCGATAGAAAAACAAAAGAACTGCTAATAAAAAATAGATAGCTAATTTATCTAAAAAATAAGTAGAAATTTATAAAAGAACAAACAATTACTGATAAGTGAACGGATAGCAACCAATAAAATAATAAATAACTACTAATAAAAAAGAGAGAAGGTTTGCCTTCTTTCTAAAATTCTAAAATTTTTGTTTCAAAAAGTTCTAAAAATTTGTCTTTGTTGTTTTGCCCAATATTTTTGGTTTTCCAACTATTCGTCAAAGCGTGTTGTCTTCAGGGGAACCAAGAAAAATCAAGCTCGTTTAACTGCAGAGAATGTTTTTCTACTTCTATAATCCAAATTACTTATTGTTAATTTGATCTTCCAATAGGGACAAGAAGATGGTTGAAGAGCACCATGATTTCAGTCCCTCTCACGCTACTCTGTTGCCGTCTAGTGCGTTGCTCGTCACTGCACGCTGCCGGTTCCTCCAATTCGACCAGCAAGAGTCCCAGGCAACGTTGCCTCCTGCAGCCATTCTTCCTAGTCTGCTAACGTTCGTCCCCAGAAGCCGGCCGTCCCTCTCACACTACTTAATGCCCCGTTCATCATTGCTAACTGACGGGTGTGGAGGGGAGGACGGAATCTGCTGGTTCCTCTAATTGAAAGATTTATTGTGTTCATCAAAGCTAACTTAAACTTTGTTAATTGATTTAATAAAGTTGTGTGATTCTTCTTCGATTTATATTATTGTTTTATTTCCTATTATGATAAACCCATAGAACTATATTATATATGAATTAATGGATGATGAAGATTATGTCACATGGGACTTGATTTATCTTTATATTTCTTAAAAGGTGTTCACAATCTATGAGCATATACATGGGTTAGTTACTCATAAAAGATTGCACATATGACAATACTATATGAGATAGAGTGATTTATCTCAATCACTGGAATAATGATTCTTAATGTATATGTAAATATTTATAGAGATAAATATTTGAACAAGACCTTCAACTGTTGAGAAAGAGTAAATATTATTTATTCCGTAGACTTGAGAATAATATGAATTTAAATGTATACATTATGTGATTTTGATATGTCAACCAATGATGCCTAATATAGGATATACTTGGACATATTGGATTACATAAATGTTAACATGTTAAGTTCATGATTATTCAAAATAGAATTCACCGCTATTAAAGTAAAGAGTGAATATTGTGGAGTATGTTTCTTGGTTTTTTGAATTAAGAAATCCACATGGTTGATTTAGAAAAAATATTATTT
Organism: Aquilaria sinensis; assembly: GCA_005392925.1. Lineage (NCBI taxonomy): Eukaryota > Viridiplantae > Streptophyta > Magnoliopsida > Malvales > Thymelaeaceae > Aquilaria > Aquilaria sinensis. The sequence continues at coordinate 233,127 of SMDT01003001.1, read as the reverse complement.
TTAGAAATATTTTTTTAAATATAAAATTATATATATGTATAAATTGTTTTATAAATGTTTTTATAAATTGTTTAAAATCCGGATAAACTTGAATAGACGTGTATATATTTAATTCCGTATTGACAGTACCACGATTTGAATGTAGTTGATCTAATCCGGATTATGTGCAACAATATTGGACAGTGAACGAAATATAATAAAATTGATACTTGTGAATAATCTCTGAATTCCTGAGAGATTTTAAAAGGTCGTACAAAATGTTGTATTAATTTGTAAATAATATATTAGTTAGAAATTAATTTGACAGGATTAAGAGATTTCAAAGGTCCCACGCCACATTCTAATCTCTACTCGAATTTACCTATAAAAGAAGTTGTTATACATTAATAACAACACATAATAGATGTACATGAAATTTTCTCTACTAGAGAAATCACGCATAGTGCAACCCAGAGAGAGAGAATTCAAGTGTGTGAAGTTTAGAGAATTTTACATTTGTGAAATTTTGAAAGAAAAATACTTATATAATTATTTCTGTAATCTGATCCTAATGCATACTAATTTGATAGTGTGAAACAGGTTTGGATTCCCAACACTAATCCCACGTCTGACCAAGACCAATCAAGCCCCATTGCTGTTGTTCACAAGAGACCTAGCCACCACAGTGTCCGTCACATCATTTGTCGTGTAAATTAAGGAATAAAAAAGACTATTGCGGCATGGTGGCTTCTGTGACACTTTTTACAGTCTAGGACACGTAAATCTATATTAATACATAAGAAGGATGGCTTATTACATAAGTCTGATTAACATAAGTCATATTTTTTTAAATGATTCCTATAAGTTTAAAATTATGTAAATAATTAACCCTAAAAACTTAAATTTTTTATATTAATTTTTTTAAAAAATATAATTTAAACTTATTTAGACTATCTTCTACTAAATTAAAACTGTTCAATAACTAATTTTTTTTTATAGTAGTGGATGATTTGTTGCAGTAATGCAACGGCACCGTGTGTTGGATTGGGCTTTTGTCCAGGAATTCTAGAAGTTCTTATTGAGGGTTGTCTTTGGGCTGGAAGAGCACACTTCTCCAAGCATTGGTACCTGGTCATTGGCTCGTGGGTTTTTTGTACAATTGCGGGTTGGGCATAAACGTTTTTTTATATAGAGGGTTTTCGAAGGGAGAAAAAAAAAGGGGTTCAGCCCAAATATATAACAAAAAGGTTAACCGGTGTCCGGCAAATGGTAATATTATGCCTTCTAGGACTCGAGTGCTGCCGCCTGCCAGTAGCTATTGGATATTTTAAATTTAAATGGAGATCATTCACATAAGATTATGCTGCTATAAATCACAGTTTTTTTACAGGATCTATGGGGAGCATTGTTTTAACTGTATCATTGTTGGTTCTTGAAGATGTGTGCAAGCGTGTGGCAGCTGAAGAGTGATACCTGGAGAAGAAATGTTGAAGCATCTAACCTAAAATTAATTAACAATAAGTGAAAAGACCTTATCATTGTATAAAGTATTGTCTTAACCCATTTTTTCAGTCATATGAGGTTTTTGTACTTAACATAGACTCTCATGTATAGGCTACTTCAGCTCTATCTCGGGAATTATTTTCGGTAATTGTTGTGGTAGTTTTAAACCTACTCTGATTTTATATTAATTAAATTGTTCAACCTAAAATCAATCGGTAATAAGTGAAAAGATCTTATTATTATATAAAGTATTGACTTAATCTATTTTCTCAGCCACGTTAAATTTTCCCACTTGACAAGAAATTTAGTCTTTGCGGACAAGTTATAGTAGCAGTAAACGGAGGATATGTTTGAAGAGAATTTCGTTGTGCAAGGGAGTAGCAACCTTATCAGGGGTTTTGGTAACGTACGTTAACACGATTGTTTTTCGTTCTGAAATAGCGTGCATTTAGAAGAGGAAAGGTGCACACATGTTTGCTTAGTAACTCTAAACGTTACTTAATTTGTCTGCTTCCATAATGTTTTCATTAAAGGATTATTTGTGCCAATACATATTTCTATCAATTACTTCAACAAAATATATTTAGAATACAATTCTGGGAAACATATTTAGAATCCAATTCTGGGGTTGGGATTTCAACCAAACAACGGGAGTTTAGGATTTTATTACCCTCAAACAGAGTTGTTCACCTTAGTTGGCACTTGTTCTATATATTAGGTATAGGATTAACCAATTCGCAATGATATATGACAACAACTAGAAAAACCGCATTTAGCGATAACCATTAGCGACGGCCAGCCGTCGCTAAACATGATATAGCGGCGGCACACCGTCGCTAACCTGCCCGTCGCTAATTCACTCGCCGCTAATTTTCTAGCGACGATTACTGTCGCTAATTAGCGACAGCTAAACGTCGCAAAACAGGCCGTCACAAATTTTCCGGTAACAGTATTTGCCAGCGCGTTAGCGACGCGTAGCTGTCGCTACTTAGTGACGCGTAACCGTCGCTAGTTAGTATTAGTTAGTGACGCATAGCCGTCGCTAGTTAGTAACGCGTAGTCGTCGCTAGTTAGTGACGCATAACCGTCACTAGTTAGTGCCAGTTTGTGACGCGTAGCCGTTGCTAGTTAGTGCCAATTAGTGACTCGTAGCCGTCGCTAGTTATTGTAATTAGTGACTAGCAGACGTCACTAGTTAGTGACGCGTATTCGTCGCTAGTTAGTGACGCATAGCTGTTACTAGTTAGTCAGTTAGTGACGCATAGCCTTCGCTAGTTAGTATAACAATTTTTTACTTAAAGTGAGGTGATTACGGAATGGAGTTCAAGTTCTAAGTTTGTCGCTTTGGATTCGAATAACTTGTTTTTGCAATATTGTCATCGATTTCACACAAATGCAACAACTAGGTATTGAAGTATTTTTCATTAATACAAAATATGATTAACAAATTGTCCTGTCATGTCATTCGACAATTAAAATACATAATGTTACAATTTCCTTTACAAAATAAAAACTGAGCTCAAATTCATCGTACTTCAGGATCGAGCAAAAGATTCTTCAGGCAAGATCATGAAAACAACAATGAACCTCCCCTTCCCTCAATCTACAAGAAGATAAACATTTTAATCAGCCAAAGGAATATAAATTTATTAAATAAAAAAAAAAGGTAAACACAACTCTAAGTTAAGATTTTAGGGAAGAAAAATTAATGAGCAAATAGACTCAAATAAACAGCCATAGAGGGGGGTGGGGGACTGTTCAATCTGTTCAATATCGGCACAAAAGGCATGCATAAAATCAATGGTTAGACAAGTATATTTGAAAAAGTTAGCTGAGATCCATAGTGCATTCTGTGACAATTGATGACTGCTTGCTTTAAATTATGGTGCAAAAACCCTTAGAAATTCAGCTACTAATAGTTTAACGATTTGAAGTAATGTACAAAACTAAATCAAACCAAGTAGGCTAAAGAAACCCTTGAATGTAAACAAAACCACACAAGGCAAAAAAACACATTAGATGCATGCCTAAATGGCCTTACTCGGACCCAAAAGCTAGAGTTCACCACGGCGCCCTAATGATATACTATGAATACCTTAGATGTATTTCAGAAATGTGGGCTGGAGACCATATCCACATCCTTGACAAGTGAAAATGAAACACAAATGCAAGCTGTTTCCTCAGCTTATACGAGACAAATAATAATATGATTAACTAAAAAATCAAGAACAACTTTAGTAGCTACCAAATGCCCTATGAAGGAGGAAACAAAATCAGAAGAAAGCATTAAATTTCTTTTTTCCTTTCAACGATAACAGAACAAATCACTCGGATTCTTGTTCATGTGATTCATGAGATTGTAGTTCAACTCTATTGAATCTTAGAATTTCACTAGATATTGCCTAAAGTTCAGAATTTTCCTGAAAATTTTAGGATCTAAGAACTGTAACATTTGACTAGCTATTTGTGCTGCAGTATCAGCAATAAATGGCTTATACAGCTCTCTGGGGTCACCACCCCTTGTTGGCTGGACTTCTGCTGGAGGAGACCCATGTGGGGAGTTATGGCAAGGAATTAACTGCGTGTTCTCAAATATAATAGAACTGTATGTTTGGTTCCTCTCCTTCTCCCTTTATTGTATTTGTTGTCAGGCTTTTTAATGTTGCTTTACGTTTGAAACTGAATGAGCTTATGGGTGCACAGGAGACTAAATAACCAGAATTTGGGCGGAGTAATTGGAGAAACCCTTGGAGACTTTGAATCGATCATAAATATGTGAGTGGAAATGTTACTGGTTCTGGTATACAGGTACCATTTTGAAGTGGTTTTAGTCTATATATTAACGTGCTCGAGGTATCAGCATATAAAATGCTATATGTTTGCTCAAAGCAGAAAGTTTCTAGTTTTATAGCTCAGTAGACTTTCATTTCAAATTGTTGTTATCAACAAAGATGAGTTTGTATCTTGTGCAAAAAGGGGAAAACAAACTATGAGCAGTTGATTAGTATTACTGTTTATTTGCCATTATTTCTTTTCCAGAAATAATCATGCTATTCTATGTAGCAGAGATTTTGGAAACAATCACATCGGAGGGACTAATCCAGCTTGCCTCCAACGGTCAGGAACCTGTATGTTTAGACGTCAATTAATTTCATCACTTTACTTTTAGTTAGGTATCTTAATCCATGGACTTTATTTTATTCATTGAATCTGTTGGCTGGTTGTTCAATTTTCATTTTCTAGTTCTCTTTCTGGCAATCAACTCAATGGAAGCATCCCTGCCTCCCTTCGGCATTGAACTTGCAGTTGTAAGCTGAATAGAGGATTGCTCACTTAAATTAAGATTATTTCATTCTCGGTACGGACTGTTAAACACATTTTTAACATTTTCAGGTCCTTAAATCAACCATCTGAGTGAAGAAATACCTGATTCCTTTCAGAACCTGAAGAGTTTGATAAGTTTGTAACTGGTATTTCTTTTATGAGTGTTTTCTAGGCCCGGTTGTGATCAGTTTTTTATGTTGCAAGGATTTGAGTGGACAATTGCCTCCTTCACTCGGGTTGGTCAAAGAGTTGCTACCAGACTTGCTGGAAAGCAAATTTTGAGCCTTTTCTTAGATTTTCTGTAATCTATATTTAGCATCTTTACAGTTAAGCTTGGTAATAATCTCAGAGCTGAGACTGGGTATTAGGCGGTTTAGTAGTACCATTATCATTCGCATTAAGCATTTATCTGTTAAACTGTTGTGATTCCATATTGTTCTGCTTTTTTATTTTTACACAAAAATTTAATTATCAAAACAAATGAAAAAAAAAAAATGAATAATCGTCATATGTCATCGCTAGTCTTTGACCAAGGGCAAGCTTATATAATTTTTGAACAACTTAAAGCCAAGCGACGGTCCATCGCTAATTTTAGCGACTACCTATAAATACGAAGGCAAGCCGTAATTAGCGATTTACGAGCCAGCCGTTAAGAAGAGGAATGCAACTAATGGCCCTCGCTAGTATAAAAATATGATTATAAAAATATGATTACTTAAAAAATATTAAGAGATACCATAAAAAGAGTATAGTGACTATATTTTTTGTTAATTACTTAAAAACAAATGAAAAATCTTGTAACCATAAAACAAAATTTAGTCTAAGTTATAGTTTTTTTTATACACACATGGATACATCGATCCATACATTTTCATTGAAAAATAAACTGAAAGCAATTAAAATTTATCATTATCAAAACAAATGAAAAAAAAAAACGAATGAACAATCTCATAAAAAGCCAGTCATAATTAGTCATCGCTAGTCTTTGGAATATTACCAAGGGCAAGCTGTATGTAATTTTTGAACAACTTAAAGCCAATTAGCGACGGTTAATAGTCACTAAATTAGCGAAGGCAAGCCGTCGCTAATTTTAGCTACCTGCTAATTAGCGAAGGCGGCTTTTTAGCGACTACCTCCTTCGCTAATTAGTTGCTAATTTGCGACTTCCTTCGCTAATTCAAGCCGTCGCTAACAGGAGAGAAAACTTGGCGCTTAACTAAGTAGCTGTATAGCGACGGCTATAAGTCGCTTAGTAGTAGCGACTAGTGGCCCTCACTAGTATAAAAATATGATTATAAAAATATGATTACTTAAAAAATATTAAGAGATACCATAAAAAGAGTATAGTGACTATATTTTTTGTTAATTACTTAAAAACAAATGAAAAATATTGTAACCGTAAAACAAAATTTAGTCTAAATTATAGTTTTTTTTTATACACACATGGATACATCAATCCATACATTTTCATTGAAAAATAAACTGAAAGCAATTAAAATTTATCATTATCAAAACAAATGAAAAAAAAAAAAAGAGAACAAACAATCTCATAAAAAGCCAGTCATAATTAGTCATCGCTAGTTTTGGAATATTACCAAGGGCAAGCTGTATTAATTTTTGAACAACTTAAAGGCGACGGTTAATAGTCACTAAATTAGCGAAGGCAAGGTCGAATTTTAGCGACTACCTGCCTTCGCTAAATAATCGACTTATAACCCTGCCTTCGCTAAGTGACTGTTTGCCGTCGCTAATTTGTGACTGTTTTTAGCCGTCGCTAATTAAACCGTCGCTAATAGCGGTTTTTCTAGTAGTGGACACAAAAATTGAATTTGCGTGCGGAAGTGAAAATTTTGTTTTTTCCATTTTTCAAGATTTCTTTGATAAAATTTAATCTGTTTTAATGATGTGGAAAACCATACGTGATGTTTAATCATGAAAATCCTTTCCATTTTAATTTTTCAATTTTTTTGATAAAAACATGAGCTGTTTCTCATTTTTATCTTTCAAATTTTCTGATAAAAACATGTTCATAACTTGTTTTAAGAATTTTGAAAAAACCTTGTTTTCTAAATTTTTAAAAACTTATCTATTAAATTGAAAAACATCTAAAATAGGGTCTTTTTTTAAAAAAAAATTTGAAAACAATGTTTTATACATCCATAAAACAAGCTATACACTCAAACTTTTATTAAATAAAATTTTAAAAAGATGAATAAAAAAATCATATCCAAACGCCAATTTATTTTCTAAACTTTAAAAATTCATATGTCAAAATAGAAAATTTTGTTATATATATTTTTACTTTTAATACATGAGTCTTCCAAAATTTAGAAAATAAAGTTTTCTACATCTTAAAATAATTTATGCACTCAACCTTTCATCAAAAAAATTGAAAAGGAAAAATAAAAAAATTTCCCACAACTAACTCCAGCTGAGTTTCTTAAATGATTATGCCTGTGTTAGACAAATATAATCAGACCCTATAACTTATGAAATTTTTAAATTAAAAGAATAAACAAATTATTCTCTTCATGTTAAAAGGGATGATGCATGCTTTTTATTTTTATTTTTACACAAAATGCGAATGCTACCATACTTATATATATCCTTTCAATCCATATATAATTATATACGTTAAGAAGAGGAATGAAAATTCATATTGAAAATGATGATGATGTGTGGAAATGCAGCAATCTTAAGCTTTATGAAAATACAAAAAACTGTTCTCTGTTTTTTTTTTCTTTTTATTGATGAAGCGAATAAAAGGAAACTCACACACACACACACACACACACACATATATAGTACGATTGATGGTCATGGTGGAAAAATTATTGAGAATGATTAATTGGGGGACGGGGGGGATTTAGCATCTGAAATAATCTTATAATTAAGAGTATACTCAAGAATGTCTTTCTTTGTTTTACCTTGATTGAGTTTTCTAAATTTTAGGTAATGTGGGCTTTGGGGCGATCGATTTATATATGATGAAAATAAAATAACATACAGTTAATTAAAACATGTTCCTTGTTTTTTAATTTAATTAATCTGACAAATAACTGCAGCCTGCAGCTGAATTCCAGGCACCGAAGGAGGAGCTGCACTTGTTAACACAAGCCCCCTGTCCCTCTTCCAAGAAGCAGACAAAAACACCATCTTTTTGGAATCCGAGAAATAACCACATGAAGCCAAAACCTACTGATCACCATGCATATATATGCTGCTCTTCATCAACTTCTATGCTTTTTATTAGTTTAATTAATTATATATATGCAGACCAAATAAAACCATTGAAAGAAATCAAGCAACAGCATTCTGATCACTGCGTATGATGATGAATATTTCAACCCAGAGACGGACACAAGACAAAACAAGATAGAACAAAAGGATCTTATTGAAATGTTGCTAATATAACTAACATTTTTTGTTCTCATCTAAAGATACAAGCAATCTGAAAATACAGACTAGAGAAAACCCCTTAAAATTCTGAGAATTTTTTTTTGGTTTCTTTTTCGTCAATCATATCCCCGGATAAGTACCTCAAGCTCTCACTTAGAATTGCCCAATTCATATAGTCAGATCAAGAGTACTCACCCTTGCACTATTTTTATGTTTAAAACCTTCATTTGTGTTGCCATTATGATCTCCTTTCAATCTACTATTGGTGCTGATACTTAGCTTCACTGATGAAGGTGTGGATGAGCACAAAGAAAGAGATAACTCACTCCCCACATGATGATCTTCATCAACCTTCTTCCTCTCTCCATTTGCTCGTCCCGTTAGCCTCAGAGACAGATCCAGATCAACCTCACATTCTGCATCCGAAGCTTTTCTTTTCGTCCCCTTATTGCAACTACTAACAATTTCTGGCACATTTGTAGCTAACAATGGCTCAACTGGGGCACCCAATCTTGGCTGGAGATTCGGACAAGGCTCTTGAAGTTGCTTCTTGGCTTCGCGTGGAACGTTCCAACGCTCAAAGTGGCACTCCTTTTGGAAATTTATATTGTAATGATCAGTAGACCTCCAAATGCTTGTGTTGTCACCAAATATCCTCTCAGTAGTCATCACACTTCCATGCCCTAGTCCAGCCGGCCTTGGTTCATCGGCCATGCTCGGGCATGTGTAGGGGATTCGCGTCAAGTACTCGTGACAAGTCCTGCTCCACGAGGTATTGTATCTGGAAACATTAACAGTTACCAATATTATTGATTTGTCACTTTTTTCTTTTCGTTTTCTTTTTTCGGTAAAATAAATGATTAATTTACCTGAAATTGGACGGGTTGGTTTGGGTGTATCCCCGAAGCATGGGGAGTTGGCTGAGGTTATAAATGTTGCGGTCTCCACTTTCCACAAGATGCCTATGATCTGTTAGCACTGTATATGCATAAAAAGGAGAAGTTCCAAAGCTTTAGCACATCAGATCCACCAAAAACCCTAATTTTGATCTCAATCCAGCGATCGAAAATAATTAATTAGGATGAAGAAATTGGCAAGAAACATGTATATTTTCCTTCAATTGTCTCACCTTGTCCTGGATCATCGATCTTCTTGCTTCTATACATCTGATGAGTTATCCCAAAAATTATTAAAAAAAAACACTAATTATGAACAAAGCGAAGTAGAATTTATTAATTTTAAGAACTGTGCATTAGTCAAAATAATCACCTGGAGATGGCTCTTGACATGAGCGATGCTCAACCCTTTTATGTTCATATGCTGAAGAACCAACTTTGGTGTTGCTCCTGCACACCCAACCCAAAAATAAAAAACTAATTGATACTATATATATTTGTCCAAACAAGGAAAAAAACAAACTTATACATATATGTAGTATATTACATACTTTTCCACCAATTACAACCAATTAAGCAAGCAGCTTTGAAAATGAAATGAAATGAAAAGAATATTACTCCTAATTAATACTCGATATACTTACGGTCTTGTCCGCCAAGCCTTTCAACGGCGTGGACGAAGCGGAGGTGAAGATCGGGAGTCCAGCGGAGGCGGGGCATCTTGGATCTGACATAGGGCCGAACCGCCGCCGGCTTCTTCTCGTTCTCCTCCACCGTGCTGTTGCTGGAGCTTCCGCCGTTCCCGCCCTTGCTCTCGCTCTCTTCAATCATGCTTCCCTCCCGGTTGCACCCACCACTTGTCTTTGAGCATTCATCACTTCCGCTACCATTGCTTCTCCCCATCCCCCCACTTCCCCTTTCTTTTCTTTCTCTTAATAATCACTTTTAATTATTATTATTAACATTGAGATCCTACTGGTTAATTACTAGACATATGTACATATGGGAGCTGAGCTGATTAATTTGCTCAATGACCAAGCTGTAATTATTATCTATATTAATTTGCAGCTGATCATCTGAATAATTTGATTAAGCCTAGCTAGGAAAACAAAAGGCAAAATAGAAGAAGAGGAGGGGAGGGGGGGGGGGGGGGAAGAGAAAGAAAACCGAATATTGGTGAAGGAAGAAGACACGATAGATTGTGTAAAGAAGAGGAGGAGGAAGAAGAAGATGGAGGAATATTATGGTGTGAAACCCTAGATCTTGAAGGAGAAGAGACACAGAGGTGACCCAGTTTCCTATCTCCTCTCTCTTGGTCTTGGGCCAAGTGAACAATTATTTATCAAATATGCTTGTAAATATATATATATATTTTATGTTAGATGAGATGGGATGTGTTTAGGGTATATATGTCTATGCATGCACATGCAGGGTACACAAGTCAAGCCATAAGGTATATATAAATTCTTTGCAGTATAAAAAACTCCATTTGTTTCCCTTTGAAATAAGGGAAAAGAAGGCACAGGGTATCACTTGTGTGTATGTAGATATTTAGTTGGTTACTTACTCAAATTGAATTAATTAGGAGTTAAAAAAAGATCTGTAATTTAACAAACATATTTTTGCTTGACTAATTTTGGGTTTCTTCCGAGGATCTAGCTATTAGCTGCATTAATTTTCTAAAATACAATTGCCTTAATGACCAAGTGATAATAATATGAACAATTAATTAGTGTATCATGAAAATTGAACAAGTCTTTCTAATTAGTAATCTTTTTTTGGAGGATGATCTCATACAATTAGCGTCAGAGAACGCTGCCAAACCAAAATACCGAGACCCAGTTTATGACACATTCATAAATCAGCACACAGGGTCACAGACCACCAATTCTAAGCAATTAGCTAAAATAATTTTTCTTCAAAAAGAAAAAAAAAAGAAAATTAAAGAAAAAGAAAAATACACAGAAATACACGCAGATTTAAATAAAGAAACTAATATCATTATCAAATTTAACACCAAAATCAGTAACGAAAAGTCATTTTGTACTATTTTATTTTTTAAATAAAAAAGTGCATTTAATTAATAAAAAATGTGTAAATTAGGAAACAAGCGTTATTGTTTGTTAAAATGATCAACGCATGTTTTTTATCTTTCGCTTTTTCTCTTTATCATGTACATATACTTGTTAGTATTCTGATGCATATAGAACTCTTGTCTAGCTAGAGGCAACTCCTTAAACTTGTATAACTACGTGTTAAATATAATGAGAAATCATTCGGTTGCTTGTTGCACACAAAATTGCTTGTTTATATGGTATCAGAGCATCCTCTGATCCTTTTGCTTATTTGAGTTCGGCCAACAATGTCTAATGAAAACAACCAAAAATGGGGGAGGGGTCTGGAGTTACAAATACCAATGATCTTTCCTCACTGGTCTACCTAAATGCCTTGGTCCTCGGATAATCCTGTCACTGTCACTATTCTTGTTACCTATCTCCTGAAGGGAGAAAGCTACCCTATATCAAAGGGCTATACTCAATGCTTTGCGGGCAAAAAACAAAGTAGAATGGATTGATAAAAAACTTGCAAAACATTCATCCAACCAACAAATCTGGGAAAAGTGCAACTTCATGGTGGTCGCTTGGATCTTCAATGCCTTTTGGTGCTGGATCTCCACAGCAGTATGACTTATGTTGACACGACCAAGGAGATATTGTGGGTTGACCTTGAGGAGAGATTCTCACAAGGAAACACATATCGGGTTTATGAATTGAAAAGAGAGGTGGCTTTCTTGCAACAAAACAACATGCTAGTGGTTGAATATTACACGAAATTAACTTTTTGGGTTGTGGGCCAAGTTTGCTACATATGGCATTGCTCCAACATGCACCTGTGGTGCTTATAAAGAAATCATGGCTGAGAAAGAAGGTGAGAAACTTCATCAATTGCTTATGGGTTTGAATGATCATTTTGGAATTGTTACATCACAGATATTGAATATGGAGCATTTGCCAACAATCAACAAGGCTTATGCCCTTGTAGCAAAGGAAGAAAAGCATCAAAATGTTGTTGTGTTCAAATCGGCCAATCTTGATGCAACGGCCTTCACTGCTAAACCCACAAAAAATTCAATTCTGGAAAAGTGTTGAATAAAGCCAAGAATCGGTTCTTGTGATTACTATGGAAGGCTAGGACACTAGTAGAAGGACAAAATTCCAACCAAAATTGGCAAATTTGGTTCTAGGCCGAAGAAGTCTAAAGTTGTTGCCATTGCGGCAGTACCTGAAAACCGACCTGGATTGGTGGTAGTAGGACAAAGTTCTAGCCAAAACTGGCAAATCTGGTTCTAGGCTGAAGCAGTCTAAGGTTACCGCCGATGTGGTAGCACCTAAAAATCGATAACAAGCTTCTACTTCTCTAACTTCCCGTATCATTCAGACTCAGTATGATCAACTAGTCACGCTATTGTCTTGGCAAAAGCAAGACAACTCTATGAATTTCTCTTGTAAGACCTCAATTGACTTTTCCAATTGGATAATAGACAGTGGAGCTTCTAAACACATGACGCCAAACCATAGGCTTCTAACCAATGCTCAACAACCTCTCATAAATTTGCATGTTCATCTTCCCAATGGTGCAAATATGAAAATTCAATATGTAGGGCATGTTGAATTTAAACCGAATCTGAAACTAAGCAAAGACTTACATATTGCTGATTTTACTTGCAACCTTATGTCTGTGAGCATAATTACCCAAGACCAAAATTGTGTTGTTACGTTTTACCCTTCCATTTGTGTCTTTACAAGACCTTGTCATGACAAGGAAACTGATTGGCATAGATGGGCACAGTGATAGATTGTATTACCTTAGAGGGCTTAAAACGTGTTCAGCAACTGCAGTAAATTCTAGTCATTCATCGATCTTGTGCCATAGGCGTCTTGGTCATATACCATTTGATAAGTTGTTGCATGTTCCTTGGTTATTGTGTAGCTTGTCTTTTAAAAACTAGAATAAATGTTGTGGTTCTTGGCTGAGTGGCAAATAAACCAAAAAAATATTCCCTTTAAGTTCCAATTGTACTAAATCATCATTTGAATTAGTACATATTGATGTTTGGGGCCCTAACAAAACTCTCACTTTATCTAGTGCTCATTATTTTTTGACAATTGTAGATGATTACAGTCATTGCACTTGGATATTTCTTTTTCAACACAAGTCAGATGTGGCTATAAATTTCACCATTTTTTATGTGATGGTAAGTAACTAATTTTGCAAGGTCATTCACTTAGTGAGAAGTGATAATGTGTAAGAATTCATAACCAGCCCTTTGTCTATTTTCCTTCAACAAAATGGCATAATTCTTCAAACTTGTTGTATGGACACTCCTCAACAAAATGACTTAGAAAGAAAGCATTGTCACTTGTTAGGGGTTACTCGTCCATTGCGTTTTTAGGTAGGTGTACCCATCAAGTTTTTTTTTTTTTTGGGGGGGGGAGTATGTTCTAACTGCATCTATTTGATCAATCACACTGCTAATCCAAAACGGTATGGGTCCTTATGAAAAATTATTTTCCAAAACTTTTTCACTTGATCACTTACGTGTCTTAATTTGGTTGCCTTTGTTATATTCACAGCAAGTCTAGGTCATGTGATAAGACAACCATTAAAAAGTATACATCTTCATTGGGTACCCCGTAGAGTTGACGATTTTATTACTACAAGACTCGTTTGACAAATTGAATAATTTTAGAACTCACTTGAAAAAAAATTAAAAAACTTATAGGATTGAAAATGCTCTTTCCCTTAGAATTTAATGCCCATTAATTGCCACCTTAGCTTTTCTATAGGTCAACTGGTGTGACATTTATAGTTTTTCTATAGCTTTTCTATAGGACTAATAGAGTTAACTATTTTATAGTTTTAGGACTACTTTGGCAAGTTAATAAATTTTAGGGTTAAGTTGGTAAAATATGAAAAATTTTATGACTAACCAATATCTTTTCGGAAACCATAAAGCAGACTTTTGTAGCATATGATCTTGCCCTTTTGCCAAATCAAAAGAAGACTACCAACCAGCGTCCTGCGTGATTTTTTCTTTCCTTTTGCATTCTTTTTTTTTTTTTACAGCTTATATAATTGGAGCAGAACCGTGACGTACAAATGAGATGCAATTTTGCCAGTTAACTATTACGGATGAAAAACTTCACTTTTTCATTTATACTCACTCTATGATTAATTTATTCAGTGAAATATATAGGTGGGCAGTTCGTACCCGCGTCCCTCAATTTTCTCTTAAATGTCATATATACTGATTAAGTGGTTTTCTAAATTCTCAAAAAACAGATATCTCTTTTTTCTAGATGTCTATGTGTACTTATCCTTCCGTGCTTGTATAAATATTTTTTAATTAAAAAATTCATGGTTTAACGGCGTTAATATGTGGTGGCTGGAGATCTGCGTTAATAAGCTGGCAGATCAATCACTGTAGAATATTTTTTAGTAGTCCATTTTAGTAGTTTAAATATTTTTCCATCTATCCTATTTCTATATATATATTGAGAAGGAAACTAGTAGTAGCCATTAAGTAGGAACAATTAGTGTGAGCAAGGCAAAAGGAACTTTTTTATTCCTCCCACGTACGTAATAGCTAGCTAGCAAGGTGAGGCCACGATGGGACTCCTTTCGACAATGCCATTCCATCATTCACAGGGATCCTGAGGCACATGTATGAGCTTGGTATATATATATATATATATCCATGAATTTTAAATGCTCTCTCCATATGTAAGTACGTATGTGTCTATCTGGATATATTGTAAGCTTCTATATATATGTATATATGTATAACGGTCCAATTACACTTTCTACCTGAGATTTGATACTAATTATACTCATGATTTTTAGACTTATCTTAACTTATATATTTTTCAGAATCAATAGAGAAACGAAATTATTTGTACTTATAGCCACTACTAAAACAAGTTAGTTAGCAACAGTATTTAGTGATGACTAGCTATCATTAAAACGCATGTAGCTATAACTTTTAGTGACCGCTAGCCATGCTACATGTATTGCTACTAATTCACCTGCAACTAATCCACTCAGTAACAGTTATCGTAGCTAGTTAACAGCGACTTGATGTTTCAAAAACTGTGGTCACTACTATTTCTTCGATACCGGGTAACAGCTACAAAAACTCATGCGTTGATATTATAGAAGCAGTACTAATATTTTCACAAATATGTGCGTAGTAGATGAGCAATGCTACTGAATATTCAATTACTATAACATAGAAAGTACCATATATTTAAACATTAATTCAAACAGTAACTAAAACAACACATAATTAGTACTATAACAATCAGACTAAAAAATATACAAGCTCTCATTTGGACCATGGGTCTACCAAATTCCTGAGGTCCAGGCCACCAGAAATGAACAACCTTGCTAGAGATATAATTAGAAATCATCACTAGTACCTTGAACAATGAATCATGTAGATGGGAATAGAAGAAAGAGTGGACTAAAATAGAGTTATAGTCTGCCCACAGGATTTAAAAATTTCCTCTTCCAATTGTCCAGACATTGTTAGATCTCATTTGCCAGTAGATGCAAAAAAGTTGACCTTGAGAGATCCTGGGCAAATGGTAACCCCAAATAGTTAAGAATGCCATAATTTATAGGAAAAGCCAAGATCTGCTGATACATATCTTTGAGCTCATAGGGAAGACTTTGACTAAACATCTATTCTGGGTTAAAAAATTAGGGAGAAATTATAAAAAATATCATGATTTGGCATAATCTACACTTTGCCCCCCTCTATTTTGAAAAAAATAAATTTTATCTTCTTACTTCCTTTCCACTACAATAACTTCTGAAACTCTAATTTAAAATATCCGGTAACTATGGTTTAGTAAGTTTGAAATTTTTGATATTTTTTCACAGTTAACTGACGTTTAAAAAAATATTGATTTGCATTTACATGAAGAAAAATGCATTTAAAAAGAAAAAAAATTAGATAATTACAAAATTCTATCAACTATAAAAAAATATTAGAGAAATTAAAATTACTAAAAGATGACTATTGTATAATTTAAATTATGGTTTTAGTTATCAAACAATATAAAAAAAAGAATGAACAAAGTGTACATTTTCATAAATTAAAAAAAAAAGATAAAATATAGGTTAAACCAAACTATAAGAAATTATTTAATGTTTCTAAAATTTAACTTCTTACACGGCCCATTAGCATACAGAATGAGGCCTCCTTAAGGTTAAGAAGGCGGAGGGCTTCCTTAGTAGGCTTGGAAAAAATTACGAGTACTATTTACTAGTTCGGGTGAGTGTGGATTTCATAAGTCATCTTAGACGTGTGTTTATGTATGCATTTAGGTATGTATGAATGTATGGGCATAAAGAAAATTAAGCACATTATTGGTAGTGTAGAAGAGGAAACAATGTGAAAAGGGGCAGCGATCACATGCATAAGAAGTTCGAACCCAAATCCCGAATTTAAAAAAGGCAAAATCCCAATTGAAAACATAGTTTGGGCAGAAAAAGATTCACTCCCACACCTAGCCCCCGTGAAGTCAACTACGAACGGCACTTTCTTTCTCTTTCCTTTTCTTTTGAGTCAATTTATACTTTTTTACTCAAGCTTTGAAACTAATTGCACTTTTACCATAGCATTTGAAAACCTGCTCTTACTGCATCCATTTTTCAATTTGAGAATTCGAGTAGATAAAGAAAATGTCATAAATTTACAGAAAAAAATGATAAAGAGATTGTCAATTGACTATAAAAAGATAATATAAAATTTATATTTACTAAAAGAATACACCATTCATCCTAAATAGTATTTCTTTTTTTGGCCGTCAGGTGTGTAAGTGTAGGTCTGTAAACCTAAAGGGTGTATCTGTGACTCGTATCAGACCTAAGGACGGAAAGTGGAACTGACACTCTGTTTTCCGCTTCGCATTTACTACCTTTTTTTTCCTTGTCTTTTTTTTTTTTTTAAATTGTTTATGTGCATGAGAATACGTGACCCTGTTTATGCGGATCTGTCATAATTTGAGATTGAGAATGATCATGAGGCATGTCTGTCGTCTTATGCCCAATATTTAAAAACCCATTTTCATGTTATATCAAAATTGAGAAATAAAATCATAGATTAATTGCTGTGAATAGTAAAGAGGACAGCTTTTGTGAAATAGAGGGAGTAGTATATAACAGTGTAATGTAACCACCATAAATACTTCATCCGTCTCAAATTACATAAGATATTTTTTACTTTAAAATATTCTAAAATGATCAAAATTATTTTTTTCAAAAAAGTAATAAGTTGTCATTGAATTTTCTATATTGTCCTCAAAAGTTGATATTTTATATGTTATAAATACTCTTTATAACAATAAAGTTTAAAAAAGTGTTAAAAAGTCATAAGTTACTTGGCACTGTGTGAAAAAAATGGCTCGTACAAAATGATGTTGAGAGAGTATGTATATTAGGAATGTCAAAAAACAACCCACCCACCCCTATGTACCCTCCTCAAACCCAAACTTGCTCCTACCTACAAAGTAATGGGAACTATACGAGTCTAAGTAATTCTACCTGAATCAAGTACAAGGAGTAAAGATGGAACCATATAGACTGAACTAAACCAATTTGGTAGCTAAATTGGTTACAGGGGCAATTCAAGTACTAAACACAAAAACCAATATGCATGCGGCTCCCTTCCGTTCGAGTTTTAATTTTAAAATCCGGTTAACCCAAACAGAATCAAACCAAGCTTAGACATCAACATTAACATCGACCGCAAAAACATAAAAAAGATCTTCATCCAAGAAGAAAACCATGACTGAAAAACTTTATGAATCTCCTCCGTGAAAAAAGGATGGCATTAGTTAGTATGGGAAACAACAAAATGCCGCCATAAGAATAAAAGCTCAATCTTGTAGTGACACTAGTTGTCAACTGAAAAAGGCTTTTGACAGTAAGATGTAAAACACTATGAAATCAAGGCAAGCAAAGAAGATTAACCATTTTCAGCTGAAACCTCCACTAACTCTCCTCTGTCTCTTGTCATTTGCAATAACATTACTAGCTTAGAAGAGTTGAAATTTGATAATTTATGTATGTTATTGGCCTATTATTTCATGGTTATACTTGTTATACTATGCCTGTTATCAAGTTACATTAGTTATAATAAAAGCAATTAATTTGTTCTTTACTAGCTTATGTAGCTAAATGTCAGCTATTCTACTAGGAACTGCAAAGCACAAGAATTCTTATCTGTGTGACTTACAGGCAAGAAGTTTTTCCCCCTTTCAAGAGCCATAAAAATTAATGTAGACAAATGCAAAGCATATAAACCGGTCATATTGAACCAACCTAAACTGCGTTTTATGCGGTTCAAATTTTAATCGGGTTTTGTGGTATGAGGTGCAGTTCGGGTTTTAGATTGGACAACCCGGTCACCTATGCGAGGTGGTTTGAGTTTATAGTGAGCCTAGTCAATCCTACCTTATGAACACCCCTAACAAGGAGAGTATGGGTTTAGGGATCTACACTCTTCGAAACCCAGCTCATATCATTCCCCGCTAATGTATAATGCTAGAGTATCTAAAATAATACATACACCATATATATACAATCCTATCCAATTCTAAATTCCTAAAATTCACGAGTCATATATGGCATAGAATTTAAGTTAAGTTCAATTCATCAATTTTTTTTTTTTTGCTTTGTTTTGTTTTAGAATTACAGCAATGTTGTGTGGCACCTAGCTCAAATTTTGCTTTTTATGTTTTGATGTTTTCACTTTAATTCAAAAACTTCCTAGATGTGTTTAGGTATCTTTTTTTTGTGATGTTTATTTTAATTTTAAGTATGGTTAATATTACTTATTGTTATTATAGTTATTTAATGTTTTTAATTTATTTTATATTATGTGAATCATTTATACGAGTATTACGAGTTGATATGCAAGATGAGTTTGTACGAGAAAACCCTACCCACTATAGGTTACAAGGACAATTTAGGTAGGATTTTTATATTTTGAGACTGCTCGGAAATGACTCTACCATCTCCAAACCCAGTTTATTGACATCCATAGTGCTAAGTGAAGGCAATTAACCTTGCTGATTGGCAAAACCACACATTTATTGCACAATATCTTCTCTAAAATTTACAACTTCATCTCATAAGTTTTAAACTATTACTTCCATTGATTATTGATTTTGTCTCCCCCTACACAAACATATATAACTAATTTCGTTAAAAATAACATGTCACCATATGCACGCTTGCTTTGTGTGTGTGTGTGTGTGTGTGTTATATCTATATATATATGTCTATGTATATGACCATGGCATATGCCATGACACGAAACATTGACCATTTTTCAATCACACACATTTTCCAACTCCTAGAAAAATGTGTATAGTACTTATAATAATAATAATAATAATAATAATAATAATAATAATAATACCTCCATATCATTAAGTTATACTCCTTCCATATTATTAATTTTTTCATTTATTCAAATTATTTTGTCTCATTATGTAAGGCACTTTCTTTTTGTAATTGCATGTACCTTCTTACAAATATACTTTTCTCTAATATTGCATAAACTTTTTAGTACTTATGGTTATAATTACAGTATTTAACAAAGGGTAATCTTGGAGAAACATATACATCTATAGTATACATGCTTATATGGTATAACATCTATAATATTTGGAAAAAGAATAACAAACAAAATGAGATGAATGGAATAATAATATAATGATTATAAAGTGTTATAAATAGGAGAAAATCGACCAATTTATAAACTAATTAATATTAATATATACACAGGTCTAAATTTATTGGGTAAGTGGAGATATTCGCACTTGGAGAGATTATTTAAAGAAAAGCCGACTAGAACACTTTGTCAAGTGAGTCTTTATCTGTTATAGGATATGTCTTTACATTAGCAGGTGGTGCGGTGTGCTGGAAATCCAAAAAGCAGTAAATAATAGCAAAGTCTATGATGGAGGTAGAATTAATTGCTTTAGCCAATACATGTGAAAAAGTTAGTTGGCTCAAAAACCTCTTATTTGAAATCCCTTTGTAGGAAAAATCAGTACCACTTATTTTAATATATTGTGACAGTATTGCTGCAATACATACAGTGAATAGCCATTATTATAATGAAAAATCTAGACATATTCGAAGAAAATAAAGCACTGTGATGTCCTATGTGACTGGTAAAGTTGTTAATGTGGACTATGTGAAATCATATGAAAATATTGCAAATCCATTAACAAAATCGCTTGCAAGAGATAAGGTCTAAATTACATTAAGGGGGATGGGATTGAAGCCCAAATTGAATGGAGCTTCTTATGATAATACCCAACCCAAAAATCAAAGATCTTAAGGCTTGGGTTTTAAATGGGAAAAACGAATTATAGTGAAGCTATTAAAAGATGCATCATCTTAGAGATTTATTTCTCACCTCATCCTTATGGTGTAAATGCATCTATCCTGTAACGACTGAGGGTTGAGCGTTTGCTATTAATGAGAATCTGTAGCTCTTTATTGAGTAGCGTGTCAAAGTTACAGGGGCACCCTTGACGGATTTTCACCTATATGACTGTTGGAGTGAGACTGTTCTATAGGCTATTGCTAAAATCATACATGAAAAAATCAGGATTTGCACATGACTCTTAATAGTGCAGGCTTATAAGCTCAATGGACACCTGGTTTATTATGTATGTTCGGTGAATTTGTATTCGCAAACAACCATAGTTCAAGGTCGTACCACTATTGATTGTGGAACAAGGGCACCGACTCACTAAGTAAATGTTCAAGGTATCATCAGCTTTATTAAGCATAATAAACTGGCTTTACTCAAATATATATTATTGTGGTTTTTTATTGAAATGAAGAGGGAATTGTTAGAGGTTTTATTTCAATAAAAGAAAAAAAAAAGAAATAATATTTTCTTAAATACCAGCCTGTTTGGTTTTACCAACAACAACAATTAAGTTTTGATTCTTTACTTTTCTATCCGTTAGGTTTGCATTAAGTCATAAACGACTATAGGTTTAATTACAATTATTTTCCTTCTAAACGTTTCTCTTCCATCAAATATATATATATAGCTCTTGTTTCATCCAAAAAAGAAATACATTGGCCTTTCCCTCTCTCCAGTTCTTTCAAATTTTTTATAAAGTTATTTTCTCTATGTATCTCTAAATTATATTGGGTAAAGAAATGTGTGAGTAGAGTTTTGTTCTATTGTAATGCAAGTGTGTATAGAACTACACAGAAAGTTGGGCTATTGTATCACAAGGCTTGTGTGACCCAAGCCCTCTGCACCAGTTTAGCATGAAATGTCTAAAAAAAAGTTGACAGCTCCAAGCCTCAGCTCAAAATCCTTTATATCATTGGTAATATTATTTTTATTTTAAATTATTATCTTTAATTTCATTTTTCTTTTGTATCAATTTTTTCCATGAGGAAAAACATGTGTTGCTAAGTGGAGGCAATTACCCCTATTGATTAGCAAAACCACACATTTATGGCACAATATCTTCTATAAAATTTATAAATTCATCTCATAAGTTTTAAACTTACAAGTATATATCATAAAATAATTAACTATTACTTTGACTGAGTATTTATTTTGTCTCCCCCTACACAAACACATATATAAATAATTTCGTTAAAAATAACATACCATATGCACGCATACTTTATATACATACATACTGTTGACACCCAATTTCGTCCGGGGGTTTTAAAATTTTAAAAAAATTTTATTAAAAAAATTAATTAATTATTACTATTATTATTATTAAAAAAATTTAATTAATTTAAAATATATTTTTGTTTTGTGAAGATTTGATTTAAAACGATATATGTGTGAATATGTGTATGTTTGAAATAAAATAAAATTTCATGAAAAAAAATGACAAAAAAATTAAAAATTTGGGGTAAAAATGACAAAATTGAGAAGTTTCGGGCAAAATTGACAAATGCTGAAAGTTTCAGGAGCTTTGGGTAATTTTTCGCGTCAATTTTGGGCCTAAACGGACGTTTCTGGCCCAAATTGACAGAAAACGTTAAAATTGTCAAAATCAGAAGCTTCTGAGCTTATCCAGAGCTGGAGTAACGTAAAGGACTGAAATTGTCATTTTACCAACTTAAGAGATAAGTTTTGATTATTTTTATTATTTAATTAGGAACAGTTCAGCCAAACTTCCTCTATAAATAGGCCTCCAAATTCAGTGCTGAAGACATAGAAAATCAGAGACAAAAGTTTCAGAGCTCTATTTTAAAAAAGAGAAAATAGAAGCCTTAGTCCTAGCCTCTCCTCCCTCTGCCAAAACAGTCCCAAAAATTATTCATTTTTACGTTTCGACTACCTTCTTCCTCCGTTTTCTCTTTCTTTCTTTTGCCGTCGCCGTCCTATCCCGCTGCCGTCGCCCTGCCGCCGCCGTCTCGCCGTCGCCGTCGCTCCTACTCCGTCGCCGCCGCCGTCTCCGCCGCCGTTGCCATTTCGCCGCCGTGCCCAGCCGTCCTGCCGCCGTCGTCCTGCCGTCTCGCGCCGCCGCGTCCAGCCGTTCCGCCGCCGTCGTCCCGGCCGCCGTCGCCCCGCGCCCTCGTCGCCGTCACCCGGCCGCCCTGCGCCCTCGCAGCCTCCGCCTGCCCAGCCCGTCACCCCCCTCCTCCCCGTGTCGCGTCTTCTCTGTTTTGAAAACAGAGATTTCAAAATTTTAATTTAAAAAGGGTAAACCTCTATTCCATCCTTCATCTTTTCAATTTTTTTCAATTTGGTCACTAACGTTTTTATTTTGTTCTTGCAGAATTAATTACTAACCTTTTTTTATTTTTACTTGTTTGTTTATTATTTGTTTATTACTAACCCTTTCTTTATTGTTGCTATTAACAACTAACAACTAACTTACTAACTTTTATTATTGTTGTTAATTAATTAACTTAATTAAACTTGGCTAACTTTTATAATTGTTGTTAATAATCAATTAATTAATTTTGCTAACATTTATTATTATTTTTTTTCAATTGGATGGCCAAAAAGCCCCACTTTATTAATTTTGACTCTTTATATGATTTAATTTAATTTAATTCACCTTTTACCCATAAATAAAAAAAAACTAAAAGAAGATTTTTTGTAAATTAATTATTAAGGCTAATAAAAATCTATTTTTTGTGGAAAAGCTAATTATTTAAATTTTAAGGTATCATCAGCTTTATTAAATTGAATAAACTTATTTAAATAATATTAAATAAATTTCATTGAAAAGAAGAGGGAATTGTTAGAGGTTTTATTTCAAATAAAAGAAAAAAAAAAGAAAGAATATTTTCTTTGAAAATATTTAAAGAATAGATAAGACCAAAAAAAAAGAAAGATAAGAAAATAAAAGAAATTCTAAAAGAAAAGAAAGCATAAAAGAAAAAAAAAAAAAGAAAGATAAAAGAAATTAAAAGAAAATCTAAAAAAAGAAAAAAAAAAAGAAAAAGAAAAAGAAAGAAAATAAAAATATAAAGTAAAAATAAAAAAATAAATTTTTAGTTAGATTTAAAAATCATTCATAAACAAAAAGAATTACCATTTAAAAATTAATTCCATAAAATAATAATTAAATAATTAAAATTAAATTAATTTCCATATCCGGATGATCCGGCAGGATCTACGGTTTGGAAAAGGCAACCTTTTTTACCCAAGCCCTATGCACCAAATTAAATAAAAAGTAAAAAAAAAATATTTTTACAATATGGATAAAATTGTTTAAAATTTCACCAAAATTCCGTGTCCAAATGACTCGGCAGAGTCCATGGTTCGGAATCAAAAATCTTCCGTGTCCAAATGACTCGGCAGAGTCCATGGTTCGGAAGTATAAAATTTTATCCGAATTAATTACCAAAATCCACATTTTCGACTAATTCAGTTAAAATATCTAAATTAACTGAAATTTTTTTAAAAGCAAAGTAAAACAAAATTAAAATCAACTAAGGTGCCAATTTTGGGCGCTATAACAATATTGTTTTAGCGTAACCGTACTCCCGATCCCCGAACTCTCGCAGACCAATTTTAAGGTGTCCAATCGACCTAAGTAAACAGATTGGTGGCGACTCCAGAAAACCCGACGTTGCCACACATACATACATACATACATACATACATACATATACATACCATGTATATGTATGTATGTATGTGACCATGGCATATGCCATGACACGAAACATTGACCATTTTTCAATCACACATTTTCCAACTCTTAGAGAAAAACGCGTATAGTACTTATAATAATAATAATAATAATACCTCCATATCATTAAGTTATACTCCTTCCATATTATTAAGTTTGTCATTTATTAAAATTATTTTGTCTCATTGTGTATGCCACTTTCTTTTCGTAATTGCATGTACATCTTCTTACAAACATACTTTTTTCTAATATTGCGTAAATTTTTTAGCACTCATGGTTATAATTATAGTATTAATTTAACAAAGGGTAATCTTGGAGAAACATATACATATACATACATACATACATACATATATATATATATATATATATATATATATATATATATATATATATATATATATATATATATATATATATATATATATATGGTATAACAACTATAATATTTGGAAAAAGAATAACAAACAATATGAGATGAATGGAATAATAACATAATGATTATAAAGTTATTATTATTAATATAAACACAGGTCAAAATTTATTGGGTAGGTGGAGATATTCGCACTTGGAGAGATTATTTAAAGAAAAGTTGCATGGTAGAAGAGAACAATAATATTCCAGTGAAAATAAATATTATTAGTTAGGCTAAATTAGTTAAAGCAGGCAAAGGATAACAAGAATATAGAGTAGCTCGAGTGATGTTTTCAAAGGAAAGGCTCCGTGCAGTTCGTTCACCAGCTAGCTAGCACAGTATTCGTTGCGTGCATATAATTTAGAAAAATACTAGGATTTTTTCAAATATAATTTCCTTACTTTCAAGGTATAAATATACTATATAATTTTCATCAAAATTATTGCTTTACGAAATTGTATTAATTAATGTAGTAGTTCATTAATAACGAATACTTTTGCAACTACACGTCGGCTGGCACATTAAATTATTGACAATTCCGGAAGATGATCTGGGTTTTTCCAATGCCTCTTTGCTACTAAAATTGTTGTTGGTGAGCAGGGTTGGGTTTGGTTGGCTTGTCAAGGTAGGGCTCCCAACGACGGTGGTGGTGTTTGTAAAATGAGAAACGATCGACGTGAGCTAATTAGGAATGATCTCCAAGTTGTATATATATATGAAAAAATTATAATAATTTCTGAGATTTGTCCTACCATATGCTTTGTTCCTTTTATTTTTGAGCATCTTCACTTTGTCTCTTATTTTTTTATATTGTTTTATAATAACTTCTAAAATTCTAATTTTAATTGTACAATAGTCATTTTTTAATAATTTTAATCTCTCAAATATTTTTTTACAGTTAATAGTTAATTGTCATCTTTTATTCTCTATAAAATCATTTTTTTCCTTGTAAATACAAATCATATTTTTTAGATGTTAGTTAACGATGAAAAAATATCCAAACTTTTAAAATTACTATAACATAGTTACCAAACAGTTTACATTAAAGTTTCAGAAGTTGTTGTTGTTGGACTATATAAATGAAGTAGGAAGGTAAGGCATTGGTTTTTTAAAATAAAAAGGGCAACATGTCAGTTGGGTCAAATTATTGGGAGATTTTTGAAATTTTTCCTATACTTGGTCGGGAAAACTTCCAACGAGGGCCTCAATCAAAGTCAATCAAAAGGAGCGAGGAACAAAGAGTCATAATGTGGACATCGTTGGGGTTGATCAATTCGCTTTCATAAGACTAGATAGCTAGTCCCAAGTCCCAAGCTATGCAAATTTTGGATTGTCTATTATAAGTGATTTACCAACATTTAGTATATCATGCGGTACAGTTTCAATAAAATATTTTAGGTAATTAAAGAGATTTGTTTGCCATTTGTCTCCTCAAATCCCCACAATACTTAATTATTACATTTTTGCACATCTATAGATGTCCATCAACTTTACCTCATCTCATTGTTTTTAAAGCTCATCAGTAGTGCAATTATTGATTAACTAGAAGTCTAGAACCATAAACTACTTACTAAAGGCTAATCCCCTAAAAAGATCTAACTCAGTAATATACTTATACAGCGCATTTATATATGATCCCTAATATATATATATATATATATATATATATATATATATAAAGAAAGAAAGTGACAAAAGGATTAAGTAATATTTCATAAATTAAAAAATGAGTACATATATCACCTACTCTCAAGGAAGTCAGTGGCAAAATCGAAATAATACGAAATGTTTATGAGTTCGAATGAAAGATGCCAGCGCCCAATGTGGAAACCAACTGGTGAAATAAATAATCATTATCTTTTAATGATGAAGTCTTATTTAGTTTACTAATGGTTTGTAGAATATAATACCGACTGCTAAATACAAAGAAATTCCTGCCGAATTTCTTCCGAAATAGAAATATAGAAACGCAGCTTTCATGTCACTCTAAATTACGTACACATGGTTGGAAAACACTAGCATAAAAAGTAAATTTGACTTATTTTTATTCACGTCAAAGACTGAATTTTAAAGTGTTTTCCCCACAAATCATACACTATATATATAGTGCAATATATATTAGTATTTCCTGTTCGGCTCCGGCCCCCGCTGAAAACAACAGGTCAACTGAAAATTGGTGGGAGAAGCTCCTACTTCAACTCCGCAGGGCAATCTACCATGTATCCATTCTCTCTCTCTCTCTCTCTCTCTCTCTCTGTTATGTTTTCCTTTAAAACAAGATATTAAGGTGGTGTTTTGTTGTAGAAAACAGTTTTCCTTTTAATTTTTAATTTTTAATTTTCGTTTTTCATACACAGTTTTCCCAAATATTTTTTAGAAAACATGTTTACTTCTTGAGAATAAATAAAAATGATTTTATGTGTACAAATGAATAAGTAAAGCCTAGTGCCTTCATTGAAAGTTAAAGAAAAGTTTGTTCACTACAAATGAATATTTTCCTATTTCTAACAGCTTCAAAAGCGAAAAGGAGAAATTTCAAATCCAGGCCCCAGCTTTTTGCTCTTTGCCGCTTAGGATCCTAACTTTTTTATGCCTTGCATCCGCACCACCATCTTCGTCCTCCCTAAAACTAGCATTATCGATGTCTTCCACCACCGAATCACTTGTTGCCCATCATAGCTGCCACTTCTATTGCACCATGCTTTTGATAATCAATGGCAGTGTTTGAAGGAAGGAGAGGAATCCAATTGTAAGCTCTGCGATTTGTCACCAATTCTGCTATTCTTCGATCGAAGGAGACAGATGACCCGTCATCCATGATAACTAATGTCTAAGGAGACTCTGACGAAGCTATTCGAGCAACATTGTTGAGGAGATTGGTCAAGCTAGCGACAAGAGAGAGGTTGGTCGGTAGCAGTGATGGCAAAGTTAGATAGAAGTTGAGCGTGAGAGAAATGAGAAGAAAAAATTTTAAATGCTTTTCTTAGATATGGAAAACTTGGAAAATAGTCAAAAGAGTGTTTTCTAATTGTTTATGATGTGAAAAACTGTTTTCTCAGAAAAAAAAAATAGAAGAAGAAAATTTACATAATAAACATATTTTCTTTTCGTTTTCTAATTTTCCAAAAAATTTCTAGAAAAAATTTTCTAAAACTAAACAGGACCTAAATCTTAGACTTTCTCATAACAATTGTACTTCTTAATCATTAGCCCAATTCTTGATTGTTATCATAGTACTCCCTCTACCTCAAAATATTTTGCCACTTTCTAGTTCTTTTCTACAAACTATGGATGTTAGGACATATAAGTCTCTTATATACTCATTTTTAAAAATGTTCTTTATAAGTATCTTATATACTAAGAAGGTTGGTGCTGAGAATTAAAAGAAATGGTGCCGCTGACCAACAAATAAAATTAGAGACAATAAAATTGATGATTTACTACTATATGATTGACCAGTACCCACCTCCTCCCTCCAAATGTTTTTGAGTCTGAACAGTTTATCCAGAATTGAAATTCTTTCAGCAAGATCTATGGATTAAAAATATTCATCTCAGCTACAAACCGACGATTAAATGAGTGCTCATGGGCTTTCCATCACTGCCAACAAGCCCAACTCTTAAAGCAGGTGCCTATTCCCGTGGGCCTTTATCAAGTTCTAGTTCCATTTTTTTCTCCATCAGAAACAATGAGAAACCTCCCAACATCCTCATCGGATCACATTCTTCAAAACAACTCTACCCCCCAAGGAGCTTCACTATAAATTTTGCAGATCAAACTGACATTCAGGTACCAGCCCGTCACAGGCCGGACCCATACAAAAGGGCAAAAATTCTTGACAACTGGTGGAACCAGAAGCAAAAATTAATGAAGAATAATGCAGAGACACGGTGATAAAACTAAAAGCACCATGCCGTATGCAACAACAGATCCTTAAATCCCGTTAAGGTTGTCTGACAGAATCAATCCATTAAAACTAATGTGAGCAGGCTTTAAAGTGACCATGGAACAACTGTACCCAATTGCTTCAGGAATACTGACCTTTGAAGCCTTCTGCAGATTGTCTGGTAAAAATAACCATGCGGCAGTTTTGTCAGGAGCCACCAGCTAAAACTTTCTTGTAGTAATCCCATGATGGATCCAGCTCTGTGATGGCTGGTTGTCCAAAAGGATTTTCCTGAACATACTTCTGGACATTACTTGCATTGGCTAACCCTTCCAGGTATACATGAAGCTCACCTCCATTTCCTGTTTAAACAACATTTAAACAATAATTCCCGTAACAAAAAGATGCTTACATTAAAGGTATAAAAGGTTCAAAATTGACCAGGGTAATCTCAATAACCTTTAGGACAGACTCTTATAACATACTCATGCACAAAGATAAATTATACTGCTTTGTCAAAGATGCATATCAATACACTAATTTATGGATTATGTAATTCTGAGTATGAATACAAGTTTAACATGACATTCTGATTTCTTCTAACATCCAACTTGAGAGAGAGAGAGAGAGAGTATTATCTAAGCATCTCACCTAATGAACTGTCTCCATCATTATTATACTCATAAGGGTAAGGAAATACGGCAGTGTATGCCTAAACAAATGAAAAAAATATATATATTGTTAGATAGCATTACTGAATATAGGAAAGAATCAATTTGTTAGACACAAAGCCTAACTGATTATTATAACAGGGGAGAGAGAATGGCATACAGGATTGCGTAAAGCCTTGTAAGGAGAATCATCAACCAACAATGTATTTGATTCATCATACTCCCCCTTCTCCCATGGGAGATCTTGACAAGCATCTTTCTCCCACAACTTCTTCAGTTCTTTAAGAACGAGGGGTTTTCTTTCCTTCTCAAGGGTTTTTAGCTTGGTAATTGTACAATGAGACCTATCCTGCAACAAAACAAGAGAGTGATATGGCCATGCAAGAGTTAAATAAGTTGCTGCATCAATGAACTTACAATTGTTTCAACTCGGTGTAAATTCACCTTCAAATCTGAGAAATATTATGCTATCTAATATACCGGCAATAGGGTTATTAACAAGAATATTGACTTTCCAGTGTAGAACTAAAATCTTATCTCTAATCTTTGATCATGCTATATGACTCATTAAGTTGTTGGCTTGGTTTCAGCTATTTGCAACATTAGACAAGGGAAGAGACCAAGATCACAGTTCCCATCATAGCTCCCACTACCAAGTCAAATACTGCGAGATAAAGTCTCAGCCCCCAAGGGATCAACACTTTTTTACTCCTCAAGGACAAGAAAGATCAGAGGCCTTGGTATAGCATAGACCTTAAGTACAGGAGAAAGAACAGAAGATGCAGATAACCAATTCATGTATGCATGTGAGTGTAAGAACTCTGTGCTAAATAGCTTATCGTGAAAGCAGAACAGCATTTTAGTTGTTACTAAAAACAATGAGCACAATGGTAGTCAGCTGCAATCTGCAAGAATTTTTCGTTCAAAAGTTTGTGAGCCAGTAAAGATTAAGCATGATTCGCGAGATAACAGCATAGATCAATCAGTATACCAAAACATGCGTGTGCATGCATGTGGAATTGTGTTTGTGTATGAAAAACATAATGAAACACACTTAAAGCTTAGGATACTAACCCAACAGAAAAACAGTCTTTTCACAGAATCTCCAAAGAGAAAAGCAGTGATTTTTTCTGCATTTACCCTGCAAATTCAACCAGTAGCACGTAACCTGATCAAGGCACACAAAAATAAGGCAACATGATGTGGTCACAAAATCCGATCCTAACCAAGACACAAGCAATCAAAAAGAAAATGTAAATATGAAGCAAGACATACTTCATTCGCGATGACCAGATTCCAACATTAAATCTCTCAAAGCAAAACTTGATAAATTCGTCACAAAATGGCCTCCTAAAAACTGGAAAAAGAAAGAATCAACTAAGAATCCATTTGACCCAGTAAACACTAATATTTTTGTTTTTGAACAAGAATATGGAGCTTCCAAGTTGTGCATGAAATGTCAATTTTCACCTTTTTTTCCCCGTACTCGCAAGTCTATCTTGCGCATGTAACTTCTTTCTACCCTCGTAGCCACATCAACAAGAATCCCGTTCAAATCAAGAACAAGCAGTTTCTTCTGATGACCAATACATAACCTTCCAAGTGAAGAGTGCAATGCAGAAGCTACAAGCTTCATTTTGTTTTGTATATCCAAATTGGCTTTCTTTCTATTCTCCTTTAGCCTCTTCCTCTTGATTTGTGAACGAGTCAATTGTGAATCACTATATATGGTACCATTATTCAACAATGAACTTTCCTCCTTTTTAAACCCAGACTGCAAATGAGAATACTCTAGCGAGTGAAAATTGGAACCTTTCTCAAAGCAATTGTTTTTCATATTGGTAGGATTATTATCCACAGTGCTGTCACAAATTCTCTTCAGCTCCTCACGCTTCTCTCCATTCTCCTTCAGTCTCTTCCTTTTGCTCTGTGAAGAAGTCAATTGTGAATCAGTCTCTTGGGTTGTAATTCTCATCGATGAATTCTCCTTCCCTTGGG
Organism: Aquilaria sinensis; assembly: GCA_005392925.1. NCBI lineage: Eukaryota > Viridiplantae > Streptophyta > Magnoliopsida > Malvales > Thymelaeaceae > Aquilaria > Aquilaria sinensis. Next base: position 201,832 of record SMDT01003001.1, on the reverse strand, counting down.
ACCCAAACCGTGAACCAGAATTCTTTAGAGAATCCACATGGGAACCTTTTTCACAGCAAACATTTTCAGCATCTGTAGGGTTGATATCCACAGTGCTGAGAGAAAGTCTCTTTAATTCCTCACACTTCTTTTTCTCCTCCTTTAGCATCTTTCTTCTCCCCCTCAATTGTTTATCATTCTCTAGAGCAGTATCCTTCATCAATGAAATTTCCTCTCCTTCGAATGCTGACAGCAAACCGGAATTATTTTGGAAATCGAAATGAGAGCCTTTCTCAGAGTGCTCATCTTTCATGTTCATAGGATTGTTATCCACAGTGCTGGCACAAATGCTCAACTCTTCATGCTTTTTTTTCTTCTCCTTTAGCTTCTTTTTTTTCCTCTCTGATCGGGACAATTGTGAATCATTATCTAGGGAAGTATCCTTCATAGATGAATTTTCCTCCTCTTGGAAACCTGACTGTAAAGCAGTATTATTTTGGGAGTCCAAATGGGAAGCTTTCTCAAAGCAATCACTTTCCCTGTTTGTAGGATTGTCATCCATGGTGCTAACACAAATTCTGTCCAACTCTTCACGCTTCTTCTCATTCTCCTTTTGTTTCTTTCTTCTCCTCTGTGAAGAAATCAGTTGTTCATCCAGTTGGCCCTCCCCTACTATGGGAAGTGAACTACTATTCCCAGCAGGGATTGGCTTTGGATTAGAATCTTTCTCAGAGAGTGGGTTATTCGCAAGCGTATTCTGCCCCTCCAGTACAAGCCTGTCAACATTAGTTCCTAAAGAAACTTTATGTAAACCACTTTCCAGAGGAGCTTCCTTCAATGAAGACGTTACCCTTTTAGCTTGTTTCAAGCCAATCTCAGTGCTAATCTGCCGAGGCACTAAACAAAAGCCTTTCTCTGAGCAACTATCTTCCATGTTGGCAGGATTATTATCTCCAATATCCACATTCATTTTCCTCAATTCTCGAAACTTCATCTTCTTCTTTAATCTTTTCTTCTTCGAACGAGTCATCTGACCATACACTTCACCACCTGTCAACCCTATCCCTTGCCCAACACCAACTCTAAATACGGAATTATCCCCACCACGACTACCATTCTTATTCATGAAAAAACTATCCTCTGCAGATAAAGTCAGATCAGCATTTCTAAACGCCATTTCCAAGCCCCAACTAACGTTTTATACCGAGGCCTAGAGATAACAGCAAGCCCAAGTCCGCATCTAGTTGATGCGTCCGAAAAGGTAATGGGCAATGGGTAGGAGGACCCTGCCGGTGACGATCGATCACCGGGTGCGTATGATTGGGAATAAGAACAGAACTAATCTTGCAGGCAAAAATAAATAAATATTAAACCTATGGGCTGTACCAGTAATCTAACTAAAGGAGACAGCTTGAGCTAACCTTCGAGCGACTTGATAATGGCTAGAGCAGAGACAAAGAAATCCAACCTGCGCAAGTCTACGATGGATAATTAAACGGTTCTGCAGAAGCAGAGCCTCCTTAAACCTAATCCTGCTTACGACAAATCTTATACGCAAATAGAGCCTTCAGCTATGCATCCCAAGCTCAATAAGGGCTTATATTTTAACCTTTTATTCAATTAAGACCTTATTATTTAAATTAACAACTGGCACCTTCACTTAGATGAAATTGTAAGGCAAAAGAGGCAAATATATCAATGGCCTTATTTCATAAGAATGAATGACATTGACAATCAGTCATTAAAATAGTTTTTGAGACAAATATTTCATTAATTTTCTTCTTTTTTTTTTTTTGCATGCAATTGTCAAGTGCGTGCTATTGCGAACACCCACAACATGAATTCTTTTCGGGAGAATGAATGAGTTTCATTTGGCCATACATTGGTAGCAAAAGTGCCACCAAAATTTCTTGCTCTAATTGTTGATTAAAAATATCTAATTAATGTGTAAATGATTTTAGGATGCCAGGGTTTCGTTTAAAATTCATTCCTAAATTAATTTAGCTCAAGTCAAAACATGTAAAATTGGAATCAAATTGAACATGTTTGGAGGTTAACTTGCGTCAATGTGAAAAGTTCTCTAACTGTTAACACTGTTCAATGGGTAATTTGTCCTAAAAGTGTTATATCTGTGACTTGTTTGCCTGTTTCAAAAATATTAGTGCACATTTATTTCAAAAGATACATTAGTAGGTAAATTGTACTTTAAATAAGATGAGTAGCCTGTTTTCTTCTTTTGATAAATTATAAAGAAGCATGTATCCAAGCTTAGGAGTTCAAGCCCTAGATGAATGTTTATTTTTAACTTCCTGAATGAGAGAGAAATCAATTGAAAAACCAAAATTTGATCAGATAGCTCATAAAGGTTGCCAAGAAAAACTCTCTCAAAGCTTTGTCATATAGGTTACGTACACCAGTTTCTGTACATGAGCAAAGATTAATTAACACCACTGGAATATCAAACATTTATTTTAATTTTCATTTAATTTCTTCATAGTAAAAATAGGTTTTCATTCAATCATGAGCTCCAACTGTTCTAAATTACTTAATTTTAAGTTTTCAATATAAATGATTCTCCAATTATATGTAAAATATGGCTATGTAAATACATATGCTACACCGGGAAAGAACACATTCAGTCCTAGAATATTGATTACTTTTCTATTTAAATCCTAAAACTTTGTAATTTTATATTTGAATCTTACAACTTTTAAAAACATAAAAAAATAGTCCTAAACCATTAACTATCTGTTCTAGGGTTAACACTAAGACTAATTGCTTACACATTTTGCAAGTTTTGGGACTTAAATAAAAAGTTGAATAGTTTTAGGACTTAAATAGAAAAATTGAAAAAGATTTAGGACTAAAACTGGTCTTTCCCCATCCAACTTGAAAAATACTTCTTTTTCACAAGTAAGAATTTCATTTGATTAGTTTTTTGTTTATAATTTTTCACATTATTTGATTTTAGAAAAAAGAAAGAAAGGTAAAGGATATGTTTTTTACAAAAAAGAGAAATTAAAAATGCTTTTTGAAAATCTTAAATGATGATTAAAATTTTAAATCAACAAAAGATATCTCAAAATGAATATTTTTAGTCATTAAAAAATAATTTTCATCAAACTCATACAGAAATAAGTTCTAAATAAGCAGCTTATTAATAAGTTTAGGAATTTTCTGAAAGAATAAATAAAATAATAGTTTTCCTAAACTGAAAAATAATATTAAAGGGACATGTTGAATAAGAACCAATTTTATATGAAAGGTATATTCAAGCCGGCATTGCATTAATATAAATGATAACGACAAAAAAATCTTCCACAAAGTATTGCTTTTTATCATTTGATGCATAAATAATTAGTCCTAAATCTTTTGTAACTTTTCTATGCAAGTCCTAAAACTTTGTGAATTTATATTTTAAGTCTTTAAACTTTTTAAATTTCTATTTAAGTCATAAAACCTGCAAAACGTGTAAACAATTAGTGTTAAAGTTAACTACAAAATAGATAGCTAACAGTTTAGGACTAACTGTTCATACATTTTAAAAGTTTTAGGACTCAAATAAAGGCTCATAGAATTTTAGGACTTAAATAAAAAATTGATCTAAATTTTAGAATTAAATGTATTATTTACTCATGCTACAACTAGATGATTATATGTTATACACGTCCCCATGTTGAATATACGATTCTACGACTTTAAGCTTGTTGGTAGGCATCCTAGTTTCACTCTACACGTGACTTGGGCTATTAGGAGTAAATATAATATTGCAGTAAAAAAAAATCAAAGCGGCCCACACTACTATCAATTACTTCCAAATTGAATACTGGATCATTTCTTCCATCAAATAAAAATTTTGAATGACAGTATGAGAATTTAAGATTTATTTGATAATATAAAATGCGCTTATGATTCTGACCTTTAATGATATATTCCAATGTTGTTAAGATCTCCATTTAGATCTTAAAATCTCATGACCCTATGATTAGGTATCATGAAATTTTGTCAGAAAGTAATAGAGTCGATAATATGGTAGGATTGGTAGGATCATAATTAAGATCTTAAAATCTGTAGGTTCTTTTAATGATATTGATTTCTGTTGGTTACACCTGTGTCTTTGCCCAAATTAGATAGTTTATGTAATTGAGCCTTTGTTCCTCAAGTTAGGCTACCGAAGTTAGTAGTTATATGATTTAAATTGTGAAGTAAACCAAAAAATAAAAAGAGTTTGTCTCTCTATCTCTCTCTTTCTCCCACTCAGGTTAGAAAAACTTAAAATTTTAAGAACACCTTATTAAAATTATTGTTATTGTGTCAATTATGTTTTTTTGTGAAATTTTTCAAACTTGTGTTAATTATTGTGTTAGTTATCTTGAAGTATGCTTTACTGGGGCTCTGGTTTTATTTTTGCTATAATACTATTGTGTGTGTATCATTATTATGACATTTAAATTTTACTTAAGTTTCCAATATAATTGGTCTCTATATGAATTTTATTATTTATTATAAAGAATTATGATTTTCAAGATGGATCTTATGATCTATAATCCAATATTTGTACAATGAAAAATGATCTAGGTATGATCCCGATCTTCACAGCCTAGAGATACCCAATTTTGTTTTGATCTTCAACCTTTAAATATTGGGGAGTTGTTTTTTTTTTTTTTAAGGAAAGCAAACTTATATTAAATCAAACTCAACTTCGAAGCCAACCATGATAAGAATGGTGAATCCCAAGAAATCCTACCTAAGACATGGGTACCTTGTTTAGCGAGGAAATGAGTTGCCCCGTTGGATGACCTATGAATGCAAGAAAAAGAAAAAGAATAAAAAATAGTCACTAAGTTTCTAGCTTCATCTAAAAGAATACCAAAATAAAATAATGAAGGAAAAACACTTTTAGTAAGCTCTGAGACGAGACGTTGCAAGTTCGATTCTAGAATCACCGAGTATGCTCCAAATCTCTTCACTTCCTTTAAACCCCACAAGATGGCAAAAGCTTCCAAGAAAAGTGCATCATCACCCCTATACTCCCACCCATATTATATGGCAAATTGTACCTCTCCCATCCCATTTTAGCAAATAACACTAATAGCTCCCCTTTTGTCCTCCTTAGACATGGCAGCATCAACATTGATCTTAAATGACGATTGTTCCAACAAGTTCCACCGTTTAACTACTTGGCAGCCTCCTCTTCAAGTACCCTTTTGCTGCCTTCCGAAGGTCATCAATCTCCCCACCCAATCTTTTATAGCTTGAGCTATTTGTGTGGATGATTGGTAGACAAGATAGTGAACCACCCTATTATAGTTGTACCAAGTAAATGATCCAAAAACTGCTACATAAATTGCCCGCCTCTCATCTTGTGCCATAGATGCCTGGACATTCTCTCTCTATGAATCAGCCCCTAAGTTTTGCTCCAACCTAAGCCTACAACGGACTTGTCTAAAGAAAGGGCATTTGAAAAGGATGTGGGAAATTGTTTCCTGTGTTTGAGCATTAACCAAGCATTCAATTGAAACTTCCATTCTTCGTCACTTCAAGTTTTCTCTAGTGGGAAGAGCACCAACACATGCACCCCCAAAAAAAAGGTGAACACGCGGTAGGAAAAAGAGGCGCCATAACCATGCCCAGTACTTTGAACAGATCAAAGGATCTCGACAAAAGAGCAATGCATATGCAACATAATAAGCAAACTTCACTGTCAATGTACCATTGTTGTTCATCTCCTAAGAAAGCCCATCTTCCCTTGGAGACAACGGGATCCTCTTGATGGCCAAGGCATCCAACAGGTGAAAAAGGGCATCAATAAGGTCATAGTTCTAATGGAAGCCTTGTAGATCAATTAGCTGACTTATTCACCAATATTCAGTGCTTGGAATTGGTGTAGTGATGAATTTTGGATTAGAACCTGGGAGCCAACTGTCATTCCAAATAGAGATATGAGCACCTCTGCCAACCATCCAAAAAACTTTGGCCCTAACCACATCATGCCCTTACAACAAACCTTTGAAAATGATGGACATTGATTTCGGAACCTGGGCTTGCAAAAAAGATGTGCACTGGAAATAGCGACCTTTAAACACCTGGGCCACTAAACGAGGGCTATTCTTCTCTAATCTCCATGCCTACTTAGCCAATAGAGCCAAGTTAAAAGCATGCACGTCTCAAAATCCCAGGTCACCAGCTCTTTTGGAGGAACACAGATGATCCTAACTAAACCAAGACATCTGCCTCTTTTCAATATCCGATGACCAGAAAAAACTTGAGGCTAATAACTAAAGTCTATCACACACTTTTGTAGGCACACTAATATAGCTCATCAAATAAGTGGGCATAGTTTGAACTATAGATTTAATTAAGAGAGGCCGACCTACTTGAGAAAACAGTGAGGCATTCTACCTCATCATGTTTTGTTTCACCCTCTCAATAAAAAAAAAAATTGAAATGTGTATTAATTTGTTGACCCAACAACCAAGGAAAGCCAAGATACTTGTCATCTTTAAACAAACTGACATCCCCAACAAACCCATCAATCTCTCCCACTCTACCTGCCGATGTCCTGGACTAAAAAAGACAAATGATTTTTACATATTCACCATCTAGCTCGAGACACATCCATATAGCTCTAATATAGCCAGTAAGTGCATTGCATCTTCTTCATTACTACATAAGAAAAAGAGACTGTCATCAGTAAAAAGCAAGTGTTAGAATAGAGGGTTATACTTGCTCATGGCAATCCTCAAAATCCAATTAAGCGATTTAGCATGTTTGGGCAAAACTGAAAGCCCTTTAGCACATAACAGAAACAGGAAAAAAAAAAAGCAAGAGAGGATCCCCCTACTTGAGCCCCTTTAACTGGCATGAAGCTCTTGGATGCCTGCCCGTTAACCAGAACTGAGAATGATGTGGTCTCAACACAGCTCAACACGAACTGTATCCAGAACTCCCAGAAGCCCATCCTACGTAACATTACTCTAAAAAATTCTTATTCAACCTGACCATATGCTTTGGCCATGTCTAATTTAATTGCCATCGCCCCCTGCCGTTTACCATACAAATCGTTATTATAATGACCGGTTTCCAGGGCAATCAGAGCATTATCAGTCATCAATCTCCTCGGGAAAAAAGTGTTTTGGTTCTCCAAAATTAACTATGGAAAAATCAGTTTCAACCTGTTTACCAAGACTTTTGACACAAGTTTGTACTACACATTACAGAGGCTTATTGGTCAAAAGTCAATCATCGATGCTGCATTCTGAACCTTCAAAATAAGAACAATTTATATCCCCCCTATCATAACCAAATAAATTTTGCTAGTTAGCTCTAATAATGTTCCTCTTGTTCATAGAGTAGCCTAAATTCGGCTTCAATTTTCTTCTTCTGATTGTGCCCTCGGTCATGCCACCTCCTTACCACCACAGACTCCAATTTCTTTTCAGCCTTTTAAATTTGCACTTAGATGCTCCTTGTGTCCTAGCTTCAATTAATCAATTCATGTTTATACGATTAAAGTCATTCAAGTAGCAAAACCGAACCTCCACTGAGCCCTGTGCAGATTACTTGTTTACACTTTGGTTCCAATAACCACAAACTCAAAGCGCCAAATGTGTGTTTGACTTGAGCTCGGTTTCCCAAAGAGAAAAAAATTGGATACCATAATGATCCGAGCAGGCGAAGGGAAAATGCTGCAAACAAGCCATTGGGAATAAATTCTTCCATTCCAGCGTACCAAAACCACGATTCAACCTCTTCTAAACATGCATACTACTTAAGCATATATTGCTCCAAGTGAAGTCTGATTCGTGATAACCTAAATTAATCAATTGAGTCTCCTCCACCACCTTTGTAAACAATTCCATTTGACTTTGAACACGATCTCGACCACCCTTCTTTTCAGCAACCCATGAAATTTCAGTAAAATCACCTATGACCATCCACGGAAGCATGAGATGAAAAACCAATTGCCAAAGCAAGTCCCACAAGAAATTATAAAGCTCCCAACAAGGGTTCTTATATAATCCAGTCATACACTATACTGAACCCAAAGTTGTGATTTTAACATTAATATGATAGTGAAAATATGATAAAAGCTCAACTTGCTAACTTGATTTCCACATTAAACTTAGGCCTCGCTTTTTTCCTTCACAAGCCATTGAAAAAAACAGTTAGGGAAACACAACTTCCTGCGCACTCATTCCATCTCAAATATAGTCCTCTAGGTTTTGAGAAGAATGATTATATCTGGGGCCTTCCTGTCAATTGCCTTTTTTATGGCATGAATTGTCTTGGTAGACCCAAGCCCTTAATAATTCAAACTGAACACACTCCTTCTGACTGGTAGGGAGAGTCGCCGCTCATCCCTACCTAAAACGTTGCATCCCCACACTTCTTAGTCTTAATACAGCGAGCATTCAAGATTCCTGGGGTGTCTTTCCTTTTTGATGAAGTAATCGCATCCCCCAAACATCCTACATCCATATTTAGCCGCCTTCTAGGTGTATTGCCAACACGAATCCCCCTAGCACCCACTAACCTAGCCAGAGCTTTAGCTTTACTCTATCAAATAGTGCTTATTTTGCTACTGACATCGGCAATATTACTTTGAGAAGCCGAGAATACATATTCTGCATTTGACAACACTACCTCCCCCAACTTGACCAGGGAAAACTCAATGTGCACAATCGCTCCTACTGCCTGAGGAGTACTCTCAACTACTTTTCGTGACAAAGTAACAATTCCCTAGTTCACCTTGTTACCTAACTTAGATAGCGCAGAACCATTCATTACTGGCACGATTAGAGATGGGCTGAAGATTGTTAACACCTTCTCATTCATCTTTGAGACCATCACCTCTTTGGTGGACCATGCCGTGAGTCTTATGAAGCTGTGTTTAAGCAGTTGATCTGATGGTCTACCAATTGACTACTTCCTCCTTTTTGTGCAACCGAGTAATGAAGCCAATCTCTATATTGTGAAGCACCTCCCTCTATGATTATCAGGCAATCAAAGTTTTCCCTCTCCACATGATCTAGCTTACCATATTTATAGCAAAAATCTGGAAGTCACTCATAGTTTATGTAGAACTACCACTTTCCAGAATCATTTTCCACCAGTGCAATATGTCCACAAGCACATGTATACAAAGCAAGAGACTAGAGACATCCACTCTAGCCACCACGCTTAACCTGCAACCCAAAGTTTCAGTAATTCGTTCAGTAAACACTTGAATGGGGCATCTAAGATATGCACCCAGAATGCCACCCAACTGAACTACAAGAAGGATGCACGGTCTCCCTTTCATAGTTGCCGCATAACTACTAGCCTATTATTAAAGGACCATGGTTTATTTTCTAAATATAGCTACTAGATCCTCTTCTTTCTCAAAATTCACTATGAGGTTATTGCTCAAGTTCGAACTCACTGGACGAAGTGTAAAGGGGATCTAGTATTGCCTAGCCTTCTAAAGGACTCGCGCAAGTGCTCCACCCCCACAACTCTATTAGATAGCATTTTCATTGCCACCATAAGGTCAGTGAAACCCCCTATGTTTCATCATTCAAGTCTAGCCAGCACACCTTACCCTCTTCCTTCGTAAAACTCATTGAAGTAAAATACTTGTCCAAAGATACCATAGTTGCCGAGCCGTGGTCCATGCAAACCCTTCAATCAACCAAAGTATATGAGCAAGACACAACAAAAAAACTAATGAGAAACAAACGAAACCAGGAAAACCAAATAACCGGAGGCCGACAAGAAGAGCAAATAAGGTAGCTATCTTTTACTTATATACAAACTCTATGCAATAAATAAGAAAAACATGCATGTAATATTTGGAAATAATTAGAGAGACTGTAAAAAATATTTAATATTTGGAAATATTGAGAAGAAATATAAAACGTCTTAACCTACAACATATATCCACTCTAATTACTAAATACCTTTCTTCACCATCAAGTTACAGTTTTATTCCCACCGTGAAGCGCGGGCACTTCTTCTAGTGTACATTAAAGGAGAATGGCATGCGGAGGTGATGACAACATTGACAAGTATCCTCAGGCTTAGGGGTTAATGTTCGCTTTGGTCCTCCTATTGTTTATTTGTTGTAGGTTGTATTCTGTGTTTTTAAAGCTGACAAATGCAGCCACCTCAGAATGTGGACACGTGTCCCAGCTTCTACAATCCTAACTCACATGGCAGCCCAAGCATGTGATTCTTTTGCATTTAGGCCATTAATCCCTCATATGCTGCAATTACACCTCCCATAAAACTTGTAGTGTTACGGGAATTTTTAGCCCTAGTTTTTTGGTTGCGGACTTCCTAAGTGTTTGTATTATAGGCTAGAAACACATGTTTACTGTAGGTTACTCCTTATCATGTCGTTTCTTTGGGATTTGACAAGGCTTTATATGTCATGAGACATATTTCAGGCACCGATTTGATTATTACTTTATGTGAATTATGTGAATTGGGTTAAATCCAATTCAAGGCATTTCTAAGTTAATTTGGTTGCAATAGAGGCTTGTAGTATTTTAACTTCACCTGTAGACAGGGCAATTCATTCGCCTCCTTCCACCTGCTCCCGTCCTCATCCCCGAGTTTCATTGTTCCTACCATTATTCTAAAACTGTAGCCAGCCCCCCACCGCCGCCGCCGCCGGAGCGCCCCTGGCCTCCCCCTCCACTCCCGCCCCATTCCATTTTACCGCCATCGCGACCTGCTCTATCACCGCCTACACTGAGCGGCTTTGTCATTTCCCGACTCATGCTCAACCTTGACAATACTATCGCCCAAGGAATCCCCCGAGGGCGGGTCAGGATTTTTGACATGTACAAAGTCCTTTAGCGGCTGGCGGCTGCGGATCCCTCTACGTCGGTTCAACGTCCATGGATGGTGGCACAGCAGTCGTGAAAGGCATTGGAATCAACTGGAGAGGGAGACAGAAATGACAGGGGAGCGAAAAGGAAGACAGGAGCGGTGGAGATCTGCAAATGAATTGCAGGAATGACTGAAGGTGGAAGCTGGATTTATTATGAAGCCGCCATTGCAGAGGCATAGCTCCGGTGGAGGGGGTTCTGTCTCTGTCTCTTACGTGTTAATAGCTTTTAACAGGGAACTTGGTCCATGTCTGTACGATGATCTCTAGACATTTTCCGAGATTTGCTGCTCGAGTTCTAAGGACGTGCGACAAGGGATGGGGACATTGGATGAATGAAAGAGACAATTTGTACTGACCCGAAAAAAGGACCAATTGTGATTCCATAATTCAGATTATATATTTTCAAGGCAAAAATCAGATCTAATTTATTATAATTAATTTAATCTTATTTTTTCTATTATCATATCTTTTTTATATGAGAGTTTTTTTTATCTAATTCATCTTAACAGAATTTAATCTTATTTTGATAATTATATCTTTTATAGCGAACCAATTTTATTTAAAAGTTAATAATAATAATATTAAATATATATATATGTAAGTTTTATTAAAAATATATATATATATATATTTAATAATTCATTGAAGATAAAATTTTTATAATGTAACATTATAAAAATTTTACTTTCAACAGATTATTACTCCTACATAATATTTGTCTTCAAATAAAATTAATTCCACGTAAGAAGACTTTAAAAATAAAAGCAAGATGAGCCTGAAGAAGTAAGGCATCATCCATAGTCCTCGAACTGTCACTCTGAGTTGTTTAGCTACCTAAAGTTGTAGAAGTTTCAGTCATGCCCTTCTGATGGAAGTTTGCTATGTGACTTTTTTCTACTGTTTTTCTATATTTTTCAGGTTGTGAGTATGGTATCTAAGGTTATCGAAATTGGGTTTCTACCTCAAGTTGTTTTTATTTTTTAAAAGTTGTAAAGTCGTAAAATGTCATAAAGTCATAAGATTTTACCAAAAAGTTTTTAGAAAAAAAAATAAATAATCATCTATATTATCTCAGAAAGTTTATATATTACATGATATTTTCACTTACTAATACTTTAATACCATAAAAAAGCTTCATGTCATAAATATATAATACAAGAAAAACAAGTTCTAAAATCCACAATTCATAATGAGAAGTTAAAAAATATCAATCATCAAATTATAAAACATATAGCATATCAATATTATCATCTTTAAAGTTTAATTATTCATCTTCTTCTCTTGTTATTTTATCATTTAAGAGGTCAAACTTATTTATGTAAATACGTATACCATTATTGGTATTTTCTTTGTTTATATCCACATCTACATAATTTTGATAACCAAGGTTATCCAAGTCATAGTGAAAAAAAGTTACCAAGTGACATAGATAGATGAAGGAAGAAAACAAGAAATAATTTATGTTTTATTTTTTGGTTATCTTTATTTATTTTTTTAACCCTAAATAGGTTGGGTTTGATTGTATAAATATTAAGTTGGGGATTAGATTTATATCTTTTTAGCTTGTGATAATTTTTTAGCCCAATTTCAACAAATCTAACATAATAATGTAGAAACATAAAGTGTAAAGCTTCTAAGTTTCCATGACTGAAGTTGAATTTTTATCCATTTTTATATGCATATAAGTTTTTACTAAGACTTGAAATATTTTTTGTTTCTAGAGTCATAAAAATGCAAGTTTATAAGACTCAAGTTGGGATTTTAATAACTATAGTGGTATTAATGTATAAGAGAGTTGTAGAAAGTTTAGACCTTGCATTGTTGTGTGTGTGTGTATGTTTTTTTATCGATTTTGGTTGGTTGGTTTTGCGTGAAAGGAAATAAAATTAGGGGTGTAAAGAGAAAATGAACATCCCATTTTTAGGCAGCCTAATACAGTGCCTCAACATTTTACCTTCTCTTTCAATCGGAATCAACACTCCTACTCCTACCTAGTCAAGTCTCGTTATCTTTTATCCTTTCACCTATTCATGTCATTATCCCTAAGTTCATTATTTGCCACCAATTGCACTAACCTTGCTATTCTTCTTAGTCAACTTGTCATTGACTACACTCAATGAGAAACCGATCGCCAACAAGTCCAGCAACTGCACCTCCCTCCCCGTTTACTAGACCACTTGCCTCATCCTCGGCCTCAATGGTGTCTCCGAGTGCACACATAATGGCTTAAGTTTCAGTACTAACTCCACCTCTTCCGCTATAAAAGCCTACCCCAATTTTCGTTTTTGCCTTATCCTCCAAAATCATACCACTTTGCCACAAAAGAACAGCTAGTCCACGAAGATAAAAGTCTTCTTGCCTTTGACCTCGTCTTGAGGGTGCTCAAAGCGAAGCGCAGCCCCTTTCTAGTTCTTAATGAAGCTACTTTGATTACTTTCAAAGAAAAAAAATAAAAGAACAAGGGGGAAGGTAAAAACGAGTCTTATAACTTTCATAACTTTTTTTCATTAAGTCCTATAACTTCATGAGTTTCTATTTAAGTTTTATACATTCAAAAATGTTAGCAATGATAGTCCTATATTAGACAAAGCTAATGAAAAATCCTATATGACACTTGATGATTGTTAACACTTTCCCAGTTGGCAAAAGTGGGGCTATTCTTTTGCCTAGTTGCCATATGTAGGTGGACATAATTGCAAGAAATGAAAGTTTCATAAAAACATTTTGCAAACACAAAATTATGGACACTTGAGGCCTAGTTAAAGACAAAAATCATGTTTTATCTTCTCCTTTCTCCCTAGCATAAAGAACAAAAATTTACAACCTCTAATCATTTTTTATCTATGGCTCGATCTCTATGTCAAATCCCCACCAAGTTCAGCCAAAGCCTTGGCCATGGCTTACCTTTCCTTTCTCATGCTCACCCTTCGCACCCAATCTAATCAGCCTAACTCAGCATTTGATCTCTTGAATTCCTTCAAATTGTCCTTGAATTTGGTTCTTTACAAGCTCAAGGATGTCGTTCACCACATCATCATCTGACTCTCTACCCTTGATCGGCTTCCATTTCATCCCAACTCCTCCTATTAGGTGCTGCCACAAAACGTCAGGCTAGCCAAGCTTGTTGACCATAGATTAGGGTTTACGGTTCTTTCCTTTGGGCACTTCTCATACAACTAAGCTCTCTAGGAACTATTTACATTGTAGTGTCACCATGACACTGGATTAGCTTATCCCTGATTTTTAAGGCTTTTTTGTAATATGCTTGTATAGTTGGGCAAGGATTAGACCTAGAGCTGAATCAATTATCAACCATTTAGTCATATATAGTCGCTAGCTTAGAACAACTAGTTTTTGGAGTAATTCCTGATCCAGTCCACATTAATTCAAATTATAGCACCATACAAGTTGGGCATTTTATTATCATGGCCATAAATACAATTATAAACTAATGGGGTGATTATGTAGAAATCTATATTTGCCTCTATAGGTTGGTTGGTTTGTATATTATTCTTTAGTAGGTCCATCATCTAGCTTTTATAGAATCTCCATAACTTAGTTCAAGATCAAGAACATATACACACAAAACAATGTAGACAAGTAAAAACCATACAACTTTTTTATAGGACGGGCCATAAAGTTTGCCTTAAGACACACTTCAAACCTTTAGAAAAAACAAAAAATAAACAAAATGAGTTAAATGTAGAGTGAAACTGAAGGAAGGAGAAGAGAAAATATGTTTTTTTTTTCTCTAACTAGGCTTTAAGTACTCATAGTTTTGTGTTTATGAAACCTTTTTATAAAACATTCATTTTTGCAATTAAGTCCACCTACATGTACTAATTGGGCAAGACTTAACGACCGTTAATTGCCATATAAGATTTCCCGTTAGCCCCGTCAAATATAGGATTGATGTTTGTAGTGAAATTTTGAAACCAATATCCGCAAGTGTAGGGATCACGTGTAGATAAGGTGAATGAGTATCATTCCCACAATGATTGATCGATTTACTTGCTAAGTATCACTACTTTAAGCTAAATCTGGCTAAACAATCAAGGTTGAATGATAATGTAGGCAAATCAACAAGTGACTAATACTAACTAATTGAAACTTTATTGCCCTAGAATGCGAGAATGCAATATAAATTTATGATTTTACCAAATTATGAAAGGACACTTCCTATGGATTCACTACTTGTCTTGGTCAGTTGGTGAACTTAGGTGAGTGAGTTAATCCCCAATGTATGTTGGTAAAGTTACTCAATTGAATTCTTAATTTTTCAAGTGAAAAAATTAATCTCTCTAATCTAAACTTAATAGGATTTTCATCCAATTACAAGCTTAGAAAGAGGCATTAGAGTTCAATTTACCTTTACCTAATGACTTAGACTAATTTCCCAATAAACTCATAGCCATTAAATTCTTCTCCTAATTCCAATAGCTTCTAATCTTTTCCAAGAGTTTAGAAGCAATTTATAGTGCAACTAATTGTGGCCATCAACTAACTAACACAACATTAAGCTCAAGAGAAGAATAAACATATATTTAGTAGAAAACCAACATCACATAACCATAAATTCATCCAACATAATCAATCTAAGTAGTTACCTCCATAGAAAATGCTAAGAAAGACTACTCCATAATTAAATAAAACATAACCATGAAAATACATAAAAGAGCATCTATATCTAAATACAAGAAGAAGGAAGGAAAGAAGGAACCCCAAAGACTTTAGATGCTTGATTCCTCAAGGCTACTACAAGTATTCAAGTCCTCCAAGCCTTCTCCAAGCAAGAATCCACAAGTGCTCCCAAGGAAGATGAAGAAAATACAAGAAAATAGCATTGAAAACCTAAGTTTAAGATTGAAGATGAAGATGAGAATGAGTTCTTTTGCTAGGTTCCAAGTTTTTCTACTCTTGGAAATGTCCTTTTCATCCCACCAACCCATTTGGATAGAATCCCTTGGCCAATAGCAAGTTTGGGTTCAAAATTGAGGTGCAGGATCACTTTCTCAGGTATAGGGGCGCCTAGGCTTCCAGGAGAGGGTCTTCTAGCATTTAGGCCTCAGGAATGGGTGTTTTGGCGCCTAGGACTCCAGGCTTGAGGGTGCCTGGGGCCTACGCCTTAGGTGGCGCCTAGGCCTCTAAAGTACAATTTTCAAGAAGTCATCTTTTGAATTGTGGCGTCTAGGCCTCACAGTTATAAATCTGCTTTAACTTTCACATGCCCGTTTTTTGTTCCGCTCATCCCGGTGCCATTCCAATTCTATGGTCCGCTTTTCCAACTTATAAAATGAAGGATCAAAGCAAGAATCTGCCAAAAATGTTGAATAGTAAAGTAGAAAATGATGGTGAAAGTTGACAAAAAGTCAACATGTTTGACCACAAAATTAACATTTTCAATGTTGCTAACATTTTCAAATATATAAGACTCAAACAGAAACTCGTTAAATTACATACAAAAAATGAGAGAAGTTACCAAAGTTATATCACTGGTTTTGATCTTCTTTTAAAGGAAAAATATATGGGAGTTTTTTTTGCAATGGGTACTGATCGACCTTCCTAATCTTTCTATTGTGAATATCTTATAGTGCAAACTTACAACTGTAAATTGCTGTCTATTATAGAAGAAAATACATTTTTTTTCCTTTAAACTTTGCATGGCACCAGAAATGTCACCTTTGTGGTTCATAGTTGTTGATGTTATGGGTGGAAATAAGAATAGACAAACTTCTTATTGAACAACTCAAATTCAAGCTCAAACTTTTTGTTATTAAATTCAATCTAATGAGCCTTAAACCCAAACTCGAGGTGCATCCAAGATTTGAGTACTTAACAAGCGGAGCTTCGAGCCTGATAATATTTAGCTTGAATACTTACTAAGCCTAATATAAAAAATAATATAACATTTTAATATAATTATAAAAATAATCTTACCTAAAAGTCCTAGTACACTCCTTAAATCGAGCTCGAGAATTAAATTGATATTTAAACCTATTGAATCACCAAGCAAAACTTGAACCATTTCAAGTAAGGCTTTAAAGCCCCATTTACTAAGCTCTTCAAACTCAAAGTCAAGCCAAGTATATTCTTAAAAAGCTGAACTTCGAGCCTGGGGTGTTTCTACCATTAGTTAATATTACATTTTCAAAAAATTTAATTACACTATGCTAATAAAATAACTAAAATAACTCATTTTCCAAATGTCAAAAGCTAAATTCAAAAAATCTTCAAGTTAGAAACTAAATAAAATGACAATTATAAGTCAAAGGCATGATGTATCCATTATTAATTACTCCCTCCATCCTATTTTTTTTGCACCATTGCCTTTTGCACGTAGATTGAGATAGCCAATGCACTTTGGATTTTGCCCTTGTTCTTCCTTTGTCTCTCTGTCGCCATCCCTCCCTCACCACAACTTCTTCATCGCCATTCTTCCCTTGTCGCCACTTCCTTGTTGCGGTCCCTCCCTTGTCACCCTTCCGTTGTCGCCCCTCCTTCCCTTGCCACCACTTCTCTTCTCACTGCTGCTTCTTACCGTTCCTCACCATGTTCTAATCGCTCCTCACTTCACTGTTGTCATCATCTTGCCTTGCTCCGATCTCGCCTCACCTCGCCTCTCTCCAATCTTGCCTTGCCTTGCCTTCCTTTTCTCCGATCTCGTATGATTTTTGTCTCTCTGATCTTGCCTCGTCGTGCCTCACTTCGGTCTGATCTCGAACGATTCTCACATCTCTATCCTTTCTCGGCTTGCCATGCCTTGCTTCCCTTCAATCTTGTATGATTCCCGTGTCTCTCTAATCTTGCCTCGTCGTGCCTCGCTTAGGTCCGATATCGCATGATTCTTGCGTCTATCTCCTTTCTTGGCTCGTCGTGCCTTGCTTCGCTCCAAACTTGCGACCATTCCAGTAGTGGCTCGACAAAGATTGAATACGCAGAAAACAGACCAAACCAGAACAAATCGAAGATGTGCAAAAAAATAGATTCGGAAATGAACAAAATAGAGTAATAAGAGGGATATACTAGTAAAGCTGCATGTTAAAACTTACTAAAAAAAATGTTGCAAAGAAATTGTGACAAACCAAAATGGAAAATGTTGCAAAGAAAGTGGGACAGAGAGAGTAATTAATTATTTTTTTATACTCAAAATCATGGATCCTCTAACAGTGGCTTTATTTTGCCTCTTTCGTTCTTTTTCATTCTTTAGCCTTTCTCTTTCCCCCTAATTTCTCATTCACTTCTTCCTTCTATTCTTACTCTATTTGTTTTACATTCCTTTTGCTTGCCAACATTTGGACTTCTGCCTTTGCAATTAACTAATATTCTTCTCCAACTCTAGAATAAATTACTTGACCTCCCAAAAACCTTTTTATAAATTGCCAGCCTTCCCTTCTTAGTTCGACACCTTCAGATCATGGTTATTAAAGTCTAGACTTGAGTTTTAGAAACTTATATTTTTATAACTCTGTGAGCAAAAAATGTCTTGAGTCTTAGTAAAAACACATATGTAAATAAAAATAGGCACTACAAGAGAAATGCCAAATTTTGACAGAACAAAGTAACTAAATTTCAGTCATTATACATGTTTAGTTTCCTTTTAGTAGCTAAACAGTGGGCACGCTTTTTTGAGTGACTGAATGGTGATTGAAAATTTTAGTCACCTTTCAATTGATACGTTTCCTATTTACTCACCCTTTAGTGGCTATCTCTTTCTTAGTCACCCTTTAGTCTCTTTTACCAATAAATAACACCATCGCTATCTCTCTCTTCCTCATTCTTTCATTTGCCATCTCAAGTTTGCCTTTATTTTTTTCTTTTTTTTTTTACAACTTCAAATCTTTGCCCTATGTTCCTTTTTTTTCCCTATTTTTTATTTATTCAAATGCAGGTTCTTCAATTGAAAAGTTCATTGTTGTTTAGTTACAATCATTTTGATCAAGTGTATGTAGGGCTGAAAAGAAGTGGATTTTACTATCAGATTGATTTTGTTCATAGATATCTTTTTAACGAAATGATTTTATTTAATCTTTCAAGTTTTCTTCTATAAGATTCAGCTTCCTCATTCATGTACTGAAAAATAATATACTGTATGATTTTATTTAATCGTTCAATTGCTTTTTGTGGCAATTAACTTATGACTAACTTTTTTAATCGCTACTCTTCCTCCCTCATTCAGTTGCTGGTCGGTTACTACCTTATAGTAACTAGGATTATGGCTACTAATATAGCAAATGAAAATACAGTTGTCCAAAAAGTGCTTTTTCAACTATTTGGGGACTAGAGATGCAGTCATTATTTGGATTTAACCTTGTAGTGGAATAGAGTTTTAGCTTTAGTCTTAGAAATTTAGAAATATTAAGACTTTATGTGTATATGTTGTTAGGTCAAATTTACTGAAATTGGACTAAAAGGTGACAGCAAGCCTAAAATATATAAATTTATTGTCTAACTCAATCTTTATATGACCAATCTTAACCCATTTAGAGTTAGTTATAACAAAAAATATTAAAGATAAAAGAAAACGAACATAGAAATCATTTTCTCTCATTGGGCTTTTTGCATTGCTTGATTGCTCTTCTTCATTATAACTTTGATTATCTTAGTTATTATTTTTATTTAGATGTGGAAATAAATGAAGAAAATTCCAATGATGATAAAAGTATTTGTATAAATGAGTTTAACCTTTAAAATGATAAAATTGCATAAGAGAATATGAAGATATGGACTTTGAAGAAGATAATATTAATAATCTTATTGGTCATAATGTTTCATGTGTTCTATTAGATAATTGAGATGTTTTTAACTTCTCAATATGAACTTTGAATTGTAGAATTTATTTTTCTTGTATTGTAAGTTTATGACATGATATTTTCTTTATAATATTAAAGTATTAGTAAGTGACAACGTTACTATGAACTTCCTAAAATAATTTAAATAATTATATTTTTTTCAACTTTTTCTAAGAATTTTTTAGTATAATATTACAACTTTATAACTTTTTACAACTTGATAATTGTATAAAAATAAATAAAATCCATCATAGATCCGTTAACTTATTTTCTTATCCGATCCAGGTCATGTAACTCTTTTTTGTCCTAATAAACCCTTTTACCTCATATAGCATGTCCTATTAGGCTTCTTTCTGCCATTTGGTTTGTTAATTTTGACAAAATCTTAGTAAAAAATAATAATTTCAGTCTTTAGATTTTCTTCTAGCACCACAGACTTTATTAATCTTGCTTTTAATACTATAAAAGTTATATATCTAACACCAATACTCCATTTGATCACCAAGGTGAAAAAAAAGGTACAAGAACAAGAACCAAGATGGATTTGCTTAAACAAAAAAGGATCCTATAATTCCAGCTCCATCAATCTTGCAAGCCATTGGCTTTTCTGATGCAAAAACCACTATCTCTCCGGTGCCATTTACTTCCATCCTTACACCATATTCTCCATAGCCATCCACTGCATAGCAAATTCATCATATTCACCAATTCGATTCATATGAACTTGACCCGCTTTCCTCCAAGTAGATCAGATGGGGAGCAGTCAGACTAGCAGTGGGTGATCGACGAGTAGAGGCAATTGGATGGATGATGGGAGTTTAGAGGGGTGGTGGCGATCGAATGGGCAAGGGCAATCGGATGGACGATAGTTGATCAAATGATGGATGATCGAACGATCAGATGATAGACAACTAGCGATCGAATGATGGGCAATGGGCAAAGATCGAATCATTATGGGAGTAGATGTCCAATCAAATCATCGTGCGAGTGAGTGTCCGATTGAATTGTCGTGTGAGTGGATCATCTGCTGACGGAAAATCAATGGCTAGTTGTTGTGCAGAAGAGCAAGAATCAGACGGATCCAGGTGTGATTTTGATTAAAGTTGGGTAGAGACTGATTCCTCTATTTTTGCATTTGTTGAATTCAATTTGTTAATTCATTCTCTGGATTTCTTGTATTGGATTCAAATCTATGATTCAATTTGGCCAAACTTAGAATTTAGAATGAATGAGTTAAAGATAGTGATTGACATGTTAAATTTATAAGTTTCAAGATACTAGGACCAGGAGACTGAAGTTATTATTTTTCACAAATTCTCTGTTAAAGTTAACAGCAAAATTGACAGAAATGATATCGACAGGATGCGCTATATGAACTAAAGGAACTTGTTAATACAAAAAGGAGTTACATAACCTAGATTGGACATTAAAAAAAGTTAAGAGATCTATGACAGATTTCACTAATAGAAAAACCAAAATAACTCCAAATAAAAAAACCAGATTTTGATAACCTTACTTTATATCCTTGATCTTCTCAAGAGCCTCATCTGTCTTTGTATTCTTTTTATGATTGATATTAACCAAGAATTCAAAATGGTTTACGAGTTAACAATTCTTTCTATTTTTAGCCGTTTGAAGCGGTTTTAACCAGTTTTCACCTTAGTCATACCTGGGCCAACAAGAGCTATGATTCATGGTGAGATCGATCCGATCATCTGGTCTGGTTTTGACAACCACGGATAGGAGGGCATACCTTGTAAATAAAACAAAGATGAGTGTGATTTTCTCTTGAGCTACTAACATGTTTGATTAGGTTGAATGAAAAAAGAAGCCAATTTAAAGCAACTTAAAACAAACCGAACAGGGTGAGCTATATTCCCATGCGGACGACCCGGACTGAACACTGTTACATGTCCCGCATCTAGAAATTTTTTGCAATATGGTCATCATATAATTGAATTTATATGTATCACAGAATGTAAAATTTTTTTGTTAAAAAATTAGAATGTAAAATTTTAAATTAATTTTTTAGGGTGGGGCTTCTATTTTAATTAAAACTTAATGTGTTAAAACAATAATTTTAATTATTCATTTTTTATTTTTATTTTGCTTGTTTTATTAAATCAATGGCATCAATTTGACAAATTTTTGTGCGGTTATTTTAAAAAAATACTTATAAAAGGATTAAATAACATTCACATATGCCAATACAAGTAGTTACGTCTCAAATATGCCCTAGCTTATAGTTAGATTTGAACTTCACCGAACTTGATAAGGCATCACCATGCACTGTCAGTTGGTACTTGAAGTCTGCCAAGCAGGGGCAAAACTAGGAAGGGGCTATAGCTGAGGCCTCGGCCCTCACTTGAGTTCAATATATATATATAATAATAGTCTTAGTCTTTAGAAAGATATAAGAGTATTTTATCTAAGAGTCCTCCTAAAAAATTTTGTACATTTGGCTCCATTTCTATATTTCTCTCTTATGCAAAGTGCTTGTTGTTAACTAGAATTAGTTCTTTTAACTCAAATTATTATATTAAATGCTATTTAAAATAAAAAATTCATAAAAAATAAATTCATATTTTCTTTTTATTTTATGAATCATGAAATCTATAACCCTAATCCTTTTTGCATTTTTCATAGAAGTCAGAAGTTGGTCACTTAGTCTAATTTGAATGGCAACACTGCTGCAATTCTGATTTTCAACAAAGAGCTTCAAGTTGAAGTGAACTCAGAAATTTTCTAACTCTATTGAGAACACCTTGCATCAATCTGACTTTTATTTATGATTTCTTCAACTAATCTTGGAATTATTAGCTTTGTTTGATTAGCTAAAACAAACCAGGTTTTTTCTGTTATGGATATTGTAAAGACTCAATTTTACAACAAAATAAATAGTGTCAGTGTATTTTTTATTAATGTATATGGATAATAAGCTTGTTGAAACAATTGATACCAATATAATTATACATAAATTTAGTTCCATGCAAGAATAATGAGTACAATTTAAATAAGTTATGTTTACATTTTAGATTTCTTATTATATTAGAATATTTTAAAGAATTAATAGTCCAGCCTCAGTAACAAAAATTTCTGGATCTACCTCTCTAACACTACCATATCCCATATAGGTGAAATATGGGAAGCCTTATGTGAATATATAGGCTCAAGTTCTACAGCTTAAGTACCTAACATTTATCTTTTTTCCGAAAGATAGCTCATATGATATAAGCAGGTATTCCATTGGCCGATTTTATACTTGGTTCGTTACATAACACTTTTTAAATATCATCTAATAATTTTTGGTTCTAGTGTGAAAAAAATAAAAAATAAAAACTTAGTGGGTCCATAGAGCCAACTGCATTATTTGTAAATCCGTCCATGCATGTGTCTTTTTTCCCTAATTCAGAAGTTCCAGAGCCGCCTATACCTGCTTTGTCTTTTTTGCGAGGACATATCGAGAACAAGAGTTACAAGTTCAAAATGAATAAAGAAATTACATTAAGATCATCGGAAAGCCAGATAGAGGAAATGAACGTGAGCGGAAAGCCAGATAGAAGAAATGAACATGTCCACGTTCAGGCTCAGAGCCATAGCCAAAGTTGTTCCCAATCAGCCTCTTCCCTTCTTAATCTCCCCTTTCCTTCTCGCCATCTTATTATTCTGCTCTCTGTCGGTCTTGCCCAGAAACTCTAATATCGACCGTCACCATCTCACCACCACGCTCATCCACCGTTCCTTACACGACAGCACTAGTACTGACTCATCGTCCGACTGGGCCATGAATCAGAGGATTGCGAACAAGCGAGACCGAAAGATTCAGATGACGAAGGCAGAGTTGGATCGAGCGAGGATCGCTATATGTTTGGTGGGTGGAGCGCGGCGGTTCGAGCTCACGGGGCCGTCGATTGTGGACAGAGTTTTGGAGGTTTACCGGAATGCGGATCTGTTTGTGAACACTCCCTTGGATAAGGAAGCTTGCAAGTTGTCGTTGCTCAAGTCGGCGCCAAAAGTCGCCACCGTCCGAATCTTTGAGCCCCAAATGCTGGCGGAGACAGAGGCTAGCCTCCGCGTCCTCAACGCTGTCAGCTCGCCGTCTGGCATACAGGTAACTAACTTTTTCTCCATCTGTTGAACCAACACAAGTTTAGTTTACAATTCTATCTTGCTCAGTCAAATTTTCTCGCATGCTTTTGTTGAGGTTGCTGACTTATATTGGACGGCTTCCAAATTACTGGTGCCGCCACATCAGATATTCTTTTGGCTGGGGCAAAACTATCAAATTTGTCACTAATGTTTTGGGTTGGGGCCAAATTTATCACTAAAGTTTTTTTGGTCCCAAATTGCCACTAATGTTTCAAAGTTGGCTCAAATTGGCCACCACTGTTAACAGTTGCATGTTTTAAAATTTCAGGATAATAATGTAATTTTTAAAAAATTTTAAGGACTTTAAGTGTTATCCTTTTATTTAACAAACTTCAATATACCTTCAACAACACTTCTAGTGCACCCGTCAACTCAAACACCTCAACTACCAATGCCGTCCATCCTCACCGTTATGTCTCTGCCCCAATGCACAACTGGTCCAAGACTCTACTCCTTGTCATGAAACCCAGCCTCAGATGCGACAACATAAACTGATCCATCTTTAGCCATCCAGCCATTGATGTGACCTCTCTCGCCCTCTCTTTCTTTATCCCTTTTTTAGAGCTGGAATCATACTGGAAAATGAAAGCTCATTCCTAGTTCAACTAAGAGAATGTAAAGAGATCTAATTGATAGCCGGGCATCAGTAGGAGCTCAAGGAAATTGTGTAAGGTCAATGGGCTGATGCAGTCGAAGTTTGGGTTAGGGCTTAGGCTAGGGTTATGACTGCACAACAAATGAGCGTGGTGAATCAGTGAGAATTAGCTTAGGTATGGGCCGAGTCAGGATGAGTATGCGGTATTGGTTTGTAGGAAGAGACAATAAAGCAATACAAGGATTGATAGTGGGGATGCTTGGCACTAGTGGTGGAGGTGTTGGAGGCGGTAGGCGCAATGAATGTGTTGGTGAAGGTGGAGTGAAATTTATTAAAGAAAAATAGATAAACTACTTAAAGATCTTAAAATTTGTTAAAATTTAAATTATCATCCTAAAATTTTAAAAACCTGCAACTTTTAATAGTCAGTGGCCAATTTGAACCAGTTTTAAAACATTAGTGAAAATTTAGGATCTAAAACCACTTTAATGGTAAAATTGATCTCAACCCAAAATATTAGTGGCAAATTTGATATTTTTACCTTTGGCTGGCTTTGTCTTATGACTCTCGTCTTATATTACGATATACCTGCTAAAAATCACAAAGAAGAAATATTTTTTGCTTGACTTCGCTCAAATCCACTTTGTGGTTTGTTTGCCTCAAATATAACACTTTTGTTTTCAAAGTTGGCGAAGATGCCTCTCTTCTCTATTAAGTTATTTTTTACTCAAATAACTATAATTTTAATTACTTTTTTAAAATAAATAATAGTAATAATAATTTTAATTTTTTCTTTTAATTTAGATATATTTCTTACTAATTTTATTTTATATATTTTTCATAATTTTTTATTATAATATTTTATCATAATTTTCCTCATTTGTGGCATCCATTATAAAAGATTTACTAATTTTATTTGATTTCTATTTATTAATAATAATAATAATAATAATAATAATAATAATAATAATAATAATAATACAATATAGAATATGCTATAGGTAATATTAATTACAAAAAAAACTAAAATAACTTTTTTATTTGTCCTGGTAGAATACTTATGAAAATTTTTTCCTCGTACTTTTAATAACTTATCAAAGCTGTCAAATTTTCTCCTCGGTGTGATATTAAAATTAATAGTATGATACAAATATGAGTCATGATGTCAAAGTATAGGATTGATTATGTAACTATAAGTAACTATATATTATTAAAAAAGCATAATTACTTGACTCTTATCTAAAAAAAAAAAACACTCATTTTCAAGGTTTCAGATCTAAACTTATCCAATATTCTATAGCCGAGTTAATGTGATTGTTTCAAAGATCTAGGTCAATTGATTTAAAAATTACACTCACATTAGTAAGTTTGAAAAGCTAGTCTTACCCATTATTCTTATAATATAATTATTCAATCATACGAAAATAAACTCCCTAACATAGAATAAATTCCTGATACCTAAAAGGAAAACTAATTAACTTATAATTTAAGGTTTAGTCACTTTATATTTTTACACTTTTTTATTATATATAGATATAAATATATAAATATAAACACACACACACACACATACACATATAGAAATTTAATTGACAAAAATTTTACGTTCAAATGTAGTTTTTATAGTAGTTCAAACTTTAGCATGACTTTTACCATATATTTAAATTTTTATTCAAATAAAAGAATTAGCTCTAAAGGTTTTTGAAATGCTAAGTTGAAATTTTAAATTTCATAAAATATTTAGTAGCACAAACTTTAGCATGAGTTTTACCATATATTTAAGTCTTTTATTAAAACAAAAGATATTTTTGAAATGCTAAGTTGAAATTTGAAGTTCTATAAAATACTTATTCTACTTGAGGTATTGTTTCATAGTAATATAGAACCAAGTGAAATATTTGATGCAAATAAAAAAAAACACTTTAATAGCAATTTAAGAGTTTTAGGTAGGATTAATACAAAAAAATTGTAGATAATACTTAATTTTCTAACATAGAATTTCTTTTAGTGTTTTAGTATTAATATACCTCTATTTAAATAGACAATGAAAAAATGGAGTTTCATTAAAAAAAACAAAATAACTTATAATGTAAGGATAAAAAAATCGTTCAATATTTGTGTACCTTCATATTTTTTGTAATATAATAATAATAATAATATAAGATAAGATATATATCAGATAATTGAAGGATTGTGATGTTTATTTTGAAAAATTCTAAATTTGTGTCGTGTAATGCAGGGTCTTCTACAGTATTTCAATATGGTGGAGGGATGCCTTAGAATGGTCGAGTCCCACCAAAAGGCAAACAATTTCACATATGATTGGATAGTCCGAACCCGGGTTGATGGATTTTGGAACGGGCCGCTTTCCCCCAGTAATTTTGTTCCAGGTCAATACACGGTCCCATCTGGGTCCGCATTCGGCGGCCTCAACGACCGCCTAGGAATCGGCGACTTCAAGTCCTCCACAGTAGCTCTCTCGCGCCTCCACCTCCTCCCCAAGCTTTACGCAGCAGGTCTTCGCCGGCTTAACTCGGAAGCGGCATTCAGAGCCCAACTCACCACCCAACATGTCCCCTTTGCGGTGAAACAATTCCCATTCTGTATCGTTTCCGACCGGCGGTACTCGTTCTCTCCTACCCGTTTTTCCGTCCCGGTGGCCGCGCTATCGAGCAGCGGCCCGCTGAGCGGAGCCAAGTGTAGGCCGTGCACGCCGGCCTGCGAAGGCGGGTGTGTGGGGCGTGTGATGTCTCGCCTTTCTAGGAGTTGGAGCTGGACAGAGTGGCGGAATGGAAGTCTCCAGCTCTGCGACCCTAGGGGAGGATGGGAGGAAGGCTGGGAAAGGATTTTCGAAGCGACTGTGGGTGAAAAATCCGCTTCGGATCGGCGGCGTGTGGACGCGTTGACTTTTGAGGAGTGCGTCTCCGATTTTGAGGAAATGAAGAGGAAGAGCTCCAAGTGGGATGCTCCACCGGCGGAGGAAATCTGTGGCCTTGGGTTGCATGTCATGACCCACCTATTGTGGTGAGCCGTTTCCACAACCCCTACCAAAATCAAGTACTACTAGTTTCATAACCCGTCTAACGGACAGGTAAATAGTTTATATAAAATTATATATTCTAGAAAATCAAACATTCTCCCCTATCCCTTAACTTAATGTACTTTCTTTCTTATATTTGTACAGATGCTTCTAATTACAAAAAAAAAATCACTAAATACAAAAATTTTCTGTACATGGTGTAACTTTCGGAGTACATTATTAAATAGAAATGATATTTAATAATGGTAAAGATTATAAAGAAAATTTCTATCAATATACTTCAGTAACACCTATAATATAAGTAAGAAGTTAATGCAAAAGTCTCCATATCAGCCGAATTGTATAGACCCAAAAACTTTGAAGGCATTAAAATAGCCTAATAGAATTAAATAAAAGTGGCCCAATTTAAATGAAAGAAGGCCCAAAAAAATTAAATCCATACTTAGATAAATAGAATAGTATATATCAAATAATCGTTGAAGTACTCAAACATTGAAGAATATTAACTAAATACTTATTTAGCCAGTTCTTCAAATAGAAAAAGACATGGGCTTTTTCCTCTAAAAATAAAAAAGAAAAATGTATAAGCTTTTATATCGTGAATGTAAAAAATATGAGATAAATTTTGTGGGCCTGAGACATAACTTTGGCCCACAAACGTTATTAGGGAATGCAGTAATAAATGAGCCCAATAATTTAATGTCTAGGAAATTAGAAAGAGGAATTAATGTTGGGCTAAGCCCATGGGGATCAGTTGAAATCATTTGAAGGGTGGCTAAACTGTGATTTTTTTAGAGTTAGGGCATATATGACAGACACTTAGGAGATACGAGAATTTATGAAATGCGGAGCAAACATGAGGGATTTGGGTGTAATTTGGGGAGTATTAAAACAAAAATTAGGGCAAAACTCATTCTTCTCTTTTTCTCCTCATGTCGTTCTCCCTTGTCTCAAGAAGTTGCCAGTTTCTGGGTTTGTGGGGCTGGGGCATGGGATACTTTTTTTTTCTGCCTACATCATCGTCCGATGAATAGGTTACCGGTCGTCCGCTGCCGTGATGGTGAATATGCCGGCCATCAGCCGCCTTATTCAAGAATTATTTTTTGCAGCAGCACCACCGTGTAAGCAAATTTTTTTTTCCAGATTTATGTGATTCACTCTATCTTTGCCTCCCTCCTGCTCCTCCATCCGTCTCTTGTTTTCTCCAGGAATTCTCGATGTTTTCTGGGTTTTTAAGCTTTACAACTACCTGGCATATGAGTTTCTGAGTGGTTCGCCGCCTTTTCGATGAATTTGTTGGCCAACAACCACCGTCGCCATGAATTTCCAGGCAACGGCGCCGCCGTGCTGGCTAAATTTTTTTTCTAGATTTAAAAGACATTTACATGGTCCAATGGATCTTTATCTCTTAATTTGCTTTGTCTAAAACAATTTATCGAAAACGCTGACCATTTTCCCAAGATCGTGTTTCAAAGTGGCTGGGTAGCATGGGTTGGTTTTTCTATAAAAAGAATGTATGATGTTTACATGGTTTAGATTAGCTATCTTCCCTGATTAACCCTTGCCAAAGCGATTTATTTAATAACAAAACGTTTTCAAAAACTTGTTATGGGAAAACATAAAACCCGAGAAAAAATGGACGGGGTCTGATCGGTACAGATCTATAATTCGTCGGTCTGGCTCCATTACTATGACGGTGCGTATATGTCACGCACCTCTTCTGCTGACAGTGAGGTAACAATTCTGTGTTTGTGACCTGATTCTGAGTTTTGTTAAACATTATTTTCTGTCTTTTATTTAGCGAGATGAGAATGTTATTCGCGAAGATGAACAATAACACGCATGACATTGTTTATGGATAAATGGGACTGTTAAGGGACTGAAAGGGTTTAAAGCATCAGCTATTTATGGACAAAGGGTGTTTTTCTGAATTACGTCCATATATACGTGCATTCCTTTACCTATATTTTATGTATGCTCTTGTCTTAATGGTAAGGCTATTGACTAATAAATGAATAAGAATAGCAGTAGCATGAGGAGGGGAAAAAAAGTAGAACATAAAAGATGGAAACTTGATTCAAGAGGACAAATAGTGAAATAATGACATTAATAATATGATAGGATCACAATAGAACTTGAAGAAAAAAAAATAGTTACTTAATGTGACTAAGATTAACAAATAGAATAGGAACAAAATTTCAGTTCTGCGTATATGGTTCTATTTTGTATGACTAAGATTATTTTTTTAACAAAAAAATATTAGGTCATGCCATATAGACCTCCACTTTCCTGGTTTCTAAAAAAATTGTAAAAGGTAGCAATTTGATTACAGAACATGGATAGATAGTATGAATGTAGTACTATAGTACTATGTTTTTTTGGCTCTGTGACTGATTTGTAAATTTAGAAAATAAATTTCATACAAATAAAAAAGCACAAGTCATTAATTGCCTAAAAAATAAATTGAAAGATGCATAACATATAGTGCTAGAAATCTCATACCTACTTCTATATGGCTGATTTTGTTGGCTCTGTGGGTAGAATAAAGAAAAAAAAACTTAATTACATAAAGAATAAATTTATACATGCATAACATCCAATTACAGGGGATTTCATACTTGGTACTGTATGATTTATTGGCTCTGAACTTTGTTGTCTTTTTTCCCCTGCTCTTTCCTATTTACCTCTGTCTCCTCTCTATGGTATTCCTTGCAGTAGGTTCATAATAACCAAAGGTTAATATATATAGTTTAAATGCTTGAATTATTAATTTAGATAGAAATAATGATACCTTTGTAAATTGTGGAACACCTTACTCACAAAATCCTTGTGTGTTAGTTTGAAGTAGTGATTTCTGCATAAAATGCATTCAAAAGTGAGATTCTTCGCTACTGTTTGGTAAATAAGCAGTATGACTGAAACTATACAACCTTTGCTTACTGCAGGTGAGATTGATAGCAACATTCAGATAAAGCAACAGTTGTGGGGAGATAGCTGGCAGAAGGTCGAAGACGGTCCTCTCACCAAATGGAAAAGCTTTGCAATTTCAATTTTACTTTCACGAATGTAAATCGTAATGCTTTGTTCTCTTAGGTTTTTATGCTGAATGATGTTTAGTGGGGCAGTAGTGAGGTGGGGGACGGTTTCTGAGAAAGCAATAGAGAGGGGGGGGAAGTGGGCTATAAGGTAGTTAGTCTTAGTGGTTTGCAGTTAAGATGAGAAAGTGGGCGAAAAAAAAGGCCATATAATCGCATGACTTAAAAGAACAACAAATCTCTAAATTAAAACTGCATAAAACCGATTAACTGATTCATAGTTGATAGGACGTGGCATAATGGTACGCTTGTGGGAAAAAAATGAAAGTTAAATTTTACATTAGCTAGGCACGTGTTGCATGTTAAAAATCGAGAACATAAAATTCAAAATAATTTAAACCGCTGGAAGTCAAACTAATAGCCAATCTGTATTTGACACGTATGTGTAATCAAGGGTATAATTGAAAATTGCCACGTGTTGCTTTATAACCATTTTTTAAGTACATGTGTCAGTTTGGGAATTAAAGTTGAATTTTTTTGAATTATGAAAAGACTATTTGGCCAACATACCTGCTTTCATATCTATTTATAGATTATAGATTTGCGTATGTGATGAACTATTAGCTTATCGACCGTTCAAACTAACTCTTCTGGTATGCTAAAATGATGTATCATTTTCCTAACAAGTAATGAATCACTAATTCTCTATCTAGTCATCAAAAAGTTAATTCTTTACATGCAAAAATGCTTCTTTCAGTATAAGTTTTAAAAAGATGTTTAAAAGGTCAAAAGTTGGCTAAAATTATGTGAAAAAAACAAAGGGTGGGATGAGTATTTGTTTTTCCATGAACAGTTAAATACTACATTAATCACAAAATGAAATTATAAATGTGGCATTATCCAGATGGTTTCAAAAATTTTTTACTCAACCCGAAAACTAAAAATCAAACAGAACCGGAACCATAATTTTTGGTTTTTTTGGTTCATACCATATACCTATAACAATACAAAAATTCGATAAAATTGCACTCAAAACTCTCCTAATAATAGCCCATAAATTCATAAATGTGTTTGTGGAGTGAGATTGGGATAATTAGGATTTAGGATTAAATTTAGAATTATATGACTAAAAACCCCTATAATATACTCCATCTATTCATTTTATGGCAGTTTCAAAATAGTTGTCTAATTCTTTTCTTTCTAAATAAAATAAATTTTATTATATATATATATCAAACATACAAGGGAGAAAAGTTGAGAAAATCAAAGAGCAAAGGTATGTAGGGCCCATTAAAAATGACATGTGTTTATCACCTTTTCTAGAGAAATACATGTACTTTTATGTAAAATAAATAAAATAATAGTTTTATATTAAAAGAAAAAAGTAAAGAATGGAGAAGTCTTAATTTGCATGTATTATCAAAGAGAACATATTTTAAAAGATGGAAAAAGTAGTTTTTAATAAATAATTATATATGTAACATCATAAATTTTATAACATATTAATACATATACCTCAAGTTGATTACATATGAAACTAGAAGTGGACATGGGCCAAGCTTCTTATTGAACAATTCAAGCTCGAGCTTTATTTTTGTCATTATCGAGTCAAGCCTAACGAATTTCGAGCTTCATTTTATATTCGAACACTTACAAGTCGAGCTTAAAGCCTGATACTATTAGTACAACAAAAGGGTTCACTAGCGACATTTTTTTCAACCTTTACTGACGTTTTTAAAACGTGAAAAGACCTTTTCCGACAATTTAGGAATGCCACAAACAAACGCAATCTAGGAACATGTTAGTAAAAGTTTTAAGTATTTCCCTGCATTTTATAAATGCAGGTAA
The DNA here is from genome assembly GCA_005392925.1 of Aquilaria sinensis. Lineage (NCBI taxonomy): Eukaryota > Viridiplantae > Streptophyta > Magnoliopsida > Malvales > Thymelaeaceae > Aquilaria > Aquilaria sinensis. Next base: position 169,518 of record SMDT01003001.1, on the reverse strand, counting down.
ATGACAACCATTAGTGACGCTTTTAACAAGAAACGCTGGTAAAATTATCATATTTAGTTATTTTTTTGTCTTTAAAACATCACTATTGTACTGCATTCAGTAGCATTTTCATTAAAAAAAACATCTACAATGTACAGATCATGTTAAATTTTTCAGCATTTTTGTAAGAAAACGCTGCTGTTAAAGGGTAGTTGAAATATTAATTTTCACTCCTGGTATGTCATTGTCTCTTATTTCTTAGTAGGAAGTCATAATACTATATTATTATCATCAATAAAAATTACACAAAAATTTAAATTGAATAATGAAATTTTTTAATTAATAAAAATTGTAATAAATTCATACATGTAGAAACTCTAAATAATTATGAATTACTATTATAGTAATAGGATGTCCAATGTTCAGTCTTCCGCTTTCCTTTAACCCACTCTAGGGAAAGATCATGCTCATGCCAATTGTGTTCATGAACCAATTATCACAATTATACGCCACTTTGCACAAGACTTCAAAAAAAAAAAAAAAGAACTACTACTATAATTGCACAGCCTTTTTTTTGCCAACTCTTAGAAGAGATGAGAGGAGTTTTTCTTTCTTGTGTTTCGCAAAGACTGAATCAAAAAATGACTTCAATTCAAGCCTTACTTTTCCAACTGGCTCTCTTCCTTCTGCCGCATCATGTGATTGGCTGGACTAGGTACCAGCAATAATAGAGGAGAAGGCTGGTACATTCTACAAGCAAAATTGGTCCACAGTTGAACTTGTCTTTGATCCTAGCAAACCGATACTAGGTACCAAATGAATATAGGTACCTGAATTTGGAGACAAGTATAAATGCATTTTATGAGTTCCATGAGGCTATAATCTTTTCTCATCCAAAAATAAAACCAACACAAACAAGAGCCACAAGAGCTAGCGCTCAAACATTTGTATTCATCCTGCTTTCATTCATCCAAAAATACACTCAAATGCATTCAATAATCTTTATCCTAGGCAGAAAACTCCTGCCACTAACATTTCAGTGGTTAACTCCAATTATCAAAGGCCATAGCATGAACATAAAAGCCATAGCAAGCTATCCTACCTTCAAACTCTGGACTAAAATCTTAGAAGGGCGAAACTCTAGATTACTTTAAACATAGAAAGCAGAGTCAAGTTTCAAGAGGAAAATAGCTTTCTAACAATTTCAAAAGAATATGAAGTCACCAGGAGCTAGCCAAGCCAAGTATCGAAGCGTAATTACCTTTCTACTGAGCCAATTCTCGGAAATTTGACCAACACAATTAAAATCTGACTAATCAAAGAAAGCCTACTCATATACATGTGGAAGCTAGAAAAAATTTTATAATTAAAAAAGTAATTTACCTTGAAGCCTCCTACTTGACATCTACTCATCAACATGAAACTTCCTTTTCTACTTGGACTTTTTCTTCATCTGGTAAAATAAAATAGAACAATAAATTATCTCATCTTTGATATGAACATAAAAAATAACTAGTTAAAGTTTGACCTTTTGTAGAAGAACAACCATTTGTTCCTCCAACTTCTCCAAACGATCATCTTTTCCTTTCACTTGTTTCTCCAGACTTTCAACATGATCGTCTTTCTCCTTCATTTCATGTCTCATCTCTTGCATCTAACTTTGAAGTTGTTGTACCTCTATGGACTTAACATGAGCAACATGTGATCAAGAAGTTGACCTATAATAAGAAGAAGGAGTTGGGCCCTTTCCCATGACTCTAACATGGCTAGGGTAATCCTTGCCCATAACTTCTACAAAAGTGGAAGCTTCAAGTACCACTAGCTCTTCCTTAGATCTTTCTTTTTCTTTTACTTTTTCATCCAGCTTTTGTTTTGCTTTAACCTATTACGCATATAATGTATAACTCAAAGTTAGATGATGCATTTTAGCCCATGTTAATAATAATAATAATAATAATAATAATAATAATAATAATAATAATAATAATAATAATAATAATAATAATAATAATAATAATAATAATAATAATGGTAAAGCACAAACTTGTTCACCAACAACTAGTTATCATGTGATTTACGTTGAATACTTGTTCAATTTTCACTCAGAAAAGCAGAGGTGGCATGTTCATCTCTTCTACAGTACTAATATGCTAGCATTTTACATAGAACTCCAATGTAACACTAATGGAATCTCGTACTGCTATCCTGATCCAAAAATTCAGCCTACAAATTAATACTTGTTGCACCAAGAACCCGTCAACATCTAGTACCACAACAACTAAAATGCAAAAAAAGCTTAAATCTTTTTCTACATCCATCAGAATTTCATGTCTTTCGTCTGTATTTGGGAAATTGAAGGGTCTAGCAATTAGATGGCAAAAGCCTATTCACATTTCCTAGCTACAAGGCAACATACCCATAAACATTTATATCCATAAGAGTTTCATATCCCTCTTCGAAATGAAAACTGAACACCCACATCCTAAATAACTAGAACCATGAAGAATTTCTCCTTATCTATCAGTAAAACAAACATGATAAAATTTCAAGAAAACTAACAATCACTAACAATTAAAACAAATACGTCACTTAATCAAAGAAAAATGATCAAAAGGCTTAACTTACATATAATTGTTCAATTTCATTGTTCATAAACTTTCTACCATTATGCATGTGTGTTAAAATGAATACGTTCCGATCCCCTAACTGCTGTAATTAAGGCTCAGCATTTATAAGAATGTTATCCAAATACTTGGCTTAGGTTTTAATCAGAGCACTACAAGTCTAAGACTGACACCTTGAAGCTTAATCTATCAACTCTGTGATTGTCTATCTTGTTGATTTCGTATGAGAAAGCAAGGTTTACTAAGTAATCACAACAAGTAAAAATGTGAATTCGGAGGAGGCAAGAAATACAAACTAGAAAATTGGATGTTGAGCACTTTGCACTGTAATTTGATCATATGAAACAAATCAAAAACTACTGATGCCAAAGAAAAAAAAGCCAGAAATTGGTTTCGTGCCTTAGCCACCATTTGATCAACATGAAATGACCATAATGTACTACTGTATGTGCTTTAATTTGAAGTGATCCAACCAACAATCAAAAGGAGAAAACAAAACAAAAGGGAAAAAAATCGAAGAGGGTGGGGTTACCCTTGGTCTTGATAAGAAGTCCTCCAGCTTTTGGGCGAGTAATGTGGAATTCTTGTGAAGGGCAGTGATGGCGGGAAGAACAGATGAAGCGGTGGTGGAAGAAGCTGATAAAGCGCCGATGGAGGAAGGTTTCAGCTGAAAAGCCACCGACCAACAATGATGGCGGAGGACGACACCAACTGCACGTTGCATGAATCCCCCCCTCCCAAAACCCTTTTTCTTATTTTTTGGACCAAGTAGGGCTTTGTTAATGGGCCGAACCATTTAGCTGTACTTAAAAAAAAAATTCAGGCTTAGGTGGACTTTAAACTATATTTTTAAAACTCTGTTGGGCTTGGATAGATATTTTGTTCCAATTTTTTAAACATGTAGGGCATAAAAGGTCATTTTAGCAACATTTTTTGAAATTGATCGAGTTTAAATAGTTCTTTACTTGCATTTTTTTAAACATGTTAGTAATAATATGTTTCTTCCGACGTTTTAAGAACGTCAGCAAAAGTATGTCACCTATAAACCATTTTGTTGTAGTGTATATTCAACTCGAACTCTTATCGAGCCTAATGAGCATAATTATTTTTTAATGTAAAAACTTAATTAATTTTATTTTTAATATACCTAAACCCTAAAATTCTAATTTTGATTCATTAGATCAAACTCCAACCTCGAATCGAGCTCAAACTTTGAATTGAGCTTATAGCTTATCGAGTTACTGAGCCAAGTTTGAACTTTTTCAAACGAGCTTGGAGCCCAAGCCCGAGCTTGAACCGAGCCAATTATTAACGATCCAAGCTTCAAACCTGAGATGTTCAAACTCGGCTCAGCTTGTTTCCACTCCGATATAAAACTGAAATCAACCCACTAGCTGATGTTTTTTTTTTTTAAATGTAGAACCAACCCAAAAACCATGATTAATTTTTACCAAACTCATCCTCCCCTCCCCCTCAATTGAATTGGTGGACCCATAATTATACCCAACTCATGTTCACCCTTAATTTAGAGCTGCAGTCTAACAAGTTAAATTGGTTCATTCAACTTCCATCCCACTTTGAAAACCATGACTGACACATTTGTGGGCCGATTCTTTTACTGTCTATGACTCGGCATCATGTTTTTAGAAACATCTCTGATTGACAATTAAAGTTAATTTAAATTATTTGTTACATCACTAGTGTTTTTAATATTTTTTTTACAATAGCATCACCTAAGTGAACGATTTTTTTTATTAACTGCATTGTCTTAAATTAGTACTAACACCTTCCATGGCCCTTTTGTGTTTTTGATTGAGCTTTTCCTTGTTACAAAAAAACAAAAATACCAGTGACTTACCACTGAAAAAAAGATATATGACTCTTTGTTTTTAAATAATTTGTACAAAATTTTAAAATTAATTCATTTTAACTTAAATTAGCAAACAGTCGGGTGTGGATCAACACTCAAAAGCATGTATCAATAGGTTTCGACGCTAAATTTAGGTCTCACCTTTAATGGGTATGATACTCGGAGATGGATCATCTTGCATGGAGAATAGGGTCCTCGAGTGAGAGGACCCACTAATAGTTTGTGACTGGCCCATGTTTCTGGAGGAGATGTAATCCGTAATTGGGGCCCAAGTTAGGAGTGAAAACTCCAAGCATGCTGGGCCTTTTAATATTGTCGGGTCCACATAACGCGATGATTGAGGTCTTAACTTCCTCAGTTCTCTCACATTCCAAAAAGTATAGGGGCTAATTCATTAAATTTAATAAAGTTTAAGAGTATGTAAGGCATTTGGGCCATTGCAACACGCTCCAATAACACGGAACACGTCGAAGAAGGTCCAGGAAGGGGTTGAAAGAGAAGGACGAATTTTTACAGAGTTTGTGAAGATAGAGAGTGGCCGTTGAAACGGCCACCTCCACCTCAACATCTGGCTGGAAAACAACGAGAGCAATTCCTTCAAAAGTCTTCTACCCAACATTTTCCTCTCTTTATCTACTTTCTATCCACTTTCCCGGCAAAATCAAAGAGAATGAGATAATTTTTTTTCTGAATTTCAGGGGAAAAAAGATCGTCCATTTATTTTTCATAACCTTGGCGCCCTTTACACCATCTGAATCTTCTGAATACTATCTTTTGTCCTAAATCGGTGGTGATTCCTGGTAAAATTTTATTCATCCAGTCTGGTTACTGGGCAATTCCCATTTGCTGGCTTGTCCAGATCTTTCAAAATTTCCCTCCTTTCGCGTCAAATTTATCGATTTGTTGTGTTGGATTGAAGAAGATTTCTCCTTGTAAGCCTTGGTCTTTTTTTCTTTGAGGACAAAGATGCAGCACCATATATTCACGACCATGCGTAGTTTAAAGTTCGTAGAGAGTTGTAAAGGGACGCAAGTTCATGCCATTAATCCGTCGGTTACAACGACCGGCGGCGGAGGGGTCGGTGAGAAGCTCTTCCAAAACCTTCACGATCATCTCAGAACCAACTTGATTCGATCCAAATCAAGTCGGAATTGCCAGTATGCCCCTCCTGTAAGCTCTGCCGTTCTAAAGGAGACCCTTCTCCCTTATGGTCTCCCTGTCAGTGAAGAGCTTGAACCCCAGATCGAGCCATGCCTGAAATCGGTTGACTTCGTCGAAACCCTTGCTGATTTGTACCGCAGGACAGAGAACTGTCCTGAATTTGAAAAATGCGGAGCTTATTTAGAGCAATGCGCAGTTTTCTGTGGCTTGTCCGATCCGAAGCTTTTCCGGCGGAGCCTTAGAGCTGCCAGAAAGCACGCTATTGACGTGCATTCGAAGATTGTGCTTGCTGCGTGGTTGAGGTTTGAGAGGAGAGAGGATGAGCTTATTGGGACAGCTTCCATGGACTGCCGTGGAAGAAATGTGGAGTGCCCTAAGGCTACTTTGATTCCAGGGTATGATCCTGAATCTGTATATGATCCTTGTCCCTGCTCCCGAACTCCTCCAGCGGAAGATGATGTTTTGATGGGTGCTGAGGAATGTTCCATTTCTGAAGAAGATGGGGATTTGTCGTTCTGTATTGGGGATGATGAGGTGAGGTGTATCCGATCTAGTATCTCATCTTTATCAAGACCATTTAAGGTAATGTTGTATGGTGGTTTCAGGGAATCCGGAAGGGAGAGGATAAATTTTTCACAGAATGGAATTTCTGCCGAGGGAATGAGAGCTGCTGAGATTTTTAGCAGAAGAAAACTATTAGTTTCCTTTGATCGACGAATTTTGTTAGAACTTCTTTGTTTTTCTAGTAGGTTTTGTTGTGAAGAGTTGAAATCTGCCTGTGATTCTCGTTTAGCATCTTTAGTAAGAAACATGGAGGACGCGATCTTATTTGTTGAATATGGATTGGCAGAAACTGCATATCTTCTTGTGGCAGCATGTTTACAGGTTTTTCTGAGGGAGCTACCTAGTTCGATGCACAGTCCTAGTGTGATGAAAATATTTTGTAGTTGTGAGGCTAGGGAAAAACTCGCTTTCATTGGTCATGCTTCCTTTTTGCTATATTATTTCTTAAGTCAGACTGCCATGGAGGAAGACATGAAATCAAACACAACTGTGATGCTTTTAGAAAGATTGACAGAGTGTGCAGTTGAAAAGTGGCAAAAACAGCTCGCATATCATCAGTTAGGGGTTGTCATGCTTGAGAGAAAAGAATATAAAGATGCTCAGAGATGTTTTGAGGCAGCTGTTGAAGCAGGTCATGTTTATTCCTTCGTGGGAGTTGCAAGGGCTAAGTTCAAACGTGGTCACAGATATATAGCTTATAAGATAATGAGCTCCCTTATCTCAGACCACAAACCAGCTGGCTGGATGTATCAGGAGTTTTCATTTTATTGTATAGGTAAAGAGAAGATTATGAATTTAGATATTGCTACAAAATTGGATCCAACACTTTCCTTTCCTTACAAGTTCAGGGCTGTTTCACTATTGGAAGAACACAAGCTTGGTGCAGCCATCTCGGAAATCAACAAAATAATTGGTTTCAAGGTGTCTCCTGATTGCCTAGAGTTACGGACTTGGATGTCTATTGCTTTGGAGGATTATGATGGGGCTCTTAGAGATATCCGTGCGCTTTTGACTTTAGAACCAAATTACATGATGTTTAATGGGAGAATGTTAGGTGACCATATGGTGGAGCTTCTTTGCCCTCTTGTTCAGCAGTGGAGTCAAGCTGATTGCTGGATGCAATTGTATGATCGGTGGTCTTCAGTTGATGATATTGGTTCCCTTGCTGTTGTTCACCATATGTTGGCAAACGATCCTGGGAAGAGCCTTCTGAGGTTCAGGCAGTCTCTACTTCTCTTGCGGTAATCTGGAAACTTCTATTTTCAGTTTGCGCTCTTAAGATATTTGATGTTCTAATTAAATTTTGCTTGATCTTTGCTTTTGTTTGTTTAGAGTCGGCTTGTTTGTTTTTTTCAAAATGCTAATCCAAGAATAACATGTTTGTACACCTGTCCTCAATATTTATTGATGACAAGAAGAAGGTTCTTGCTTGTGAAAATTGATGCTTGATTTCTTCCTGTCTTGTTTGTTATAAACGTTGTGTTGTTGCTGTTCAAAGTACTTTGCATTCATCTATGGATGGAAGAAGATGATCATCTTTGGTTTCCCTTTTTCTTAGAATGATGACTAGTTCTAGCGAAGATTTTAAGTTTTGGTTGGACTTACTAATCATGCTTATCAAGATGCTGTATGTGGTGATCTGTGTGAGGTCATAAGGTATTTTCCAAAGAAGTGCTCGCACATGCACACAATTTTTGTTTCTGTTGGATATTGCCTTGGGTTATTACAACTATTCTTACTTCCATTTAACTTACTCACATGGAGTTCATCCATCCATTTAACTTATTCTCTCATTTGATGTTCTGCTGTTTCTTAATCCCCACAGATTAAATTGTCAGAAGCCTGCAATGCGGAGTCTGCGACTGGCTAGGAATTATTCCTCCTCCAAACATGAAAGGCTTATCTACGAAGGATGGATCCTATATGACACTGGCCACCGTGAAGAAGCACTAGCTAAGGCGGAGAAGTCCATTGCCATACAGAGATCATTTGAAGCTTTCTTCCTTAAAGCATATGCTTTAGCAGATTCAAGCCTTGATCAGGAGTCCTCAAAGTATGTTATCCACCTTCTTGAGGAAGCTCTTAGATGCCCTTCCGATGGGCTCCGTAAAGGACAGGTGCATACTTTGTTTCAGCGTTTTTTTCCTTAGGAAAAGAAGTTTTAGAAGAGATAAAAGAAAAATGATCTGCAGCAATTTATCTAGTAAAATCAAGTATGTATATGGTTTCAGGCATTGAATAATCTAGGCAGTGTCTATGTGGACTGTGATAAGCTGGATCTTGCAGCTGATTGCTACACGAATGCACTTAATATCAAACATACGCGAGCACATCAAGGTCTTGCAAGGGTATTCCATCTGAAAAATCAACGCAAGGCTGCCTATGATGAGATGACAAAGCTGATAGAGAAGGCCCAGAGCAATGCTTCAGCTTATGAGAAGCGTTCAGAATATTGTGATCGTGACATGGCAAAATGTGACCTTAGCATGGCCACACGATTAGATCCTCTGAGGACATACCCATACAGATACAGGGCAGCAGGTATTATCGATTAACATCACTGGGTTTCCCTGTCCTTCCTTTCAGAAGTAAATGTCTGCAAGCATAACTAATGCAATAAAGCAATTTTGGGTCTTATGATGTGAAGTTACCATGGTTCTGCAATTTTGTAGCACCTCATATTGTTGGTATAATTAGTTAAGTTTGATTTTCGTTTTTTCTAACAAAAATGAAAAATGGCATCAGAGAACAATATTTGCCACCATTAAAGATTTCTATTTACCATCTCGTCATCTCCAATTTAATCTTGGCCTTTCTGCCGTAATAATAATTATATCTTAAAGTTATCTTCATGTTTTAATCCCTTAAGTCGTGTTTGATGATGGTGGTGGAAATGATTGCATAAAGAAAACTGTTGTGGTTTTATGGTTGATGTTTGTTGTGGAAATGTTGTATTGCAATACAAACATTGGCATTGCCTGTTTTTCTATTGTCATTCATTTCCATCCTTCCTACCAGCCATACTGCATTTTTTTCTCTAACGAATGTGATTTGTGACAGTCCTTATGGACGACCATCAAGAAGCTGAAGCCATTGCAGAACTTTCAAAGGCAATAGCTTTCAAGCTAGACCTTCAGCTGTTGCATCTTCGAGCCGCTTTTCATGACTCAATGGGTGATTACGTATCAACATTAAGAGATTGCGAAGCTGCACTCTGTCTTGATCCTGGCCATAATGAAACGCTTGAACTCTGTAATAGATCTCGTCAGCGGGTTAAGGAATGGCAGAAGTGAAGCAGTTTTTCACGGCTGCATTTGCTGTGTTTATTGTATGCAAGTGTGCAACTTGATTGTTGCCAGGAATGCTTCCTTCCAGTCCTCTTTTACCAAGAAACCATGGATTCTGTTCGTGGAGAACCTCAGAGCACACAAAGTGCTTTGGGAGAATGCCAAAGGAAATGAAAGGAAGGATGCAACTGTAGGTGCTTGCATGTAAATAGATTGTCCAGTGGATGACGTTGCCAACGCCACAATCGGCCGTTATGTTTTCTGTGGCAGTGGCAATGGCAGCGAGGATAGAACCGAAGGAAACATTCATGTTAAAAATGCCAGTGCGAAGTCGCTTGTGTTTAGAGGTTGTATGCTTGTAATTTCTTCCATAGGGTACAGAATTCATAGCCACGGTATTAACATTATCATTTAGTTCCCACATGAATGCAAGAGAGAAGAGGCTAAATGATGGATGAGAGAACTCCGTCCCCGGCCCCAATTGATATAAATTCTAGGTGATCGGACTTTCACATCTCTTTTAGTACGAGCCTGCATGGTTCTGATTAATTATTGTCTTCAAAATTAAATGTCATTTTTTTATGATTGGACCTTTGATTGATAAGGAACAGGCATGGATTTAATACGGCTGAACTTAGCAACAGGGGGACACGTGTGGTCTTCGCCACTGATCAGAGCACTTTTGTGGCCATCTGACGTCCATATTCCAGTGGGGATTTCGGATGGTTCCAGCAAAACATTTCTCAGTTCCCGTCAATGGTCATCTTTCAAGGGAAAAAGGCTAGCCTCGCTTGTGAAGCCAATAAAGTGGAAAATATCGGTTTTAATAGCCTGCACGAGATACCCATACCTGGTTCTACTTTACAATAATTTCTCACAACCACTTGCGATCTTTTCTCGCACCCACATCTCTCTCCCTCTTCTTTGGATTAGGCTGCAGGAATGGAAAGGAGACGCCCGAGAAAGCTCAACTTCAACGCACCTTTGTTATCTACGAGGCGACCAAGCAGTTACCTTGAGGAGCAAGCCACCTGCTCTGGCTCACAGCAGGACAGGGTCCCCTTTTGCTGGGAACAGGCTCCGGGTAAGCCCAAGGAGTTGGGGACGGACGAAGAATTTACACCGCGGCCAAAGCCCCCTCCAGGAAGATGGCGAGCACCCGCAAATAATAATGGCGATGGAGCTCTGCCTGATCACTTGCCGGCGGCCGATGAGGGCTGTGAAGCAAATTTTGAGGGAGATGAGGATGATACTAGTGATAGTGGCAAGGACATGGACATTTTGTCACTGACAGAAGCAATAGACCTGGTTGAGAAAGAAGACCGCCAGACTGATGAGGCATCAGATGAGCCATATTCACAATCAAACTTAGATAGGTTAACTTTAGAAAGTGCCGGAACTCCATCTCCAAATTTTATGATGGAGCGATTTCTTCCTGACGCCACTGCGTTGGCCGCTGCTTCGGCTCTTAGCTTGTCCAAAAATCTCAACAGGAAGCTTCCCTATCTGTGCCATTATCCAGAAACGAAGGCTTCAAAGTCGGTTGTGGAATCCATATCCTCCCCTAAAACCTGTGGGCTGGGAATGGTGTTGCCGTGGCGGATGAGGCAAAGGCTTGCTGGAGTGAAGAGTCTGGTGCAGGCAAAAGGCAATGCAAAAGAACACAAGAAGAGGTTTTCTTCGCTTCATATAACTTCTGCAGATTGGAGCTGTAAATAACACTCGAGAAACATTTAATTGGCGTGTTATTTATACCTTAGTAAATCGAGTTGTTTATTTTATTTCTCTAGCTATCTGGGTATATATGTGCTACTAAATTGTGGTTTTTTTAAGAGCCGGTTTGAGAATAATTTTTGTTATTAGAGTTAGAGTTTTGAATAATTTATTTAATAATAAAGATACAACCATTAAAGGTAAAAATTAAAAGCTATTATTGAATAACTTTTTTAAAACTCTAATATTAATTATGACCCTAATATTAAACGGAGTCTTACCCTATATTGTTCTAGTGTTGGAAGATTATTGTTGTGTGTTGGTCAAGTTAAAATTCTGTTTGTTCATATTCTTTGAGATTTCCCTTTTTAGTCCATTGTTAAGTTTTAGGAAGAAATTATTGTGACTATTGCTTGTTCTTATCTTAAAGTTTATCTCTTGTAATAGGCTATAAAAGCCACATACTTCATTCAATAAAATTATAGGCATATTCACTTGAATACATTGAGCCTTAAAGCTTCTCTAAGTTTACTTCACAATTGGTATGAGCCTCTTCAAGGAGGCTTGTTCGTGAGTTTGTGAGAAAACAAATAGCAGCTTTCTTTCAAGGAAAAGGAGTCAAGAGATGGTGGAGAGCAATAGCTTTGTGCAACCTATCATTCGCAAGTTTGATGGCCACTATGACCATTAAGCGATGCTAGTGGAAAACTTTATATGTTCCAAAGCAATATTGGGATCTTATTGAGAATGGAATCTTGGAGCTAAAAGAGGGAATTGCACCAACAAAAGCACAAAGTAGGTTGATTAAGAAGCTGAAGCTGAAGCTGAAAGACCCAAAGGTTAAAAACTACCTCTTGCAAGCGATTGACCGCAACATTATGGAGACAAGCCTAAATCAAGGCACTGCAAAGGTTATTTGGGATTCTATGAAGCTCAAACATCAGGGCTCTACTAGGGTGAAGCGCACACAGCTACAAACTCTGCAAAGGGACTTTGAAATTCTTTGCATGAAAAAAGGGGAAACAGTCGATGAGTACTTTGCTCGTACTCTTACCATAACCATCAAAATGAAGGCTCATGGTAAGAAAATAGGTGAAACAATTATTAATGAGAAAATTTTGAGATCCATGACATCAAAATTTGATTATATAGTTTGTTATATTGAAGAATCCAATGACTTGGATACCTTGACTATTGATGAACTGCAAAGCAGTTTACTTGTTCATGAACAAAGAATAACTAGCCATCAAGGAAAAGACCAAGTTCTAAAATCACTTATGATGAAGGTTCAGGCAAAGGAAGAGGTCAAGGGATGTCCAAAGGAAAAGGAAGAGGTCATGGTAAGCAGTCCTTTATCAAGACTTTAATTGAGTATTATAAGGGCCACAAATTAGAGCACTTTCAGTACGAATACTCTAGCTGGAAAAAAAGATCCAACTACTCTGAAGAAGAAGAATAAAGAGAAGAATAAAAAGAGGAAGAAGAATAAGTGCTGCTGTTAATGTCCCCTATGGATGTTAAACAGGAAAAAGGAGAAGATATGTAGCTTATTGACAACGGATGTAACAACCATATTAGTGGGAAAAAGGAATGGTTCTTTGATTTGGATGAAAATTTCAAACAATTAGTCAAGCTAGGCAACAACACAAGAATGGCAATTGTAAGGAAAGGAAATGTTAGAATGAAAGTTAATGGAATCATCCAGGTAATTTCTAATGTTTACTACATTCCTGAACTGAAAAAATAATCTATTAAGTGTAGGACAACTACAAGGAAAGGGTCTAATTGTTTCATTCTAGCATGGAAGGTGCAGGATCTTTCATCCTTCAAAGAGATTAATCATGCAATCTGAGATGGGTGCAAATAGGATGTTTGTTCTTCCAGCAGACATGGTGCCTACAGTTACAACATGTTTTCAAGTTATGACAGACAATACAGCTCACTTGTGACATTGTAGACTCGTGCACTTGAGTTTTAAAGTGTTGAACAATCTTCAACACAAAAACATGGTCTGTGGCTTACCTTTTTCTCAAAGCACCTACAAAATTATGCATAAATAACCTATTTTGAAAGAAAGCTTTTGGAAAGCTAAATAGAAGCTGGAGCTGGTGCATGCTGATATATGTGACCTTATAAAGCTAGCATCGAATAATAATAAGAGGTATTTCTAAAGTTTTGTCAATGGTTATCGTTGTAAAATTTGGATTTATTTATTGCATGAGAAATCTTAGGCTTTTGCCACATTTAAGAGCTATAGGGCTTGTGTTGAAAAGGAAACTGGTGCTTATATTAAATGTTTGAGATTTGACAAAGGTGGAAAGTTCACTTCCAGTGAGTTTGAGGAGGGTAATTGGTATATCGAGACAACTGACAACAGTTTACACTTATCAGCATAATAGAGTTGCTGAGAGGAAGAACAAAACAATAATGGACCTAGTACATTGCATGTTCATCGAGAAACAAGTTCCAAAGATCTTCTAGCTTGAAGTTGCAAGTTGGTGTGTGCATGTTCTCAACATGTGCCCTACCCTAACTGTGCAAGACAAGAAACCAAAAGTGGTCTGGAATGGCATGAAACCTACGATAGTATATTTTAGAGTATTCGGGTGTTTGACCTATGCACACGCACTAGAACAGAAAAGAAGCAAGTTAGAGCCCATCTTCCAGCAAGTTAAACGATGGAAATTCACCAAGTCCAGCTTAAGGGAGGGAAAAACAAGCTTCATTTTGGATGAAGGACTATGAAACTGGCGAAGGTTTGTCTAAAAAAGAAGACTTATGTATTATGATGATTCACACGGAGGTTGGTCCCATTATATTCAAGGAGGCTATGAAGTTCAAAAAATGGATAGATGCCATAAATGCAGAGATTAAAGCCATTTAGTGCAACAAAACATGGCAGCTGACCACCTTACCAAAGAGAGTGAAGATTGTTGGAGTCAAATGGATCTTAAAGGCAAAACTTAGCGAAAGTGGTAAGATAGACAAGTATAAAGCAAGACTTGTGGCGAAAGGGTACTCACAATAGTATGGAGTAGATTATATGGAACTTTATGGTCCAGTGGCAAGATTTGACACTATATGTTTGGTGATAGCCCTAGCAGCTTGAGAAGGATGGAACATTTTTTAACTTGATGTGAAAAGTACATTTTTGCATGGTGAGCTCATTGAGGAAGTTTTTGTGCAACAACCCCAAGGATATGAAAAGAAAAAGGAAGAACAGAAGGTATACAAGCTGAACAAGGCATTATATGGCCTTAAACAAGCACCACAAGCCTGTTATAGCACGATTGATGCCTATTTCACCAAAAAAGGCTTCGAGAGATGTCTTCATGAACATACTTTGTTCACAAAATCAAAGGCTGAAGGTAAGATGTTAATTGTCAATCATTATATAGATGATTTGATTTTTCCTGGGAATGATAGTGATTTGTGTGAAGAATTCAAGAGATTAATATGTCAGATTTGACATGTCTAACCTTGGGAAAATGAAATATTTTCTTGAAATGGAGGTTTTGTAGAATTCAGAAGGGAAGGGACTTGTGTATGTCAAATAAAGTATGCTCAAGAAGTTCTACAAAAATTCTGGATGGGCAAATGCAATTTTGTAAAGAACCCCATAGTACCAAGTTGTAAGCTGCCAAGAGATGAAAAGGAAGCTACAATTTATGTAAGCATGTTCAAGCAGGTGGTTGGAAGCCTCATGTATTTAACTACAACCAAACTTGGCATAATGTATAGTGCATGTCTTATGAGTAAGTTTATGTCTTGTCCTATTGAGCAACACTAGCTGGTAGCAAAAGATTGCTCAAATACTTGAAAAGGGCAATCGACATGGGGATTCTCTACAAGAAATGAGGTTTTAAGCATCTTATAACTTATTCCAATAGTGATTATGATAGAGATACAAATGACCACAAAAGTGCCTCGAGATATGTCTTCATGTTTGGTTTTGGAGTAGTCTGTTGGTCCTCTAAGAAATAGCCAATGGTTAGCCTATCCTTTACTAAAGCAGAATACATTGTTGCTACTTCATATGTTTGTTAATGCATTTGGCTAAGGATAGTGTTAGAAAAGCTTGGCTGTGTTTAAGAGAAAAGAACTACAATTTTATGTGACAATAGCTTAATTATAAAGCTCTCGAAGAATCCAGTTTTTCATAGTAGAAGTAAGCATATTGACATCAAATTTTATTTCTTCATGATCTAGTAAAAGATGGTGTTGTTGATCTAATTCATTGCAACACGCAAGACTAAGTAACTGATATTATGACCAAGCCACTCAAGCTAAAAGGATTTGAAAAGCTTCACAGCTTGCTAGAAGTATGTGAAATACCCAAATAAACTAAATGCATTCTACATACAGTTTAAGAAAGGGAATGTTGGAAGATTATTGTTGTGCATTGGTCAAGTTAAAGTTCTATTTTTTAGGATTCTTTGAAATTTTCATTTTTAGTCACTTGCTAAGTTTTAGGAAGAAACTATTGTGACTGTTGCTTGTTCTTATGTTGAAGTTTATCTCTTGTAATAGGCTATAAAAGCCACAAACTTCATTCAATAAAATTATAAGCATATTCATTCTAATATATTGAGTTTTAAAACTTTTCTGAGTTTACTTTACATCTAGATCAACAGCCCCAGCATGTCAAGCAGTGATATAATGTTCCATGTGCAGAGTTAGATTAGAGTTATAAATCTATCTCCATAATTCATCTAATTGATTTATTAAGAAAACCTTTTTTTCATTTATGCCCTTTATTTTCACTGTAAAATGTTAAAAGCATTCTTGTGCTTCAATTAAGAATACTTCTTGAGCTAATTCCAAAGTATTCATAATTTTTAATTTGGTAGGTTGAAACTAATTACTTAATGGTATTGTTGTTTGAACACCCAAGTATAAAATAATAGAAAAGGTGTATTACCCCTTTGATATTTGGTTGAAAATATATTTTGCCCTTCTAATTTAAAATATATACACTTTTCCCCCTTACTTTTCACCTCTGTCTACACTTTGGTTATCGTAGTAGGCCCACTATTGAAAAGTCAAAGTAACCCTTACCATTGAAAGGTCAAAGTAACCCTTTTTTTTTACATACTGTTTTCCCTCCTAAAGCAAAATACAAAATCCTTCTAGGGAAAAGTGTTTGTTAGTGTTTGGAAGATGGAAAAACAAAGAAATTTGAGTTTTGATAAAGTTTGAAAATTTTGGAAAAGAACTAAGCATGATTAGTGAATCAAGGGTCGAACCAAGCTTGCGTTTTATTACCAATTCCTATTACCATGGAACCCATTAGCAAAGTAGTTGAGCATCTAGCAAAATTGTGAGTAAAAAATTTTGAGTATCACTAATGAAGTAGTTGTAGCATCTAACAAAATTATGAACACCATAGCTGCCGAAGTTATAATACCTGTCAATAAGGTGAACGTCTTAACCAGCAGTGAAGCCGCGACTGGAGCCTATCTTGCCAAAGCTCCTAGAATTCCTATTAAGTATGGGATCTCTATAGTGCTAGCATATCTAAGAATAACAAGATGTTTCTATAAGTTTTACCTAATCTAATCTTTTATAGCATTTCATAAAACCATTTTCTCTTATTTGTATTTGTAACTTAGTTTAGGCATTTCATCAAACACTTTGTAAACATACAACGCCAACAAAGGAACTAATCCAACTCATGCAATTGGAGGCTCCTCTCATTCAATAATTCATGGATAAAAGAAACGACACTATAAAAAGGCATCTCGATCTCAAGACCGAAGAACTCACATTGAAATTAAACATAGATCTATATCCACCACAGCCCTTCTGACCTTTTTTTGTTATAGGATTTGCATTGCTTCTATTTGACTTGAGCCAGGCTAACAAAATGATTTACAAAAAAGCAATGAAAATAAAGATGGCAACAGTGGGTGGAAGGATAAGGATAGTGGTTCCAATGTGGATCGGCAAGCACATCGTTAAACTAATCATTTTCTCAAAACACTTTAAATTTCATTGCTTTTTTTTTTCTATTCGTATCTTCAATTTTCAACTACAACAAGGGTGGGGCAGAAGATAACTTCACTGAAAATTGTGAAGATGAATTTCTTTTGCTTCAACTTAAATCCAAGAGCAACTCATTTTCAATAATAATGAAGGACATCCCTAATGGTATATTTGGATTTAAGTTCACAAAATTAGGTAAGGCCTATCATGCTAATGGAGATAGAGGTAACAAACAAAATGCAAACTGTAGAATTCCCAAACAAAACAGGGCAAAATGTGTTTTTGACTAAACGTTAAGGGGTCATTGTAATTTGGTGGAAAAAAACTTGGCTTGGTTAACGTAACTTCAACTTATAAAAGCATTATACAATTAAAAAAAATGGCTCTAGCTCATAAGGAAGAAAGAACTAGAAAAAGGAAAAAAAAAACATGATTATGATGTTACACTTATATAAGTTTTTAAGAAAAATAGAGTGCCATTTTTTTTGCAATGGATTTTCCAAACAAATTTATCTCCCAACAAAACAACCAAAAATCTAATGGATGCTTCAAGTGCCAACCCAAAGTTCTATTTCTACTTCTACAATAATTGCACATTTTTTTGCTAATTTTTAGTAAAAGAATGGCTCCAATTAGATGCTGGACAATTTTCATGCTTTTTTTGTTGGGCACAATGAGTGATAAAATTTCGAGTGTAAGATTATTAGCAAGAGGACAACTAACCATTTTAGTCTTATCCATATTGAACCTTTGAAGCACTTTTTCAATGTGCTTCTTTTGCAATAACCACAATTTTTTGGTGTCTATATCTCTTGTTATCTTTGTGCCAAGAATTTGTTTTGTTGTCCCTAAGTCGCTCATAGAAAAATACTTACTTTGTTGCTTTTTTAATTTGTTGATTTTGGAAATATTCTGGCCAACAATTAACATATCATCCACATAGAGCAATAATATAATAAAACCATCATCAAAGAACTTATTTACAAACACACAGTGGTCTAAAGTAGTTTTTTGGTAGCCATGCTATCCCATAACTGGCTCAAACTTCTTATACCACTACTTGGGTGCCTACTTTAAGCCCTACAAGTTTTTTTTCAACTTGTAAACATAGTCATCTTTTCCTTTTACTTTGAAACTCTCTTGCTATCCCATGTAAATCTCTTCTTTCCAATTCTTTATATATGAAGGAAATTTTTACATCCATTTGCTCAATCTCTAAGTCAAGACTTGCTGCTAGTACCAGAACTATATGGATGGATGTCATTGTCACAACTAGTAAAAAAATCTCATCAAAGCCAATACTTTTCCTTTGGCCAAAATCCTCGACAACTAATCTGGCTTTGAATTGTGGCTACAAGTTAAATTCTATAGGCTTGATTCTGAATACCCATTTATTTTTCAAATCCCTTTTGCCTTTTGGCAACTTCACCAGCTCAAAATATTTTATTTTCATGCAAGGATCTTATTTTTTTTCTTATATAGCTTTACTCAACTTTTCCTTGTGTTCTTTATCCATAGCTTCATCAAAGCTCTCTAGTTCTTCCTTGTCAGTCAATAATACATACTTAATTTTTAGATATTTAGTAGGGCATTGTCTGACTCTATATGTCTTCTTAAAACTAAAAAACCTTCTAGTGTTAATGGTTGATAAGGAACACCATTTTCATCAACATTACCTAGCTCATTCTTAATGGAGGCATCACGATCACCTTCCCTTGGTTAATCATCTTATACATCATTTCCAACATGTCTGTGTACTGCCATTAGAGGAATCAACTGTGGGTCTATTGAACTACCATTAGATCCTAAAACATCCTCTCAGCTTTCTCAATATCCATAACGGTTTGACCTTTAATGAATATGGCATCACAGCTTCTAACAAGTCTCTTTGTAACTGGATCATAAAATCTATAACCAAGCTGATCTTGCCCATAGCCAATAAACATATATTGTCATGCCTTGATATCAAGTTTAAACCTCTTATCCTTCGGGATATGCACATAGATTTTATAGCCAAACATACGCAGATGGTCATAAGAAACATCTTTTCCTGAACATACTTTTTCCGGAACATCATACTGTTGGGGAACACATGTGAAAGATTCAACACGTGCACAATTGCCAACAATACTTCTCTCTAGAAAATTTGAGGTAATTTTGCATGTGAGAGTAAACATCTCACTCTCTCCATCAAAGTTTTATTCATCTTCTCAGCTAAGCCATTTAACCGCTATGTCTTAAGAGGTGTTATCTAATGTTGAATACCATACTCTTTAGAATAAGCATCAAATGATCAAATGTAATCTCCACCACTATCAGTACAAATGCACTTCAGCTCCTTACCAGTTTGTCTCTCAACCAGGGTTAGAAATTATTTGAAAATTTCTAACACTTGATTTTTTGACTTTAGAGTGTATGCTCATATATTTCAAGAATGATCATTGATGAAAGTCAAGAATATTGAGCACCATTAAGTGACTTTAGCATTGGCCCACACAAATCCTAATGTACCAAATCTAACACTTTTTTCATTCTGAAAGGAAATAAGCTCTTGGAAGCCACTTTGTTCTGCTTTCATGCCAGACAGTCAGCACATCTTCAAATGAATTTGATCCAATCCAGATAACATCTTCTTTTTGTCTAGATTGGTTATGCTTTTCTCACTCATGTGACATAGTCGTCTATGTCATAACTCTACTGTACTGTCATTCTTCATTGTATTCACAATATCTTGGAGGAACTTTGTTTGCATCATATACAGTTTTGAGTTCTTTGTTCCTTTGTCCAGCACTAGGGTTCCTTTAGTCAACTTTTATAGACCCTTGAATAAGATGTTGCAATGGCCTTCATCATCAAGTCTGCATGTAGAAATTAGATTCAAGCATAGATCTAGAACATACCTGACATCTTTTAGGATTAATTGCGTACCATTCTGACTTTCCTAAGAAACATATCATTTTTCCTATAACTTGTGAAAGACCTTCATTTTCCATTCTCACAACACCAAAATTGCCAAATGTATAGGATGAGAATAATTCTTTTTGAGATATGACATGAATGGCAATGTCATTGTCAATCACCCAACTAGTCTCATGGGTTATAAGATTGACATTTGCTTACTCATCATCATTATTATCATTCTTTTTTTGTTATTTGACTTTTTTTTATCTTGCTTAAATTTTCGGCCAAATTTTTTTATATGCCCCTTCTTTGACAATAATGACATCCAATATTTGCATACTTATTTGACTTTCCTCTACTCTTGCCTCTTGTCTTTGGCTCTCTGCTCTCACTACTCCCTCTAGAATCTTCTACAATGAGGTTTGATTATAATAAAGAAGATGCCTATGATCTTCGTCTTATCTCTTCATTCAAGATTTAACATACCTTATTATCAAACTTTATGCCCATAGTGGACAATCTGTAATGACCTTAAAATTTTGTTTAGTGCATAAACTTAAGTAAAAGACATAATCAAAGTACTAAAAACAAGTTTCGAGGATAAACTTATTTAAAGGGGGAAAGATGTAACAACCCCAAAATTTTATTAAGCATAGTTTATTTAGGTTAATTGTATAAGCATCAAGTTAAAAAAAAAAAAAAGCATTAAAGTTGACCAGTTATTAAAGGGTGGAAGAAAGAAGAAAAAAATAAAAAGAAAAATCTAAAAGAGAAAAGATAATGAAGGGACTTGAGGTGGAAGGATCGAAAGAAATAAAAAAAAAAGTTATGAAAATAGGAAAATATATATATATGGGGAGAACGTATGGGGAAGAAAGAAAGAAAGAGTTCAAAATACAATAGGAGATGGTTAACTTGTGTGTGTGTGCGCGTGCGCGCGCACTATGGTGAAAGGGAAAATATGATTTAGTTTTTTACTTCTATACCGTTGATTCTTTTTAAGAATAAAAAGAATGAAAGATTGAAGATCAAAACAAAGATTAAGATTTTCTTCTTTAAAACAGTAAGTTTGGTAAGTTCTAATTTAATATTCTCTTATATATCTATATCAAAGATGCTCATGTAATTTAGTAAAAAATAAAATTATTTGGGTAGAATTTTGATAATTCTAGATATTGAAAGTGATAATTGGTGATTAAGGTTGTTTAGAATGAATGACGAACAAAATGAAGTCTTGACTTGGAATTGGGGAGAATCGCACGTTGCAAAGGATTGCGAAAAGGAAGATCGAAGATTTTATGTTCTGGGCAAAAATTGGTTTAATAACAGACTAGGTTTCTAGTTCTTGGAGACTGGTTTATCGAGGTCCTGAAGCTTAAAATATTACATGTTGGCCACTCTAAGTTGAAGGGCTGAAATACAGATTCGGGTTATTGACAGCATTGATCCCTGGGGCTTTATACACTGGTTTAGTGATTTCTTAGGTTTCAGAATGTTCATTTAGGCCACAGTTAGACTATTATTTTGGATTATTCCTTAAATTTGTTATACTTTGACATAGACTTTTGTATAATTATTTTAGATGACTAAACCATTATTTTAGGAGTTGGAAAGTTCCGTTTTGAGGTAAGTGGCCGTCCATCATTATAAACTTAAATTATTATTTTGTTATCCACTTTGTTAATTTTAAAGCATTGTATTACATTGAATTCTATTTCTATGAAGCTTTAGTTTTAAAGTATGAATAATTTGATCTATGGACTTCATCTCTCGATTTCACTTTTGTTATTTGACAGTTTATTATGAAGTTTTGTCACTTAAGTATATTAGAATAATTACATATGTACTATGTATGTTTCTAAGTATGTAATTTGTGTTTTAATGATTATGGGATCAATCATGTTTTACTTATGTTATTTATGGGAATTTGATTTTCTAATTTTTATGGACCTCTGGATTTTGAAAATTTATGAATATTAATATGTATGTTTTCACTCTGTTTTAGTGGGTGTTGGTTCTGTGCTCGACTACTGGAAAAGTGTAGTTCTTAACCTTTCACATAGGGTATTCTATTTTGTTATGTTTCACAGTGCACTATTTAGGACTAATCCTTCTGAGTGATCCACTGCTGGTGATTCTTAGTCAGTCTATAACGTATTATAACAGTTAAGTGTAGTTATCATAACATAACATACCATAACGGTTAAGTGTAGTTATTATAACACAACGTACTACAGCGGTTAAGTGTGGTTATTTTAACATAACGTACTATAGCTATTATAGTGTAGTCACAGTAATTGCCCCACTTACTATGTTAAGAAATATAATGTTTTGTTATATATTTTAAACTGCTCTGTTTTGACTAATGATTTTCAGGTATAAATTTCACATTTATTTTTTCATGTTTTATAATAAAGTAAAATTTATTTGTTTCAGGTACTTATGTGACTTTTTTATTTTTATAAGTATGACCTCCCTAAAAATGAATGTTTTGACATATTTATATGTTTGTTATATTTTCTAATTAATATTGGATTTCTTCTACTAATAAAATAGTAGACTTATAAAGAGAGAAATTTTTCTTGATAAAAAATTCTAGAGGTATGAGGTATATAAAAAATAATGACACTCAAGTGTTTCCTAAACATCCCAAATAAATATCTCACTATTTTGTCATTATCCAAAATAAAATTTCTTTCTCACAATTTTATTTCGCTCTTAACAAATGAGCAAGCAAAATCACACACCAAAATGAAAGTTTGTTGGCTTTTATAGCAAACACAAATCGCCTTGATTAGCTACTTTTGCAAAAGTCCACCTACTACCTTTATTTTGTTTATATTATCCTATGCCAACTATTGGCAATTGTATGCAAAGTCCAACTTGTCTTTATACCAACTTTTTATTGTGCCAGCTTCTGTCTTCATGTAAGTCCAATTTGTTTGACAAAATTGGTTACCCAGTTTTACTTCCTCTACGAGCCTACTTTGAAATCTCACCGTTTTTTAAATAATCTTTTAAATAAGGGATTCACATGTGGCAAGATCCTATATTCAACACTTTTACAACATTGTTTAGCAATTTATGGATTGGAGATTTTTTTTAAAAAAAATACTCATGAGCTACATTTTAAGGGAATAATATTAGTATAATTATCTAGAAAAGGCAAAGGTTGAATTATCTACTTCATAAAAATCTAAAGGACATTGATCTGTATATTGATATTTTCTATTAAATTTGTAGAAAGTAGAGGTGTCAAACTTGGCCCAGCTACAAGATTTGCATGTCCTTTTTCCAAGCAGTTGGGTTGAGGTTTTGCGTCCAATTTCTTGATAGAAAGGGCATAGTAGCAGAAATTGTAAATAAACCTATGTTGTTTCTCTCTTAGGTTGTCAGATTTGGGTTTGAATTGGATGTCTTTGTTGGGAATACTTTGATGCATTGTCATTTGGATTTCGATTGCTCAAAGGAAGCCCAAAATGTACTTGATGGAATGCTCATTAGAAACATTGTTTCTTACAAAACAATGATTAATCAGTATGCACAAGTGCAGCAACCTGGCATTGTATTGGAAATATTCTGGGAGATGCTGGATAGAAATAGCAAGCTTGTTGCTTGTACTTTTGTTAGGCTTTTATCGATTTGTTTGTTGCTGAATGATTCTAACCTTGGAAGCGTATTCAATAAGAAATATTATTTCATTTATACAAATTTGATATTATATAAAATGTTATTTATTTCATAAAAATGTCATTTATAAATATGTTGCTTGATTCAATAAAAAATGTTGTTATATTCAAACAAGTTTTCTATTCCGTAAAATGTTATTCATTTCACAAGAAATATTGTTCTAGATACGGTGACGGTCCTATAAAACATATTGTTCATTTCGTAAGAAGTCTTGATCTAGACATAGTAGCATTTTTTTTTTTGTAAATAAGGCAAAATAATATATGCAACATGCTGCACTAAGTGCAATGCTTATATACTCTATAATTTTTTTTATACTAAGGTTGCATGTAAGGGAAATTACTGAAAAGTAGTTTTTGGTGATTATTTTTAAATATAATGATTGTTATTCAATCTGTATGTCAATTGTGACTATGATTCAAGAAACTTGAAAACCACTTTTAATAATCCCCAAACCCATTTTTTTTAACCATTTTCTCTAGATACAAAAGTTAAGATATGTATAATTTCTGTTATTTTTTTCATTCTCTCCCTGAAACTAAAATTTAAAAGCCTCTTTTTAGTTTTGTCAGTTAGAGTTTAGATTAAGATTAAAAATATATTCCTTTTTGGGTTTTGCGTGATGAGAGTTTAAATAAGGCTAATAAGATAAATTAGATGTTAAAAGCTTTCTAAACAGGAAAACAACTTAGTTTTTTTAGGATAGCCTAAAAGAATATGTTCATTATTTTTTTTATGGAAGGAGTACAAATTTTTAAAAAAGATATTTTTTTATTAATTTTTCTAGCAAGCAATTCATAAAAATTAATTACTTTGTAAAAATAAGACTTTGGTTTGAGTAATCATTGACTAAATAAGGAGCATCACCTTTCTAATCACATTAGTTTTAGATAAAAATAAGTAAAATTGAAAATAAGTGATAGGAACAAGCTGATTGAGTCTTAACTCAATTGACATACAGGCAACCGTATAATGTGGCTAATTAGGGTTCAAATCCTAACTCGTGGAAGAGATTGTTTCTCTTTGCAACTAGGTAGTAAAATATCTCTTGTATACATTCTCTTGTAACATTTTGAGTATAAAAAAAAAAATGCTTCTTTCTATTATGTATTACTCCATTAGTCCAAAACTTTTTTGCAACTTTCACTATTCACAGTACTTAAACTATAAATTTTTATTTGCAATATTTTAGTATATAAATGAAAAATCTTTATATGTAAATGATAAAAAAAACCTATGGTTTTTCAATATATTTTTTTAGAAAAGTTTCTAACAAATAATAATATAAATAAATTAAAATTTAAATTAAATAAAAAAATTAAATATTTCAAACAATATGAGACGAATGTAGTATTTATTCCCGTGTTTATATGGAGCCTTAACACACCCAAAAAAAACTTGTCAAACGATTCAGGGTTTAGTGTACGTGAAAAAGATTTACTTGGGGAGGTCTTTTCTTTATCGGTGAAAGAGATCTTTACTTTGATACCTCTGTGAGAATATTTTTTTCACCTATTGTGGGTGAAAAAAGTCAAAAACAAATGTCAAATATTTCCCAAATGAAAAAAGGTTAAAAAAAATAAAGTGGAAAAAAGAGGAGAGATTAGAAACTTCACCTGAAAAAAAGGATAGAAAAGGAGATATTTTTCTACTGAAGTTGCAGACAAAAGGCGGCGACAATTATTCCCTGTCTGTATTATTTTTAATTAATCCCCCCCCAAGCCAGGCAGGAATACCGGGATTATAATTAAATATAATCCAACAACAGCCTGCCATAAATCCTAGCAAAGTGGTGTGAGTCGGAAAATTCAAAATATTCTACTATTAAAGTTCTCTGTCTCTTATTTATTTGGAAAAGTTACAAAAACCCTACACCTTCGGCCTAATCTACATTTTTCCCCCTATATTTTAGAAAGTGACACTTTTCCCTTCTGAATAGTCCCTTTTCCCAATTTGCCTATTATGCCGGTGAGGCAAATGTCCTGATTGCCCAATAAGATTTACAAATAATGTAAATTAATCACAATATTTATCTCCTAACACCTCCAATCCATTTCCCCCTAATTATATAATATATTTCTAATAAATTACATATATACATAATAAATTTTTTATGTTTATAAATTTACTAATAAGTTCTAAATCTATAATATATTTCCATGTTTACAAACTGAGTTTACGTTTGTGATTAATATTAATATTTTACTTTTAACATCTTATTCATTTCTCAATTAGTTCAAATAGAGAAGTATCATCTTTTATGACAAATATATTTTAGCTAATATCATTTTATTTTAAAAACTAATTTTCACCATATAAAAGAAATCCCACATTCTATAATTTTTAAGCAATACATAATATAAATAATATATTAATTAATCAAGTCATTAATTACATGTCATTATATCATTAAGTAAGCACTTTCTTTAGACAAATGTTAATTGATGTTCTGTAATGTTTATCATGCTCAATGCAAAAAAATTAATAACTTATACTTGTTTTTAATTAAAAATACTTGGAAAATAGAAAATTATTAAAATTTATTACTTCAATAAAATCTGAAATTTAGTTGTGTACTAAAAAAATAATAAACATGTAATTTAGAATACTTTGGGGTGTTGGTGTCATCTATTGAGTACTGGTTGGCTTTGAGGCAGGCTAATGTCTCCCATTCGGTTAACACCAGGACGAAGATATAATTTTTAATTTATGTTTAAAGTTGTGATTCGGACCAAACTTTGGTAATAAGTAGTGTAGTTCTCCCTATACAAGTATTATGATTAAATTTTCTAACAAAAAAATCAATTTTACTATTACTGCTACTACTTTACATAATGTCATTAGTTTCAATATTAATTCTAGGTTGTTGGACATCTCATTACCGAGGTACCAGCAAACTAAGGATGAAACTGAGTCGAGCCGAGTTCAAATACTATAGGCTTGAAATTTGGCTAAAAAAGTTTGGACTCAACTTGGTGGCTTGACAGATTTGAAGCTCGATTCAAGGTTTGAGCTCAATCTGAGGTTCGGGCTTGATTTAAGCAATAAAAATTAAAATTTTAGGATTTAAGTATATTAAAAATAAAATTAATTTAGTTTTTATATTAAATAAAATTAGACTCATTAGGCTTGACAAGAATTTGAGTCAAATAGTACTAGGTTCGAAACTCGGCTCATTAAGAGTTCGAACTAAAAATGAAGCTCAAAATTTGGCTCAATAACTAAAAAAATTGAGCTTCAGCTCGAACTATTTGATAAGAGATTTGTCTCATTTTCACTCCTACAAGGAACAGTACCAATCAACTAATCAATTAATTGAATTGAACAAAAAAAAAATTTCTACTTGTGCGTGAATAAGCTGTTGCTTATTGCAATTTCTAGTTTTTACGTATGTACACTTGTTACTTATCTATACCATTTTAATGGGAAAACAACTCATCTCTCTAGAATAAGCAATTCATTTAACCAAAGCAAATAACTCATTATACTAATCGAAACTAGATACGCCAGGTTAAGCCAGCTACTTGTTTAATTGGAGGTTTTTGCTTCATTTTTACTTTATGTATTGCTAAAAGCATATGCCTTGATCATTTATATATGTACTTAATTAATGAAATAATCATATGTAATTAATGATGTGATTAATTCATATATTATTTGTATTATGTGTTGCTTAAAAATTATAGAATGTGTATTTTTTCATATGGTGAGAATTAGTTTTCAACAAAAATATATTTATTCCAAAAGATGATATTTATCTGTTTGAACTAATTAAAAAATAAATAATATGCTAAAAAAGTAAATATTAATATTAATCAAAAGCATAAACTTGGTTTATAAAAATGGAAATATATTATAGATTTAGAAATTATTAGTAAATTTAAAAGCATAGAAATTATTCAAAAATAAAAAATTTATTAGAAATATATATTATATAGAAAATTTACTAGAAATATAGTATATATTTAGAAAAAAAATAGATTGAAGGTGGTATGAGATAAATATTTCGGTTAATTTACGCAATTTGTAAATTTAATCAAGCAATTAGGGCATTGGCCCACTAGCATAACAAGCAAACTAACAGAGGTGACTATGGGTGGCAAATTATAAGTTTTCTAAAATAGATGAGGGCAAGTGTATGTTAGGCTAAATACTGGGGTGGGTTATAAATTTTCCTAATTATTTAATAATTAAATATTTTGAAACTTTGAATTTAAAATAATTACTAACTTGATGACACGGTATTTAATAGAAACTTTTCTTTTCTCACTACAAAATATATTTCTGGATAGCAAAAATTGCTCCCAAGACCTTTTGTTTGGAAGTAGTGATTTTTGTTTGGTTGCATGGTAATTATTTGACTAGTGAGATAACCATTTCTTTTATCATCACGGAAGCTTACAGGAATGAGGATCTCTTAATAACAAAAATCCCATGTTATATGGTCAGGCCTACATAATGAAAGGATCATCTGAGAGAAGACAAACATTAGAGTGAATTTAGATGAAGTCAATGATGCATTTTTCTAATTTTTTGCTAAGCCAAAATAAATAGAGTAGGTGTACGGTACGTTTCTATGTATAGCTTATTTAATTGTGTATGGTGTTCAAGTGTTCGATTATGTTGGCAACATGACCAATATAATAAGTGTAGCATTGAAATTTAATAAAGTGGTAATTTTTCTAATTTTTTTCTAAGCCAAAATAAATAAAGTAAGTGTATGGTACGTTTCTATGTATCGTTTATTGAATTGTGTATGGTGTCCAAGTGTTCAATTATGTTGACTAAATGACTAATATGATAAGTGCAATATCGAAATCAGATAAAGCGGTATAGTGTCTATATATTTGAATATATGTTTTAGATTTATATTTCTAAGTGTTTGATTGTAGTATCCAAGTGTCCAATTGTTCTGCTTAAATATCTAATATGATATATTATATATCTAAAATTTTTTATAAATGGGTGTCCAATCTATATGTTTGTGGTGCCCAAGTGTTCAATTGTGATGATGAATATCTAATATAATAAGTTGAATGTTTAAATTTGGTAAGAAAATACCTAAAACTAAATTGCACCGTCTTCAAATGGATATTTGCTAATACGGGCAGACAATATTGAGACCATAATTAAATATCAAAATCACAGAAGTAGACACAAAACTAGCAGATGTTGACGCCATATTTTGCACTTTTATGTTTATGCCTTGATCGTTGTCACTTACAATAAGAATTGTTTGATGTTAAAAAAAATACTCCATAAACTGATAAATCATCATTTTAATTCCTTAAAAATAGTAAAAGTAAAACAAATTTTTTACAAAAAAAATCCTAAGAAATAGCGTCAATATCTACTTGTTTTATATAAAATTTTAAAAATAAAAACCTTTTTTTTATGGGCGAATTTTAAAAAACCCCCTGAGGTTTAGTGAATACTTCACTTACCCCCTCCTGTTTGGAAATTCTCCCCTTTACCCCCTTAGGTTTAGGGCGAATTTCAAAAAAACCCCTGAGGTTTAGTGAATACTTCACTTACCCCCTCTTGTTTGGAAATTCTCCACTTTACCCCCTTAAGTTTAATAGATACTTCACTTACCCCCTTCCATAATATTGTAAATAATTTTAATTTACTTACAATGCTCAATTATTATTTAATTAAAATTATAGTCTTTCTAGAATTGTAAATTTTTATAGTAATAAATCACATAAATACTAAAATGAATACTTAAAATAAAAATAAAATCTATTTATATGAACATTTATATACTGGTATATGAACATTAATGCTCTTGTCAAGTATGGATGCTGCATTTACTTAGTCTAATTGCCCAATAATTATTGTATAATTACTATAAAATTTAAATTATTAATTTTTCTTTACTTAAAGAAAGAAATTCTTTTTTCTATTATTGATGAACATTTCACTTAGGTGAAATTTCAAAAAGTTGACAATTATGATAGAAAGAAGGTGTAGAAACCTTACTAAGTATTTAAGGGCAAGATTATTTTGCATTAGTTTTAATGTATTGTTGTACATTATTCTTATATAAAATTATTATTTACTTTATTTCAAAAAAAATTATTATTTACTCAAATTACCTATTTACCGAGATTTACATTTTAAGAAGTCCAAAACTGCCTGGAAAGTCACATAAATATTTTAAAATTATTTTTTAAACGTATTAAAGTGTAGGGTTTTAATAAATTAATATTTTTAGCAAAATAATCACTTTATATAAGAATGATGAAAAAATGATCTAATTCTAAGATTTACTTTAATTAACTTACGTATTGTTCATTTTATATACATATAATCGAAATAATTATTATATTATAGACATGTAAAACTTCCTTAAAAAATAAAAGTGTATGATGTAATAAGTAAAAGTATCTAAATTAATATATAAAACTATCAATTATATGTTGCAATAAGTAAAAGTATCATTTTTGCATCATATTATATAGAGTGATTATTTGTCTAAAATTATTAATCTATTAAAATTTTACACTTTAATATGTTTAAAAAATAATTTTAGAATATTTTTATGACTGTCCAGGTAGGTTTAGACTTTTTAAAATGTAAAGCTCAGTAAATTAAAATTTTCATTAAATAATAATTTTTTTGAAATAAAGTAAATAATAATTTTATATAAGAATAATGTACAACAATACATTAAAACTAATGCAAAATAATCTCGCCCTTAAATGCTTAGTAAGGTTTCTACACTTTTTTTTTATCACAATTGTCACCTTTTTAAAATTTCACCTAGGTGAAATGTTTATCAATAATAGAAAATTTAAATTTTCTAGTAATTTACAATAATTATTGGGAAATTATATTAAGTAAATACAGTGAAATGTTCATCAATAATAGAAAATTTAAATTTTCTAGTAATTATACAATAATTATTGGGAAATTATATTAAGTAAATACAGTATCCACATTTGACAAGAGCATTATTGTTCATATACCAGTATGTAAAAGTTCATATAAATAGATTTTATTTTTATTTTAAGTATTCATTTTAGTATTTATGTGATTTATTACTATAAAAATTTACAATTCTATAAAGACTATAATTTTAATTAAATAATAATTGAGCATTGTAAGTAAATTAAAATTATTTACAATATTATGGAAGGGGTAAGTGAAGGATCTATTAAACTTAAGGGGGTAAAGGGGAGAATTTTCAAACAGGAGGGGGTAAGTGAAGTATTCACTAAACCTCAAGGGGATAAACCTCAAAACTTGAGGGGGTAAAGTTTTCACTAAACAGCAGGGGGTTTTTTGAAATTCGCTCTTTTTTTATTTTTTTATTTTTTATTTTTCACTTTCTTTGTCTATGCGTTGCTTGAGTCAGTGTAAATATAAATTTTTTTGGCATGCAAAATGAGAAATGGTAATTGCTTCGGTTACCTTATCAAGAAGAGCGATAAACGGGGATTTAATTCTACAAAATATTTTTTAAAATAACATGACTATCTCATTGTTTAATGTCAAATTTTAAAAACCCAAACTAGCTCATCAAACCCCTCACAAGCTGCTAACTCTGCAAGAATCGTTCCTACCTAGTGTTAGAAATGTTGTTAAAGGCCCTCAAGTTAGGATCATGAAAGAAGTGGTTGTATAGGTAATTAAGACCTTAATATTAACAATCAAAGCACGGGCTAAATATACCCTATATTTTTTTTTATACAGAAAATCATATTACAAGCCATATTAAAGTAAAAGGAGGAAGATGTATTGCATAGCGGATGAGACTTGTGAAAACGCCTCCAATAATCTTCGAACTCTTCTCATTGACCTTCACCAAGTTATATGAATTTTGAAGGTTTACAACTTGGCTAATCCTCTAGTTCAAATTTGAATTTTGATGCCAAATAAATTTAGCTATTGAGAAGAGAGTTTGTGTGTTAAAATTAAAATTCATAAATTAAATTTTGACTCCTGTATGATATAAAAAAAATAGAAGTACCCCTGTTGTACATACTAGCTTAAACGTATAAAACAAGCTGTATATGATCTTGCCTGTCAGGAATTGTGTTACTAGAAACTTGTTGATGTCGTTAAGGCACATGAGTCATTACTCACATGTGCACGTGCTGACGTGCCTGCCCACGACCTGCTTGGCATGTGTGACTCACCTGTCATTTTTTTTCAATTGTTGTAATATATTTTTAATTTATATTGTTACCCATCAAAGGAGCCAATTTTTTAATATTGAGAGAAGTAAAAATGACAAAACACAGAAAAATTGAAAAACTAGCTGCAGACCTGGCCCACGTGGGGCAAAGGAAAGGGTAAAATTCACCAAAGGTCATCTAACTTATTTTTTGGTCCTGAACGAGTGCCTAAGCTTCAGATTGTTCTATTAGGGTACATTTACACCTAATTCATTTTAACTTAAGTCAATTGACTACAAATGACTTATTTTTATTCTTACATGTTTTTTACTGAAAACAAATTTTAATTAAAATCCAACATTATGTAGCTATAATAATCCATTGAAAATATAATTTTTTTTATAATCTTACTAAATTTTTATGAATTTTTCTAGTTTAAAGCCTTAAAAAAATTATAAAAATTTAACAACATAAAAATTTACTTTCAAATGAATTATCACATCTACATAACATTGACTTTTAAATGAATTTGGTTTTAGGTAAAAAAGATATAAAAATAAAAATAAGTCAGTTGACTTAAGTTAAAACGAATTGGCTATTACTCCTATTGTGCATCCCAATTAGGTATTTTCCATCAATTTCAACATTAACCCTAATGGAAAATGTTGATGTGTCGTTAATTAACTCTAAAATAACCATAAAATAACATTCTAAGTCCTCTAAGTCTTCCAATCAACAATTCTAGACCCTTAAGCTTTTAAATCTATTGTTTATGCTCCTCTTTCCACCTCCACCTCTTCCTTTTACCTTGCGGTCATCTCCAACTCTAGTAGCATCCTGTTTGGACCTCTGATGGTAATCGCCGCCATGATCTTGGCAGTGCTCTACCTTGTCATTGCCTTCCTCCTCCACCTCCTTGTTCCTCTCTCACCTTTTCCCTTTCAATGAGTAGAGCCGATTCAAGGTGGCAGGTGACGAATTCAAGTGGACGGGTGATGAATTCAAGGGGAAGACGA
The DNA here is from genome assembly GCA_005392925.1 of Aquilaria sinensis. Taxonomy (NCBI): domain Eukaryota; kingdom Viridiplantae; phylum Streptophyta; class Magnoliopsida; order Malvales; family Thymelaeaceae; genus Aquilaria; species Aquilaria sinensis. The sequence continues at coordinate 136,605 of SMDT01003001.1, read as the reverse complement.
TGGATTAGAGCAGATGATGATGGATTCAAAGCTGAGGCAAAGATCCTGATTGAACCACGACGACAAAAACAATGAATGAGACTTTCGGCGAAGAGGACGATGAAGGGTTCGATTTTAGCCCTAAAAAATCTCTTGCCTGAGTGAGAGATTTGGTGACACTACCAAGTTGCCGATAAAAGGATCCAACGATGATTTTGGTTTGCCGATACAAAGATCTCCAGCAATGATGCGAGGTTGAAGAGAAAGAAAGATACTGTGATGATGCTGGGTTTCCAAGATCAATTTCGGATCTAGTACGGCAAACAAGAGCATCGATCTTGTATTTAGTTTGTTAGGATTTGGACTTCCTGGATTTTTTTTGTATCAAGTTTTCTTCAGGTATGAAAATGAAAGGGTTTGATGGGTTTTGTTGTTTGGGTTTTGTTGTCTGGCTTTGTTGCAGTGATGTTATTTTCCTCTATCTCTCTTGCCTTACACTAGTCGTGCCAAAAACTGTTCGGATTCATTGTTCTTGATGTTTTTGTGACTGGAAGGAAAACTTTTGAATGTTTGGATTTGTTATTGATGTTTAGGAAGTTTGGAAGGTTTAGAATTATTGACTTGAAAAGTTCAAAAACCAAAATTGTTATTTTAGTGTTTTTTTTAACCCACGTCGGTTATTTCTATTAGACTTACACTAGAATAAATAGAAAGTAACTGATTAGGACGCACAATAGAAGGAAAGGTATCCCGGTAGGATAATCTCAAGGTCAAATACATATTTAGGACAAAAAAAATAAGCTAAGTAACTATTGATGGATTTTACTCTTTAAAGAAATAAAAGAATTCAATTTTCCAATGGGCCAATGGGTCGAGCATTCACGTGCTATACCTGGTTTGTCATTTTCCCAATTTCGCATGACAAAGGCAAGGCATGTGCCATGACTCATGGGTAAATTACATCTGTAGCCCCTGACCTTTTAATATTGTCCTATTTTAGACCTTAACGTCAAAATCTCGTATGAGAAGTCCTCAACCTCAATTTTTTGTTTCATTTTAGACCTTTGGCAGATGGAAAACATTAAAATTGACGGTATTAGCCACATGGTATGTCATCTTGGGGCGATTGACCACATGGCACAATGAATGGACCCCAGTAATGAAGAAAAAAAATAAGAAAAATGGAAACCCTCCTACTCGAAGCTTTCAGCCGCTACCCAAACTGCCGTCGCTGCCAATCAACTGTCGACTGCTGCTCAACCCTCCCCTAACCTCAAGTCATTGCTCCAAATTCATCCTAGAAACATTGTCGCCAAAAGAACCTGACGTGAATTTCTGATTTTGTTTGCCAATGCCCTCCTCACTCCTTTGCCCATCACTGACGAATTCCCCTCTTTAGCTTAACTCATCCAAAATGATTGGACGATTGGATGGCCATATTCGATGATTGGAACAATGTGTAGGAGGGCAATGGACGACCAGTTTCAATGATTGGTTGATGGTGTGGGAGGATGGCGATTCAACAATTCAAACGGCATGGAGGACGATGACTAGGTGATTTGAATGATGGCGGATGGATGGACTAATGGACGGACGACATGGAGGACGTCGATTTGAATGCTGGCGATTCGAACGGACAGATAGCAGTAGCATGAACAAATGAAATCTTCGTTCAAGGCTTTTCCCTTTTTTTTTTGCGTTTTTCTTTTATTATTATTATTATTATTATTATTATTATTATTATTATTAGTTTCTTTTTTTTAATAGTTTTCTTCCTTTCCACATCATCACTAGTTGTTGATTATTATGCCACATGGCAAGATGGACGGACACTAGCATACCACATAGGCAATTTTCTGTCTTCCAAAGGTCTATAATAGAACAAGAAATTTAGGTTGAGAACTTCACATATGAGGTTTTAAGGTTATGGTCCAAAATAGAACAATAATAAAATGTTAGGGTCACGGGTGCAATTTACCCCATGACTCACTAAAGAGGATGTTTTAGGGATTTTCCCAATTCATGTGCCATGGCTCACGTGCTGGGTTGGGCTTGGGCCATGCCGAACCCAAGTTTTACACCTTTAGACTAGCTCGGCTTAAGGTCTACAATGTATACTAAAAACAGAGGATCACAAAAGGAATTTCTTGTTGATTCCAACTTATAATTAACATTATAGAAACCTAACCTAAATTTCGCTTTTAATACCAAACAAATTTGATTTCTTATCGATAAAACTATTTGATGTATAAAGTTTCGGGATCAAATCCAGATTTCACCAACATGGGGAGGGGCAAAGGCAACGAATAAGACTATTTGTAAAATATATCCTAACTAGACTTATTATTATTATTATTATTATTATTATTATTATTATTATTATTACACTTGAGATACATTTCAGTTTGAGAAGAGAATACCTTTGTGGAACCTTGAACTCTGATAGAAAAATGCCTCTTAATTTTTGCTTATCACATACTCTGCTATAAACCCAATCTCAATTTGACAATATTGTTGGAATATAGGTAAAGTTGACAAGCCCGCAATGAACATTTCGTGATAGTGGATGTCAACCGTCATTGTTTTTTTTTTATTGTTAAAATGCCTATTAATGTTTTTGTTAGTGAAGATATTTATCACCAATGATTGCGATGCAGAGCAAACTAATCATTGTTAGTGTTAATGGCTAAAATATACCATGAAGTTATGGAATATTCAGTCAAACATGGTGATGACATGGCTGATTGAAATAAAAAAATTACACAATCCATCCATGATCTATATATTCTTATATACATCAATGCCTAAACTATAAATTCAACGCATAATAATCATTCCCATTTTTAAAGATCACATCCAAATTGCTTAAAACAAGTTCTTCTAACTGAGCTTCAGTAAGTTCACTACAGTCAGCATCTTGGATGTTATCTATCTCAATCTCCTCATTAGGATGGCTTCGCCCAAAGGCAGATCAGCCTTAAGTTTTCTCTTATTCCTGCTCAATTTTTCTTGGAACAAAGGAGATATCTTATTACAATACTGGCTTTAAAAACCATGGATGCCATCTCAAGCTGCAAGAAATTAAAAAAAAAAATCAATTACCATTAATCAAAATCATCCAAGGCACTTTATAATGCAATAACAATATCCCAAGAGTTCAATTTCATTATCATGAAGAATTAGACATTCAAGAATTAGACTAGAGAGCTTGTTCGGCAAAAATTAATTTACTTATGTTAACGTGTTTTTGCCAGCTGGATGCTAGCTTAACGTGGGACCTATTTTTTCCTACCTTATTTGCCTTTCTCCTGCTACTTTCCAATGCCAACTCAATTGACTTTTTCTGCTTTGAGCCAAATTCGAACGACTCAACTTCGCTCGTCATAAACCAATTGCCACTGGTCATCTTCCTTTGCTTCATTCTTTGGCTTCCTTAGGCCGTTGGTGCTTTCATCTTGTTTTGTAATTAATTCTCTACACCTTTTCCTTAGCCAATCACCGGCTGGGATTTCTCCGATCTGACAACGCCAACTGCGCCGTTGTCTAAATTTGATTGGACGACCCCTTGTCGATTGAAGTCGATCGAAGCACCCAACTACGGAGCTGCTTTCGATCAATCAGTACTCGAACATGGAAACTCGACCATGGTGGCAAGTTCACCTACTCCAGCGACCTGACTTTCTCCATGGCGGCTCTAGACGCTGCATCTCCGCTTGGATCTGTTGCCCCGACTTTTTTCTCCCTCGTTTTCTTCCTCTACCACCTTCTCTGTTCCACCCGTTCACCATCCTCTCTAAATACACCCGAAAATCCTCGTGTCCCAGTTCATCGGCCTCATACTGAGTGCAAACAAACTCCTCTTCTACCTCCTTCCCTGTTTTCCTCCTCTACCACTGTCTCCATTCCACCCCATTCGCCATCCTCTCCAAATTCACCCCCAATCCTTAACGATTAAAGCAAAGAATTGATGATTAGTAAAGAAGCGGCGGCCGAAGAGGAAGATGAGGCAAAAGGGGCTTTAATTTTGACTAATGGCATGACTGTTAATATTCAAAACTTTTGGGGTGTGGGGTACTTCTAATACAAGTGGGTTTTGAATAACATTTTAATAGGCCCGTATAAGAGCAATACCTAAAACCATAAATAGCCCTTGAACTTTGGTAACTCAAATACATAACTCCTCGGATTATGACTCGGGCCGACTTGCCCCTCAAACTTTGAAAAGTAGAACACTTAAGTCCTCATGTGATGAAAAAGAGGCACATGATCTATTTTCATCAGAATTGTTGGAATTGATTTTACGATGACTCAAATGAAAAGAAGAGAAAACGCAAAGGCCCAACTTTGGTTTTCTTCTCTTAGTATGCGAATAAAGTCGTTCGAAGTAGACGAGGAGAACAAAAAATGATTTAGGGCATAACTCTTGTGCTTAACTTTTTCCATCATGGATGGACTTTTTGCGGCATCAGCATTGCTCTTGTGCTGGGTTCGAGCGTTGTTGTGACATTATTCTTTAGCAAGGTTGAGAAAGTCCCATACTTGAGAAGGTTTCACATCGTTCTCTCTGATACCTTCAAGACAAAGATGGGAGAATCTCAGTGGGAGTCGTTTATGGGGGAGAAGGGGGATAAAAATTCTACCCATGACAGATCCTCAGGCTAAGCGAGTGGAGGTCATAGCCAAAAAGATTATCGAAGGACTGAACAGAGAACTACTTCTTGAGAGAGGGTATCAAGTTAATGGGCCTCTGGCTCATAGATTTGACCACGAAGACGCAACTCAATCTCAAGCTTTCTGACTTGATAGAGAGATTCATTCAGCTCCGGTAGTGTTTTTCAATTCCGTACTGTAGCGTTTTTCATGCTTTGCTGCTGCATGTATATCACTTCAATTCCTTTTTCCTTTAAGGAGGGAAGCTGAGGCTGAATAAATTGGTAATCCAATTAACTAGTTTAAATATCCGGCGTTGATACAGAATCCAAAACAGGCAGGGAAAAAGACTAATAATTCTTTAACATTTGAAAATCCTCAAAAAATTCAAGAACTACAAAATAAGAATTTAGATATGAAAGTTCAAGATGGCTAGACTTACTTTAATTCATAAAAAAAAAACATATAACAATATATTATAGAGTTTTATCAATCCATAACAAGAGTTGCAGCCTAATGCATAACTTGCTAGGGTCATAGAGTTGTAATAACAAATAGAACTTATGTATTAGGATTGTGGACACGTACATATATGTAAGGGTGTACATAATCAGAAAACTTATCTACGTTGGGCTCTTCTTTCTCAAATATCCATTTAAATTGTATTGTAGTTTTATTGTATATAACAACAAACACAAGAATTATGTTTATATGTTGATATAATACGTTTATGACAAACATAAAATATACTATCTGATAATAAATTTTAAAACCTTAATTTATACTATACAATAGTAATCTTCCATTAATTTCATTCTCTTCAATATTTTTTTATAGTTAATAGAAATTTTAAATTATCAATCTTTCTTTTCTTAAAATAAATTTTCCTCCCTGTAAATGGAAATAAATGCAAATCAGTATTTTTCAAATCTTAATCAACTGTAAAAAACTATCAAAAAATTTGAAAATTACTAGAACATTATATCAAATAGTTTAAATTATAGTTTCAAAAGCTGTTAACAGAAAGTGTAAAGAAAGCATAAGGTAAAGTGTAAATTTTTTAAAATAAAGGAGTTAAAATGTAAGCTAGGCCAACCACATGAAGAGTTTCTGAAATTTTTCAATTTTTCTTAATAAATATAATATTCCAAATAGTCCAGAAATCTTCATTCCCTTTTTTTTTTTCATGCTTCGGGATATGGATTGTAGTATCACAAAATAACTCCCCAAGTAATTTACATATTTTTTAAATTCACATTCTAATTTTTAATATATAAAATTTTTATTTTCAAACATGTTACATTATGATTATGCAAGTTGAGGGAGTCAAGTGCCAGAATTAAAATGTCAGTGCCTATTATGAGAAGTGTAAGAATTAACATAACCTTTTTGGAGTTAACCCATTTTGTTGTTTTTATTATGTTTAGATTGGTCCAATAATTTAGATGGTATCTTCAAACCAAAATTTAATTGACCCGACATTCATTCTATATTCTCTTAATTTTTAGACCTAATAAACAAGCCTAACATCTTTTATATTATTACATAATATAGAGAAAATCAAATAGTTATTTTTTTTCTTTTATGTTAGGACATAAAGTTATGGATAAGTAAAGGCAAATGAACTAAACCTTTAATTGTTATGGTTTATACATGATGTTTTCTAATTTATATCTTCAGTGATTTTATGGATCTTTTCAGGGGACAACCTTATAACAATCACTCATGGATTGCACAATATTAATGGATTAACTCTATTTGTTAAAGTATGTTTGAACATTTTTTATATGAGCTTGCTCAGTTATGAATACCTACATGTAAATCCACGCTAAACCTTTATTTCTTATGGTTAATGCATAACGTTATCTGATTTAGATCTTTATTGATTTTATCATACCTTTTCAAGGTTTGATTATAGCAATCAATCATGTTATATAAATCTTTTTGGTTGGTAAGCTTCTTAACGAAATAGGTACATTATACTAAAGTAATTTTTTTTTTTGCATATTTGAGATTAAAATCCTAGGCTTTAAAAAAAATTAAGATGAATGTAAAGTTTTAATTAGTTAAATCATGTAGTAATTTTTTTTTTTAAGATGAATGTAAAATTTGGGATGGTTAAATCCTTAAAGTGATTTCAATTTTTTCAATTAAATATTCATATGGTTTTCTAGCAAGTAATTTTCTTCATATTGATAGGTAAAACTACTAATAAATGAAATCGAATAACTAACCTTTCAAAGAATAGAGTACTATGAAGTCTGCTATGAGTTAGTAATCTACATGAATAAGTATGTCTTTTATACATTAATTGTGTCTGTTATTTATGATTTAAACATAACAATATAATGTCAAGGATTTTAATACCTGTTATGATTGTAAAATGTGTTCAATCTATAAGGCAAACAAAAAATTTTTGTTATTAGTCTGATGGTATAGTAAAAGGCTAATTGAAATACGTAAGATCATGTTGAAGAATAATACTTCATTCGTCCCAAAATCTTTGTAACATTCATTATTCAGGAATAAATTTATAATTTTTTAGTTTTAACATTTTAATATATAAATAAAAAAATTATATATAAATGATAAATAAAGATATATAGTTTTCATATATTTTTAAAATTTTTCTAATAAAAAATAATATAAATAAATTTAAGTCAAATTATTCACAAAATTCAAATGTTTCAAACTGTATGAAACGAAGGGAGTAACAGTAATGAATTATTGCCTGTTTTCTTACGATCGATAACTGCTATTCTATAACTCAAATTGACAAAATAATCATGTTAGGATTAAGATATAAGTACCACTAATTCATAAAGAAACAAAGTTTTTTCATTTTGAGTTAGCTAATGCTGACAGAAATTCGGTATTTTTCTTTGTGATCCATTTTGTAGATGCAAGGAAACTCAGAAAATGTAGAATGAGTCTGAAGGATGCAAGAATGAAATTGATGTAAGGGTTTATATAGTAATCGAACATTATTCATCAATAGTAATTATTTTATTTTTTGCACCATCTCTTCCTTAATTTTGGTTAAATTAATAGACATTTACTTAATTATGTTGACATTTCCTTTATTATTTGTCCGAACAAATTTAGCAGCAATTAATATTTGCATTATTGGGAAGATTTGAATTTGGCAGCAATTAGTATTTGTGTTCATGGGAAGATTTGAAATGAAGATCAATTCTTGGGTAGTGCAAATGGCAATAATGAGAATTTACCAAAATTTACATAAATTTTCTATTCTTCCAGATTCAATGCAGATTGAACTTGGAAAAGAAATCATTTAATGCAAATTCAAATAGTGTACAAATGAAAAGTAGCTTTTCAATTAAATAATACACGGCATTTCATTAAAAGAATTTAATGTCGTTAACAATTGTGTCAAGTTTAATGATGGATAAAAAAGATTATCACTTTTTAGAGGGAAGTTTTGTTATATGAAAGATTTAAAATGTGACACATAATGTTCTGTGATGCATTGAATTAAGAAAGAGATAAAACACTTCCCTAAATGCGTCATACTTTATACACACACACACACTTGATCCGGTGACTTCAGCTGAATTTATGAACATAGGCTCGTTGAACATGAACGTAAAGATGAATCATTGGGGCTTGTTTGACAATCATTTCGAGGGAAAAAAAGACAGCCAGGCTATTGAGGAGACCCAAAAAAATGGCAGCTGAAGCAATTTTATTGACAAATTTTACTACGCAGTTAAAAGAATATGCAGTCAATACTAACTTTTATACTTGAATTTTGATTTTTTTTTTTTTGAGAAACTTGAAATTTGATACTGAAATAAAAGTAAAAACGTCAAATCAATTCGTCAATTTCTTCATATTTAATTGATTATGGTTAATTCAACAAATTGTTTTCTAGCTATTCAGGAATTTCTGGACCATCTTGCACTGAAAGGGAAAGGTACTGACTTCACACAGTAAGGACAAGAATAGCAGTCTAACCAATATTAACATAATTCATATTAAAAAGCTCATTATTCACACGTAACGCGCATCAGAAAGCAGAGGAGAATTAACTACAGGAAGCTGCCAAGAAGGGAAGATGAACGACTTAGGCAACCTTGACGAATAAAAACTCCTTGAGATAGCGAAGTGAAGGTGATTGGAAACTCTTCACCTTCTCTTTTTTCTTTTTATTTTTCTTCCAAATTTTTTTGTTCGCATTGTTTTTTATCCACATATATATAAACGCCTAAGCTGAAGGTTAGCAAAGCATCGTCAACCCCAAAATCCAAACTCAGGCGTTTGGACGCTCAACCTGAGTTCCTTCATTCCCGGAGAGATCAACAGTATCAAGATCAAGAACAACAGAAGATGATGCAATCGGAGATCCTTCTTCCTAATACATGGCAATTGATGAACGCATCTGGGTTTGATTTCTCCTCCCCTTTCACCAGCACAGAGGATTCGACTGAATTCCCCTCAAGCCCCGATCTTTCTTCAATCTTCAGCAGTGAAAACTTCTCAAATGCGGTATTGTATGATCAGCTGCAGGATCCCACATCGTCCTTTGATGATTTTGCCTTGGAAATGGAGGGGATCGAGTCTTTCTTGAGCTATGAGAGTGAAAGGAGCTCGCCTTCGGAAGAATTGTGGAGCCCTGATGAATCGATAAAATCAAGTGAGGAGTTTCGTCAAGCTCCATTGACAGGGCCGCCTCTTGCGCTGCCAGAAGATGGCATGGAAGTTGACAATCTGCTGGCGATTTCTCATCTTCTAATGGCATACGGAGAAGCCGTAGAGAATAACCAGCGGGAGCTGGAGGAAGTCGTTCTCAGATGCCTAGGCGAAAAGGCGAATCCTACCGGCGCAGCCCTGGAGCGCCTCGCCTACAGCTTATCCCAAGATATCCAAAGCCCAGATCATTACCTGACGCGAGAGTCCACCAAGAATCTAGATTCCGCCTTCAAGGCGTTCTATCAGATTTTCCCGTACGGAAGATTCGCCCATTTCGCCGCCAACTCGGCGATCCTCGAATCGATACCGGCCGATGCAGAGACGATCTGTATAATCGACTTCGACATCAGAGAGGGAATACAATGGCCTCCGGTGATCGAAGCCGCAGCGAAGAAACAAAAGGAATTGAAATTGATTTCCATAAACTGGGGACAAGGCGATTTCGATGACACGAAACGAAGACTATGCGATTACGCTAGGCATTGCGGGTTGAATGCGCAGGTGGAACAGATGGGTATGGAGGAATTGGTGGGCGAGTTGAAGAAACTGATGAAGAGAGGAGGAACAAGAATGGAGTGGCTCGTTTTCAATTGCATGGTGGGGCTCCCACACCTCGGTAGAGGGAAAAGCAGAAGACTCGCCAAGGAATTCGTAACCGTAGCTAAAGGGTTCTTATCCAGCAGCAGGGGAATTCTGACACTTGGCGATGGAGATTCATCCGAAAACCTTGAGAGCGGAAACAAATTCGGGTCCTTCTTCGAGACGAACGTGATGCACTACCAAGCTCTGCTGGAATCCCTGGAAGCTAACTTCCCAGTGGAGCTCCTGCAAGCTAGAATGGCCATGGAGGCTCTGTTCGTAGCTCCCAGCGTGTCGATGGAAGCTTGGAAGGGGAAGTGGGAGGAGCTAAGTCTCGGGTATGTTCTGCAGGAAGGAATTAAGGGGTTGGAGGGTGTGAGAGTGAGCGAAGAGCGGCTGGTGGAAGGCAGAGGAATAGCGAGAGAAGGTGCGAGCTTGTTCGGGGTGAGAGTTGGAGGGTGGGGTGGGAATGAGATGGTGTTGGATTGGAGAGGGAGGCCAATGGTTAGAGTGAGTGCTTGGAGAAGTGAAAGCTGACTTTGTACGGTAAGAAGAGAAGATGTAACTTCTTCATCAGCAGCTGGCAACCCCCTTTTCTTTCCTACAAGGGAGGTGTATTTCTCTAGCATGTTACTGTAAATATTACAAGTACATGATGTAAACTTTTGTAAACTTTTTTTTGCTTTTCCCTGAGTAATAACATAACCTCTCTTTCGGCCCTAAATTCAATATATTTATCATTTGGTCCTTTTTTTTCCCTCTGTTTTTTTTTTCTTCCCCCCTTTTTGTACAAATTTAATATTAAACCCTCACTACATATAATCTTTTCATTTACTCTATTGATTCCAAAATTTTACTTTAATTTTTGTGACAATGATTAAACATTATCTTTTTGTGAGAAGGTTATTCTTATCTCATAAGGGAAAACTTTATTCATTATGATTTGCCTAATTTTGAAAATTTCTTGAACTATTTGTAAATTTACTTGGATTTCTGTTTAAACCCTCAATTTGTTCCATTTTATTACTCTTTTTTTTTTCAATAGTAAAACAACATTTAGTTTCTAAAATCCAGCTTTATACTTTATTAAGCTTTAAAATTTATTGTATAAAGATTAGACATCATTTTAGGTCGACTTTAAATCCCTTATTTTATTTTATTTTCTTGAAAAATTTTATTTTACTAATAGTTGAACCCACTTTTAATTACTAGAACTCTAAATTTTCCTCTCTTCAATCACAAATTTTATTATTTAATGATTATTATACTATACTTATATTAAATGCTATGACATATTAAACCGTCACAACTCCATAATTTTGAGCTTTGCCTTTTTGGTCCTCACACTTTTCTTTTAGATAATTGACTCTTTGATTTGTAATATTTGAGCTCCTAAAATATTGTTATTTGTCTCCCTAAGTCACAAACTTCGGTTATTTATGATCAAATGCTCTATTAATATATTGCCGTCGCAACGTGGTGCTATAATTCACCTAGTTTTATACTCTAAAACATCCATAGTTCCTGCAATGCACTTGTCATGCAATTTTTAGTGTCTTAAGTTCAATAATTCATTTGTGCAACTTCTTTGCCATTTGTCAACCAACAAACTGCCACCTTTATAAATCTTGCTACTCCAACCAACAATCTGTCTAAGGATGACAAGTTATGCTAGGGGTGTTAATGGATGTTCAATATGATAGGCATTTAGTTACATTCAATCTGATAGATTGGATGTTTTTAGCAATTGATCAAATTTGGAGTGGATGTGGTTTCTTTTTTCCATCCGATGACGAGTTTGGGTAGAATATAGGTTTAGGGTTCACCCACCTCATATCCAACCCATATATGTGTGTGTGTGTGTGTGTGTGTGTGTGTACTCGTTTGTATAACATATTAGTATGTGATCAAAATAAAAGTATAATGAATAAATTATATGAAATTAAAAACAAGCATGAGTTGTTTTAACAGATAAAGTATCATAAATTTTTTTAACAGTGAAAAATGTAAATTAGACATGATATGACTCAATAAAATTGTGGTTGTGGAGGTGTGGTGGGTGTACAGTTTTACCCAACCCAACCCATCTAAAAATAAGTAGGATATGGATGTAAAAATTGTCCACCTAACGGGTGATGGGTAAGAAGCGGGTAGAGTGTTCAAGGTCATAGGTAAGATGTAAGAATACCCTTATCCAACCCAAATCTGACCCAATGACATCTCTAGGTTATACTAATGGTCAACTGGGTTCCAGTGGCACTAGTAAATTCTTCCTAGGCTAAGGTTGTAGGTCGAGGATCTCTATTTAGGACTAATCATTTTAGTTCAAGTCAAGCCCAATCAAAGTCCAGTAGATTGTACCATTTGAACTTGTTAACAAACAACAACAACATTCAATATGTTGGACTAGCTCACTATTGTGTAATAAAGGTTTTAAAACCCTCGTTCCAGCCACAAGCCATAAGTGTATGGTGTGAAATATTAAATGTGTGGTGAGTGAAGGGTCAATACCAACCCCGTTAAACAAATTAATTAAACAGTCGATTTGATCAAATAGCTTAAAGGTGAAATAAGTCCTAAACTCTTTACTTGTTGGCGTAATGGTTCTTTCTTAAAACTTTACTCCCTTAGGTAAACCTCTCTTACCCCTATACACTACTAATTGAATTTCTTACTACTAGCATAGCTTATATGTAAATTAGGCACCAGTTTCCCTTAAGCACACATAGTAACCTAGGTAGTTCATTAACAAACCCTAAGCTCATAACCCTCTCTTTAGTTCCAACCTACTTGAACCTAGGTATTCCATTAACTAACCCTAAGCTTATAACCCTTTCTTTAGTTCCAACCTAACCAAGTTTTCTCTAACTATAATCAGATCCAATATGAGTTTCCCAATTTTGCACAAATCAACAAACCCAATAATAAAGCCAATAGAAAGATGAAACAAACATCAATAGAGTTTTGAGCAAATAATACATAAATTAAACATAACTATTCCAATACAAAGTAGCTACATCCTAGAAAGTAGATGAAATCTTCTCTACACAAAACATACATACAAGCTCCATACAAAAATCATAACAAACTATAATGAGAGGACAAGGAGAATGATGGATGTAACCTAAAAAGATGAACCTTGTGAGCTGTTATACAATATGGTCTTAGCACCCTATAGACTCATTTCCTTCTAGCTCTATAATCTATCTTTAATAGAAAATAAGAACAATGGTGGTAGAGATTTTTGTGGGGAGAAAACTAAACCTAGAGATGTGCAGACTTAGAATATATGCAAACTTAGAAGAATAAGAAAAGAAGAGAAGAATAAGGAAATTAGAGAAGAAGAGAGAAAGAATGGGAGAAGATGGGTGTCCTAAAAAATAAACTAGATCTAGGATATATAGTATGCTTTAGGTGAAAATGGGGCCATATATGGATAACGATTAGATTTTTTGCTAACGAAAAGCTTGTATTTAGATCAAAAGCAAGTGAGGGACCAATTTTTTTATGTGCTTGAGGTGCTGTAGTGTCGCTCCTAGCGTTGCAACGCTAAATTTCTAAAAACAAGCAACACTAAATAAACTGCACCGGACACTACTCGCCACCTTTGACACTCTTTAATATTGTTTGCCATAATTTTCTCTTCTAATGTCCAATTAAGGCTATTCAACTACCCATGCGAAGATAAGTACATGGTCTAAAACTATTTTCTTTCACCAAAACCCAAATTGGCTAACAAAAGGTTGAAAATTAACTTGTAAGTTACCTTTCTCCATGCTTTTATTATCATCAAGTTTTCTCGTGTTTTTCTCCAATTACTTTCACTCCTTTCTCATGCCTTCTGTAGATCCTAATACTTACAAAATGACTATTCAAAGCATGAAACTAGCAAATAACATTATGATTTAAGCACAAAATAGAGTATTTGATCATACCCCCGAACTTAAATAGTTTCTAGACCTTAGCAAATGCAAGCTACCTAAAACAACACATAAAACAAACAAACTAGCAATAATGGCTATACCAACTTAATGGATGAGATATCCTAATAACTTGACTAAGAAAAAATCAAAGGAAGTAAGTAAAGAGAATGTTGTTCTAAGTAGTAAAAGTGATCACTCCCTCACTTCTTTTTTGCTCTAGTGTTTCAAAATATTTTTTCATTTATATTTTTTAAAACATTTTTTTTTCAAAATTTCAAAATTTATTTTTTCTTGAATTGGTGCATAAGAAAAAATGCACAACTTAATTAAAGTTCTCGAAGTTTGTTAAAAGCTACATTATCACCCTAATATTTCAAAACTTACTATACTTTACCCTTTTTCATTAGTCTATTAATGGACATTGGTTAATTTGAGCCAAGTTTGGAACATTTTGACCTATTTGATCCATTTTAAAACATTGACAAGAATTTATGATTAAAAAAAATAGTGGCAAATTTGGTTCTAATCCAAGACATTAGTGGTATATTTGAGATTTTTGCCTAATGTATGATTTGAATTAACTGTGATATGCAAATCTTTACCTATTAACAAGAATAACTCAAACAATTAAAAAAATACTGTATTCAATTCTTCAATCTTGGCCACTAGTTATAGTACTCCATCCATCCAAAAATTTTTACTCCATTTAATTTTGGCAATTAATCTACGATTTCTTATTTTCAACATTTTTAATATATAGATGAAAAATCTTTATATCTGAATGATAAATCAAGACATGTAGTTTTTAAATATATATTTTAAAAATTTTTCTAACAAATAATAATATAAATAAATTCAAGTCAAAAAACAATAAAAAGTCAAATAGAGCAAAAATTTTAGGACAGATGCAATATTTCTTAACAAAAGATGAAGTGCTTATTGGACAAGTTCCACCGCTATAAAGGAGGGTTTGGCAAACTAGCTCAAGCACTGGGACGACATGCTTACTTATGTTTTGATAGGGGAATTTTACCTAGACTTTTATTTTATATTAGTATTTTAAAATTATAGAAGGATAATTCTTTATTTGGATAAATTTGAGAAAAAAAAATTAAATTCAAGGGAATTTAAAAGTGAAATTTTAAGTGTTAAATTTCAATCTAAAATTTTACTTAAGATTCTAAAATAACAACATTGGAATTTCTTTGTAAAAAGATCTTGTTCAAGCCTTCGCCATATCACTTTTGGAGGATGGACTATCTCAATTTCCCAAACACTAGATGGTGTAATCTTGCTCTTCCTACTAATAGTGCTCCTCTACGACATTTAGTAGCATCGACACCATCTACCAATACTTGCTCCTGGACTTTACAACCTCTTCAACAACCCTACCACACTATTCATACTGCCTTCTTTTACAACAAGAATGTCATGATCAGGGCTTACTAATTCTCAAACCCCATGGATGGTTTTGATGATAGAATTGTCAAGATTTTCGATGATAGAAACCTAAAGCATGATGTTAAAAAGCTGGGCGACATATGGTATTGGTGCCCAGGAGTCAATGAAACCAGTACCTCCCTTAATGAGAATGGTCCTTTTGGCCAATCCCAGAATATCAAGCTCCCTAACAAAGTATTAAACTAGCCGATAGAATACACACACACTATTGTGAAGAAATGAAAGGAGACAAGAAAAAGAAGGTAAAAAATAAAAGTAAGGTAACTGGTCGACCTTAAAATGATTTATGAATTGGAAGAAAAAACAAATATGAAGAATCATGTTAATAGGCAAAATTAACAAAAAAAAACCATTAACATTTCCTAGTTGGCCTAAATCAGCCACTTAGATTTTTTAGGCCAAATGTACCACTAATATTTTAAAATTAACCCAAATAAAACATTGGTGGTTAAATAAGTGAATATACCTTTAGAATTAAAGAATATTCTATCAAATGATGATTCTAGGGACAAATAAAATCTATTTAATCATGTGATATGGCAAAAATAAGAAAAAAATCAGCCCTGTTATTTGCAATAGAGGTGGCACTGTAATGTTGTTTCCTAGCATCCTCAACGAAGTCACCTCGTTTGGTCGATTAACAGTTTTTCCATGGAGTTTTTGTTCCTATGTTTGAGCTATTTTTTGTTCCTTGAATTGGCCTAACTCATTAACATTAATATCTTGTTTTAGCCTAGAAGAGCAGGCAAATGGAAGAGATGGATATAAGTAAAAGATTGTTATAGCCTAGAATAGCTCTTGTTGAATATGGCAGATGCAAATGTAAGAGATGGATATAAGTGAAAGGTTATTGGAAGGCTACATTGCTCAAATCTTCTCCTTCACCTCTTTTAAAGACATTTGGCGATCGACTGTCATTTACCCCTTATTCCGAACAACCGCCAACTCCAATGCTATCTGGGAAACATTTCTCCCTTTAGATTATTAGTAGATTATCTTTAAATCCTACTCCGATTTTGCCTCATCCTTTGCCAAGAAGAAAGATATCTTTTTTCACCTCTCCCAAACTCCAACCTTTTTTGTTCGCCATTGATTTATCTCCGATGGATGACCACAAGACCAATAAGCAACATTATTGTCTACAGAGTGAAACCTTCTTTCTTGGTCTCAATTGTCGCCACATCTTTGTTGGGCTCAATGGCCAAGTGATTTTAAGCCTACGATGATATTAGGTATTTTTGTTTTTGTATGATTTTGAACACCAATTCAAGCAATTCAAGCTTCATAAGCAATTCAAGCCTTAAGGATGACAAGGAATGCAAAGAATGTGTTTGACGAAATGTTTCATATAAGAATGATGTTTACTATTCAAGCGAATCCAAAATCTAGTTGGCCGACTCAGGGGAAAGAAAGACATGTAGAAGAGAATGGCACATTAGCTTCATTTTAAATGAAAGTGGACAACTCGGTTTGACTCATAAATGTTAATGGTTTATTCGGCCCAAACAAAACATTAAGTGGGTAATTTGGGCCAATCTTAAAATGTTAGTGATGTTTTTGTTATTTTTTTCCCATGTTAATAATTTTAGAATTTGAAATTGATAGTGTTATTATTTGCATACAAATAATGAATTCTTAGATGTAGAAATCTGAAAATACTTCTTTTGAAATTCTAGTATTTTAAAATTACAAGAATTCATAAATTACTCCATCCAAACGCAATGTAAAGAAATTTTAAGAAGCCCAAAAGCCTTTTTAAGGTGTGAAAATTAAGGAATGTAAAGAGTTAGTGACTTATGAAACATGAACATATGTGTCTTGAGAAATTATAAAGAGTTGCAAGACCAAATTATGATTTTGATTTAGATGGGGGGTGGCAATGGCAAGAAGTAAAGGCTTCAAACAGTGCATTCTTGCAATGATAGGCTTCATGTAATGACATATATCTAGTTAAGATTCTTCCACTTAAGTGCTTTTTTGCTCCATTGCCACCTTAGTCGATTGGGACAACAACATTGATCTAAAGGGCCCAAACCAAGGAAAATACAACATTTACTCAAGGATGCAGTCAACTAAACATGCCATGCACCTTCACTAAGTAATTTATAACATTTCTTAATTCATTTATCCTTCTTGAACTTATTTAAAAGATTAAAGTTTTCTTTATATCATTCTCAACGAACCGATAAGCTTTGCTTGGTAATTTTGATCTCAATGTTACTGCCAACAACATTCCTCATGTACTAAGAAAAATTTAAGGAAAAAAAAATAAAAGAAAGATATAATCATTATCCTTGGTCCATTTTTGCAAAAAAGGTTAATAAGAGATGCTGATTTTAAGAAAAGCTGAAAGTTTACCTCATTTAAGCTGGATTATTTAATACTGAGAAACTATTGAGGATTACAAAATTGAAGCAAATTTGATGATCTAATCTGACTTATTTGAACTCAAGCCAGACTTGATATGATTTAACTAAAAAAGTTTACAATTTGAACCTGACTGTATCAAATTCAATCTAAACTCGAACTCAATTTAAATAAATCCCAAGCCCAAATTAGCCCAAATCTGAAATGACTTGTACTCAAAATAACACAAAGTTTGAACTTGACAACACCAAACTTTGACTCAAATAAATCTAATTGGTCAACCTGAATCTAACCCAAAACTTAAATAACATGATCTGAAATTACAAACATCAAAATTAATTGAACCTTTATTTAACCTAAATTCAAATAAATTTGACCATCTCCAACTAAAACTCAAATAATCTGAGTTAGACCCTTCACAGTTAGTCGACTAAAACCCAACTTAAATAATCTGACCAAAACCGACAGACTGTTCAAACGCGCATTTCGATTTCTCCCTCCCGCTTAGTTAACTTTTCTCAGTTCTACTCTGGTTCTGGGCTCTCGCTCCCTGCTGTCCAATTCCATTTTTTATATCGAAGACGAGGCTCGCCATTTCAAACGCTTCTTTAGACATTCATCAACTTCAAAGTAATCGCCTTTTTCTGAGCGTCTACTTCCTTGCGCATAGAAGTTCCGCGCTGCAGGGAAAACCCTAAGGAAATGGGGGATCTTGCTGGGAAGATCGATTTGGAGATGCTCGTATCATACAGCGACGATCTGGTGAAGGTTTTGAAGGAAAATAGGGACATTACCAACTTGACGCATTCTTTACACCAATCTACAGCTCTCCGATCTCATTGTGACATCGATTTCAGCGAGGTCCAGAGATTGGTCCAAGGTCTTATAGTTTCCCATGCCTTTTCTTTCTTTGTTTTTTTTCAAGAAAGTTTCAGTTCTGTTTGTTTGCCCCGAAAGCACGAGAAAGAGTTTGGGGGGGGGGGGGGGAGTCTGCTTGATTCGTTGTTATATTACGGATTTAGGTTGAATTGTTTACTGGGTGTTTCGTTTCTTATCGATTTTTAAAAGTGGGTTAAGATTGAGGCATCTGGAAAAAGAAAAAGAAATATAATTGTCCTTATTTGTGCAGAGTATGAAGAAAAGCTAGATGCTTGCAAGAAGAAAACCGAGCAGGCTAGATCTGAAGTAGCTGCAGAAAGTGAAATGGAGTATCTACAGAAGGAATTAAAAGAGGAGCTTGAGAAAGAACGTGCCCTCAAGGAAGAGCTTAGATAAGTGTTTCCATGGTTTGCCTCTTTTCTTTTTTTCCCCCAGTACCAAGCTTTGGTCTGATGTTAGTTGATCTTTGATTTTGTTTAAACACAACCATCAGTCATGAAATAAATGAGCTTGAGTGCAAGAGAACTTCTGTTCAAGGACAAATGCAGGCGCTAAGGAAACTTGAGCAGGAAGTGCTGAGAAAACAGTAAGCTTATGTGCCACTTTTCTTTTCATGAATTTATATGTTATAATGGCTTTTAGAGTCGATTAACTTTATGAGCTTCATGCCGGCAACTTCTCCCATCATAGTTGGGATTTCAGTGTGATGATGATTAATAGTGGCACTGATTTCTTAAGTCTGTTTGGTTCTGCATGTGATAATTATTGTCATAAGTAGCTGGCCTTGAGTTACGTGATTAGGTAGTTTGTTTGGATTGAACTCTATTTTTTTTCCTAACTAGATGGGCCTGTTGCCAGCTAAAGCCTTATGAGTTTGTTCAAGGAGGTCCAAAAAGCTTGAAATGAACGATAGAAAGGCCATTGGATGAGCTCATGGCATTTGCATTTGGTTTACCTGTTAGAGTGGAAGGGATCAAATCATGTACCTACTTGAGGTCTTATTTTTTGAGTGTAAGAATGATAATGCATTCAGTGTGAAGAACTTTTCCTGTGTTCGACAATATGTTTAACGAACAAGTCTGTGCTTTACCGGCTCTGGTTATCTGTTGCAACCAATGTTACAGTTCTATTTTTGTTGTGCTGTGATCTTTCAGGAAGAAGCTGTCAATGTATGCTTCAGTGACTAAAATCATTCCACTGTTGGAAGATCCATCAAGAATTGCAGGACGTATCCTTTTCTTTTGTGATTTCTCTTGTGAGCTGTGGTGACTATTTTG
This sequence comes from Aquilaria sinensis, assembly GCA_005392925.1. Classification (NCBI taxonomy): domain Eukaryota; kingdom Viridiplantae; phylum Streptophyta; class Magnoliopsida; order Malvales; family Thymelaeaceae; genus Aquilaria; species Aquilaria sinensis. The sequence continues at coordinate 116,777 of SMDT01003001.1, read as the reverse complement.
GCATTCAAAATTATGTATCATATTGCAGCTTATAGCTTCTCCTTAATCCAAGCAATCACAGATATTGTGGATAAAGAGAAGAATGTAGTAGAGAGGTTTGAGTTTGACCCAATGAAGGTAACTGCTTTTGATGCTTGTGAGAACATTTGGAAGATGATAAATTCACGGTAGATATTGGAAATGCGTCTCCTTTGTTTTAATTTTTTTTTATTGTACTTGTTCTTGTGTGTAATTAAAGTATATGATTGAGGGCATGCTCAAACTTGCAAACTGATACGTCATTAGTGCTGACAAGCGCTTATTTGGCGCTGACACGGCTGTTGTCTCCATGAAAGATGAGTGGCATAAGAGCTCATGGTTCTTGCTTAAACACCAAATGTCTCCTTCAAGTATATTATTATCAATTTTTGTTTCCATTATATGATTTCTTCTGCAGACTGTTCTCATTTTAGCAGCTGGTCCAAAAGATTGAGTTAAACCCATTCATAAAAGCACCATTCTGCTGGTGCGAGTTGAATCTGTTTTTTTTCCCTCTTAACTTGCATAGTTAGAATTAAGTTTCCGTGCCAGTGAAAGTTTTTTCTTAGTCGGGTTCAAGCTATTAAAACTAAAAATCTGTTGAATAACTGATTCGAATATAATATTAGAGTATTCTATTTGTGTGTGTATAAATAGAATTCCTTTTCTCATCGTTTTCAGTAATGTTAGAGCACGAGAGAGGCAAAAAAAAAAAAAAAAAAAAAAAGGAAGAAATGAGAATTGTTCCAATTAGATGACTTTATTTACAAATGGATGAATTGACGGTGTGGTAAACGTGCATATATCTGAGATTACAAAAGCCACTACAGACAAACATGATTTTTTTTTTTCGTTTTGTTATTTTGTATTGAGCTGGATTAGACTTGTCAGAATATCCAAATCAGGTAGCGGAAGCTGGATCTCAAGTTGTCAACTGGCGGTAACCAAAGCTTGAGTTTAAGATCAAGTGTCCTGCAGTATCGTAACCAAAGCTTTTGAGGCATCCGGTTGATCAAAATCATCCTAGTATTACAGAACAGTTGGTCGGAGTTCAACCATTTTGAATGGCCATGAGCTCCAACGGATCTGGTGAGTTTGAGGCTTTGAGCTTGAATGGCTGGTCTCCTGTTCATCCCCTAACCATGGCTCTGGTTAAGTTGATCAGGCGACCTGGCGGAGAACATTGAATGTGATCTTGAGCCCTATCTATGCTCATTTGCCAGCAATAATTAGCAACTAGTAATAGTAATTGGTAAAAGCTATTGAATTGGTGACTATTTTGTTGGGACCGTGTAGTAGGTGATAACTTCGGGAGTAAGATGATTAGTAAAGATGACACCAGAAAATTTACGTGGTTCACTATTAATTTTAGGGCTACGTCCACGGGACAAACTCCGATATTATCTTCCACTATAAAAATAGTAGACTTACAAAGAGAGAATCTTCTCTAGACAAAAAATTCTAGAGGTATGAGATAAAACCAAAATAATGGCACTCAAGTGTTTCCCAAACACCCCTAAAAATTATCTCACTATTTTATCACTCTCCAAAAATAAATCTCTCTCTTCTCTCACAATTTTCTTTTGCTCTCACAATTGAGCAAGCTTCTCTTTAGGTGTAGAAACTGAGCAAATGGAATGGCTATTTATAGCCAATGTACTGCTTTACTCCATTAAATTTTGCCATAATTTGTGGCAATTTTTCCACCACCTCTAGCATATATCCACATTTGATTTCAATCTTTTGCTGTCAATTGTTGAAATTGCTCCAACTACCAGCCAAATTTTTTGACTAAAACAAGGAGAAAGAAAAGAAAAGAAAGGAGTAGGAAAGAAAAATGAACCCCCCCTACATGGAGGGGAGAAAAAGTCAACAATCTCCCCATTTTGCCTCATGTGGGAGTTCCATTCATACTGTCAGTCGACAATATTCAAAAAAATTTCTCGATAGAATCTTAGTCAACATATCAGATCCATTTTCATTAGTATGGATCTTTTCAAGTTGTAGCAGCTTCATCTCCAACGCATTCCTTATCCAATGATATCTTACGTCAATATACTTGGATCTTGAATGAAAGGAGGAGTTCTTACCAAGGTGAATTGCGCTCTGACTGTCACAGAACAATTCATATTTATCCTGGTGGAAACCAAGTTCTTTTAAGAACTTCTTCATCCACAGGAACTCCTTACATGCTTCCGTTGCTGCAATAAACTTTGCCTCTGTTGTTGAAAGAGCAACACATTTCTGTAATCTTGATTGCCATGACATAACAGCTCCCTCTACAAAAGTAATCAGATAACCCGATGTAGACTTTCTCGAGTCAACATCACCGGCCATATCTGCATATGTGTAGCTAACTAACACAGGCTTTGCATTTCCAAAACATAAGCACATTTTGGAAGTACCACGAAGATACCTAAAAATCCATTTAACTGCAGCTCAATGTTCTTTACCAGGATTTAAAAGGAACCTACTTACTACACCAACTGAGTAAGCAATATCTGGCCGTGTACATACCATGGCATACATCAAGCTTCCAACTGCTAAGGTATATGGAATCTTTTCCATTTCTTCCTTATCTTTGTTGGTAGAAGGGCATTGTTTGGAACTTAATTTAAAGTGATTAGCAAGAGGACAACTAACCGCTTTAGCCTTGTCCATATTGAACCTATGAAGTACCTTTTCAATGTACTTCTCCTGTGGTAACCATAATTCCTTGGCGCTCCTATCCCTTGTTATCTTCATGCCAAGAATTTGCTTTGCTGGCCCCAAGTCTTTCATAGCAAAATACTTACTCAACTGCTTCTTCAAGCTGTTGATTCTGACAATATTCTGGCTAACAATCAACATATCATCCACATAGAGCAATAGAATAATGAAATCATCATCAGAGAATTTCTGCACAAACACACAGTGATCTGAAGTAGTCTTCTTGTAGCCTTGCTCCCTCATGACCGACTCAAACTTCTTATACCACTGCCTGGGTGCCTGCTTCAAATCATACAAGCTTTTCTTTAGCTTGCAAACATAGTCTTCTTTTCTTTTTACTTTGAAACCCTCTGGTTGCTCCATGTATATTTCTTCTTCCAAGTCACTATGTAGGAAGGCAGTTTTCACATCCATTTGCTCAATCTCCAAGTCGAGACTTGCTACTAGTCCTAGGACCATACAGATGGATGTCATTTTCACAATCGGTGAAAAAATCTCATCAAAGTCAATACCTTTCCTTTGGCTGAAACCCTTGACAACTAGTCTAGCTTTGAACCGTGGTTGTGAATTTGACTCTTCGAACTTGATTTTGAATACCCATTTGTTTTTCAAAGCCCTTTTGCCTCTTGGAAATTTCACCAGCTCAAAGGTCTTATTCTCATATAAGGATATCATTTCATCTTGCATGGCATCAATCCACTTTTCCTTGTGTTCATCATCCATAGCTTCATCAAAGCTTTCTGGTTCTCCCCGGTCAATCAATAACACATACTCATTTTCAGGATATCTAGTAGAGCGTTGTCTAACTCTATTAGATCTCCTTAAAATTGAAGAACCCACTAGTGCTGGTGGTTGTTAATGAACATCATCATCATCAGCATTACCTGGTTCATTCTCAATGGGAGCATCATGATCACCTTCTTCCGTTGATCATTTTGTACATCATCTCCATCCTGTCTTTGTACTGTCATTGGAGGAATCAGCTGTAAATCTGTTGAACTACCGTGAGATGTTGAAGTCTCCTTTCAGCTTTCTCAATATCTTCAACGGTCTGATCTTCAACAAATATAGCATCACGACTTCTGACAAGCTTCTTTGTGGCTGGATCATAAAATCTATAGCCAAATTGATCTTGGCCATAACCAATAAACACACATTGTCGTGTCTTGACATCAAGTTTAGACATCTCATCCTTTGGGATATGTACGTAGGCTTTGTTGCCAAACACTCGCAGATGGTCATAGAAGACATCCTTGCCTTACCATACCTTCTTCGGGACATCATATTGTAGAGGGACACATGGTGAAAGATTCAACACGTGAGCAGCTGCTAGCAATGCTTCACCCTAGAACATCTAAGGTAACTTTGCATGTGAGAGTAAACATCTCACTCTCTCCATCAATATCCTGTTCATCCTTTTAGCTAAGCCGTTTAATTGCGGTGTCTTAGGAGGTGTTGTCTGATGTCGAATATCATGCTCTTTGCAGTAAGCATCAAATGGTCCAATGTACTCTCCACCATTGTCTGTACGTATGCACTTCAGCTTCTTACCGGTTTGCCTCTCAACCAGAGTTAGAAATTGTTTGAAAAACTTTTAACACCTGATCTTTTGACTTCAGAGTGTATACCCATGTTTTTTTAGAATGATCATCAATGAAAGTCACAAAGTATCGAGCACTACCAAGTGACTTCGGCATTGATCCACACAGATCTGAGTGTACCAGATCCAACACATTCTTCATTCTGGAAGGAGGGGACACTATTGAAAGACACTCTATTTTGCTTTCCTGCCAGACAATCAACACATTTCTTCAAATGGACCTGATCTAGTCTAGGTAACGTCTTCTTTTTGGCAAGATGGGTCATGCTTTTCTCACTCATATGACCCAATCGTTTATGTCATAACTCCACTGTACTGTTATTCTCCACTGCATTCACGACATTGTGGGAGAGCTTTGCCTGCATCGTATACAGTTTTGAGTTCTTTGTTCCTCTGGCCACCACCAGGGTTCCTTTAGTTAGCTTCCACTGGCCATTAAAAAAGGTGTTGCAGTAACCTTCATCATCAAGTTTGCCTGCTGAAATCAGATTCAGGCGTAAATCTGGAACATGTCTGACATCCTTCAGGACTAACCGTGTACCATTTTGGGTCTCCAGGGAAATATCTCCTTTTCTTGCAACTTGTGAGAGACCTTCATTTCCCATTCTCAGAACACCAAAATTGTCAGGTGTGTAAAATGAGAAAAATTATCTTCGAGAAGTGACATAAATGGTAGCACCACTATCAATCACCCAACTCGTCTCATGAGTTGCAAGATTGACAATATCATCGTCATGGACAATGTTGAACTCATCGGCAACATTTGCTTGCTCATCATCACTGCTGTTATTTTTCTTCGGTCATTTGCCTTTGTTTTGGTCTTGTTTGAGTTTTCGGCAAAATCTCTGGATATGTCCTTTTTTCTTGCAGTAATGGCATTCAATTTTTACATATTTGTTTGACCTTCATCTACTCTTATCTCTTGGCTTTGGCCCCCTGGTCTCACTTTCCCCCTAGAATCTGCCACGTGGAGATCTGATTGTGATGAAAAGGATCCTTGCGATCTTCATCTCATCTCTTCATTCAGTATTTCACTTTTGACGAATTCCACATTTACTACACCATTTGATGCAGAATTTGTAAGTGAAATTCTCAAAGTCTCCCAAAACTCTGGTAATGAGGCCAGCATTATAAGAGCGAGTACCTCATTGTCAAACTTTATGCCTATCGTGGATAACTGTTCCACGATTTCTTGCAAATCATTCAGGTGATCTGCCATGGATAAACCTTCCCGATATTTTATCTGAAGCAATCTTGTTAGATAAAATAATTTGTTGTTACCGGTTTTTGAAGCGTACAGCTCCTCAAGCTTGTTCCACAGTGTCCGTGCATGAGTTTCTGCAGATATGTGGTTGTAGACATTATCTTTGACAAATTGTAGGATAAAACCACATACTTGCTCATGCTCGAATGCCTAATCTTCTTCCGATCAATCTTCCGGTTTGGTTGTACCAAACACGGGCAAGTGCATCTTCGTCACATATAAGAGATCCTTCATCTTGCTTCTCCATATATGGTAATTCGAGCCGTTCAGACTAATCATCTTGCTGGTATTGGCCTCCATGATGATAATAAATACTCAGTATCAAACAAAAATAGTGAATAATAATATAACTTATTTTCTGATGTGGAGGATCCACTTTTCAGCGGCAACCACAAAGCATACAATAAGTAGATATAAACACCGAACCTCACTCTGATACCAGTTGTTGGGACCGCGCAGTGGGTGATAACTTTGGGAGCAAGATGATTAGTAAAGATGACACCAGAGAAATTTACATAATTCACCTTTAATTTTAGGGCTACGTCCACGGGACAAACTCCGAGATTATCTTCCACTATAAAAATAGTAGGCTTACAAAGAGAAAATCTTATCTAGACAAAAAATTCTAGAGGTTTGAGATAAAACCAAAATAGTGGCACTCAAGTATTACCCAAACACCCCTAAAAATTATCTCACTATTTTGTCACTCCTCGAAAATAAATCTCTCTCTTCTCTCACAATTTTCTTTTGCTCTCACAATTGAGCAAGCTTCTCTCTGGGTGTAGAAACTGAGCAAATGGAATGGCTATTTATAGCCAATGTACTGCTTCACTCCATTAAATTTTGCCATAATTTGTGGCAATTTTTCCACCACCTCCAGCCTATATCCACATTTGATTTCAATCTTTTGCTGTCAATTGTTGAAATTGCTCTAACTACCGGCCAAACTTTTTGATCAAAATAAGGAGAGAAAAGAAAAGAAAGGAGTAAGAAAGAAAAATGAACCTCCACATGGAGGGGAGAAAAAGTCAACATATTTCTGCTTGTGTTGGATAATTCTTGCCACTGGGTCTGGGTGACTTGTTTTTGCAAACGGAAGCAAGCTCGGGTCTTGATTGGGAACAAGCTCCACCAAACCAACTCCAAGGCGGCGTCTGGTAATGCGGTGCCCTAACACCCACGTTCACATGTGTCCCAGGTTTATCTTTCCCGCTCGAAGTTACTTGAGACCGGAAATATAATCTCTGCTTACTCAAAGTACAAAGAGCGACATAGCCTAATTAATGTAATCACGTTTATGTCACAAAGTGCCATAAGATGGCTCACAAACAAAGAAAGGTTAAAGCAAAAGAAAGCTACAGTCTTCAGCTCAGGATGCTCGTGAATCAAGCATTAGAAAGTTGAACTCTTGATTTCTTTTTATTTCAACTGTGCAAGCTGCCCTGGTAATGTTGAATCTTAAGGGTGGTAGTGATCATTTGCACCCAGCTGGCAAAACTCTTCCTTTATATGCTCTGCAGATGTAAGCTTCAAAATTTGCATAGTCCTGCATATACAGGAGGCCCTCCTACTAATTTAACAGGACTGGAAAAAGATAGTAACTGGAAATAAAAGTATTATCATGGAATGACCAAATTTGCCTCTGGGATTAACCTTGCTGATTGGCTGATTATTTACCACCACCCATGGTAAAAATGTGTGAGGTGGAGTTACATGAGCAGTTTCATTGGCATAGCCCTGCGCAAGCTGCATTTAATTGCATTGGCGTTCAAATTTGTTTCAAATCGCATCATTAAATAGTATTTTAAATTCTCTAATTAAAAGTTAGGTTAAGTGAGGTGGATGGGAGGAACTGACCATTTTCCCTTTGCTGCTATTATAGCAGTCCAAGACTTTCTTCTTAGGCAAGCCTAGTGAGTCGAAACAAGTTTCCCACCACTTTTGCCTTCCTTCTATTGCAAGGAACTCAATGCAGTAAATCAACGCATAATATTTATCCTGTCATAGAGATGACCTGAGAAGGAGATCTACACATCTTCTCTAATCGGAGCAATACTTTCACTAAAAAGAAATAATCATCTCCGGCATACACACACACACACACACACACACACACACACACATATCTCAATCTGCTGAGAAAACTCACCACAGTATTGAATGTATCGATTGCACAACCTTGAATTCTGTTGAGCTGACATTCATCTTGCCCTTGCTGCAGGAGAAATTTCCACAGCTACTTTAAGTTTCCAAAGTCATGAAAAGAAATGCTTATAAAATATATCGAGATCATTGGATTTTCCCTTTTGCAAAGTAGTTACTTGAGTTAGGTTCGCGCTGGACCTAACATAACTTAACCTGCTGGATTTTCTGTGCTGGTGAAAAAGAAAATCGGTAGTAGTGTTTTGTCAATAGGAAGCCAAATAGTTCCTCTTTTCCCGTTTTCCAACCAACTATAGCAGCAAATATGGAGCATTTGATGAGAAGAACAATCGTTACAAACTCAGAAACATGATCACCTGACAAACATGAGCAGTTTCAGACTTGTTGAGGTGAGCATTGCCCCAAGGGACAAGCCTGAGATTGGTGATGGAGATGAGATCATTCTCAAACACTCCCTCAAGCTCCTTGACGATGAAATTCGCGCATCTCAGGCAAAGAGAATCATAGTAAACTGAGAGATTAACCTTCTGGGAACTGGTGATGGCCGTCAGAGCTTTTGCAGGCGAAGCATGGGAAGCAAATGCTAGTGCGAGCAGAAGACAAGGAACTGTCCGGAGGACTAATCTGTAAGAGTTCATGTCTGAGAATCTTATTATCTTCAGCGGTCTCTAATGGTTCATATAGACATAGCTTGGTCTGTTTGGAAGAATAAATGCCTCTGAGAATGAAAGCATGTACAGTAATTATGCCCCCAAAAGGCTTGATCTTGATGGCCAATCACTCTCAAATTAATCCATGACCTGCCGTTTCACATCACTTCACAAATTAATGCAGCGTGAATTATTGGAAAAAATGGATACTTACTGAGTTATTGTTTCTAATTTCAAAGGAAAGTCCTAAAAGAAAAAGAAAGGTAGATTACAAATAATTCTAAAAAGCTGAAATCTAAATTCAAGTCCATGCACATATTATCACTTTGTAAACCCTAAACCTTTAGAATTGTTTGCATAGTGAATTGTTTTGGCTTGCGTAGAGTGGCATTTTCAATTGAATTTCCAGTTGAATACTAGAATCAGAATTATGCTTTTGATTTCTTTTCCATGCATTTAGAAACTCTCTTCTACAAGTTCATTCTCTGTCAATGGCATCTATAACAGAACTCCTGCGCCTAATTCTTAGACATTTTAAGCACAAGGATCAGAGGATGAAAACATCCTTTTCAGTATCAAGTAACGGGCAAGTTATTATAGTTGAAACAAGGACCAAACAAAAAGGATAATAATTGAAGCAAGGCTAGAGATTTCATACCTAAACCTTCTGGGAATGGTTGGAAAGGTGGTGGTTATCTTGAGCATTAGAAATTAGGCCCATGACACCCGGTTAGCCCAATTTTAATTTCTATTTCTTTTGGCATGCTTATTCTTATGAAAAAAAAATTATGAAAAAAAAATCTAATTAATAGTGTAACATTAATTTCATTTTCTTTATTTATCTACTCTAATTCTTATTTCATTCTGGATTTTTTTTTTGTCCAGTCCAAAGGTCCAAAGAACCAGAATGGGCCCATGAGTATAATAACTACAAAGTACATAGGCGAGACGCAGCCATTATAGGGCTAAAGCCCAACTTTCCGATATGTCTCGGCCCACCTATCGCCACTGTATCTGGTCATTGGTTAGTGGAAGCTCGGCATTTCGTATTTCGTTTCATCTCTACCGTATCGCCACCATTTACCCAGTCCTCCATCTTAAACATTTTGTGCCCCTGCCCAGCTTCTCTAGTAGTGTCGAATCCTAAAACCCCGGGAATCTCTAAACCCTTTCGCGGTTGTCTCTAATGGCGTCAATAAACTTCAACCCCTTTGGGAATTGGTTCACTAAACCACCAAATCCCATTCCACCCCTCAACCTTCTCGGACTCAGAGACTCTTTTCTCTCCAACCTACCTTCCAATTCCTCCAAGTTCGCTTCGATCAGCGCCTCCAAACCTGCCGGAAAGAAACCGAAGCACCCTGGAGAAGAGCCCGACCAGCCCGGTTATTGGGAGCAGATGTTGCAACAATTCTTCTGGGAAAGCGCCACCCTTCCCGACCACAGACACACTCCCGAAGTGGAGAAGATCCTAAACGAAGATCCTTTGTGGGAAAAGAAAGAGAACCCATCTGAAGAAGAGATCAAGGAGAACAAGAAATGGTGGGAAGAGTTCAGAGCTAGCCCCGTCGTCCAGTTCTTGGCTCGAGCGGAGGAAATTGACGATGAAATCAATCGAATTGAGCTCCAGCAGAACGATACTCCGTACAGATACGAAGACAAGGAGCTGTGGCAGGCTGTGCCGCACGTGACCGGGTTGGACGGGAGGCCAATGCCCAGGAAGGCTATCAAGTCCAAGGAAGAGAGCGATGATAAGTTCTGGGATTTCGCGAAGCAGTTCTTCTTCGGCCTTTGGGGGTACCGGCAGCGGCCCTACCCGCCGGGCCGCCCCATTGACGCTGCCCAGGCCATTGGTTATAAGCGGCTTGAGAAGCGCTACTATGACTGTAAGTTAGCCACATCTGATGTTCGAAAAGGGTTTTACTGGTGCGTCATTACCCGATTGATTTATTTGAATTTGATTCAATCCTAGTGTTTGGTTTTCTCAATTACTTTGTTTTTGCGATGAAATTGTTGATGCTATTTGTAATGAAAATTACTATTAAATTTATTGTGTTTAATTCAACAAATTCTAGTGGAGAAGTGTTCCCATTCAAAGGTTCTGTTTTTAGCTGCACCCAAAAATAAGATTCAGGGTCTAGGTGCATGACTAGTCTTCCTCCAAAGAGAAGGCTTGGAAGTTAGCTTCATTAATAGCCTTTTAAGAGATTTTCTCTGGCCTTATACACACTTTTGACTAGTCTGGAAGACATTTTCTCAAATAATTTAGTTGTTTTTCGGTTGATACAGTTATAATGAAAACTGGAGGTTGGTTCTATAAGGATCGTCTTGGTCGTTCACGAGGTCCTTGTGAGCTGATACAACTTAAAACAGCTTGGGGTGCTGGAATTATTGATAAAGATACATTCATTTGGGGTGAGGACATGGATGAGTGGGCACCCATTCGTATGGTATATGGCCTGGAACCTGCAATTGCCAGTTGGGAAGGTTTGTTTTCAAATCTTGTGCATCCTACAGATTTCTTACACAATGCTGTTATTTTGCATTTGGAACTACTAGGAAATCATGGAAGTAGTTCGTGGGGAAAATGTATACAACTCAAATAGCCTTATGTGAGATACTTTTAATGGATGACTTCTGAAATGCCTAGATGAACATGACAGGAGTGGTGAAATTTTTGTTAGGTTTGTTCATGAAACTTCAATGTTAGGCTAATAGTTAATTCTACTCCTGATCTTTGCAGTGGTCCACGGATAAAAGGATCAAGTTTGGAGAGTAATCTGATTTGTCTATTGTTTTCAGTGGCATGAGTTGAATTGCACATAGCTATATCTGTTGCCACTTTTTTCATATGCTTTCCTACAGATTTTTACCATTATTACTGTCTTATTTGGTTGAACATATGTAATGCTTCTACATTAACAAATCTGCGTAGGAGCACCCCAAAAGCTGTCTATACATTGTGGGCCCATTTGGGAACAGGTCTTTAGGATTAATGTTAGAGTTTTTGATGATTTATTAATAGTAGAGATTGAACCGCTAAAGGTAAAAGTTAAAAGCTATCTTTAGTTTTTTTCCAAAATCTGATGCTAATTGCTAATGCTAATGTCAAAAGGGGCCTGTATTTTATCATGTCTGGTGCTTGTTTCTAGTCAATTTGCCATCTATTATGTTGCATTAGAGGAATCAAAGTTCATGCTTTGCCTAATTGAGGCTTCTATAATCTGAATTTATCAGTTAGGTTTGCTGCTGCTGCTACAGAATTGATACACAAACTTCAGAAAGGAATACATCCTTTGGTTCCCATAAAAGGGCGTGGAAAGACAACTTATAAGCAGCTCCAGGAAGAAGCTGTAGAGAGTAAAAAACGGGATTTGGCTGTACTAAAAGCAAATGATGGTATATGGCCTGGACTTAGAATCCCTAGTCATGCCCTCTTCCTTTGGGCCAGCGGATCTGAACTAACATCGACGTTGGAAGAAGACCACATGCCTAACAAATACATCTCGAAAGATCTCCGGTAACACAGCATCTGTTCCTTTATTATGTTTATCTTAGGAAAGATTTACCTATTCTTCTCATAGTTATAAGTGTGTCTTTCTCTTGCCATGGTATGTCAGAAAATCGAATGAATCTTAACTTGCCTGTTACTGTGGGACAGGCAACAGTTGCAGAAGGTTATCCCTGGATTAAGGCCATGGGAAGTTTTGAGTGTCGAGCAAGCAATGGATCAGATAACATATGGTGGAGAGTGGTATAGAGAGCCACTTGGTTGTTACTCAACAGGCCCTCCATATGTCCAGCAATGGAATAAGGATTTCATGGTAAATAGTTGAAGTGCATTTTAATAGAAACAGTTCTATTTGGGTTTCTTGAGATCATTTTCTGCATCAATTAAAGTAGTTGCTGTACAATGTAGGCAGTTAAAGTTTGTTAGAAGAACCTGTCCTTGTTACATGCTTATGGTTGCATGATGTGTATGTTTGCAGAGAACATTCAAGATTTTCAACCAGTTAAACGAGAAAGTCTACAGAAAACTGGAGCAAACAATCCCTGGTTTCGATAAAGTTTTGGAAAAAATCCGGGCTGATGCTGCTGCGAAGGAGGCTAGAGAACGGGAGGAGAAAGAAAGAAGGCCAAAATTATAAATAGGAAATGGGACTCTCTGGTCAATATGTAACTTAAACATCTCTCAAGAGTTCTGCATGGAAAGGCTAAAACTTGTTGAGAACTAGGATAGGAGCTGAAATCCATCCAGCCTTGCGTTGTCTAATTCCCCTGTGGATGACTCTGAAAGAGCTCACAAAAAGCATTGAGCAAAGTTTTAGGACTGAAATAGGCATAGTTGTTTTGTGATCAAAATGTTGGTCGTCTCATCTTCTCTCTCTTAAACAAATTCCCCAACAATTAACCGTCAGTATGAAGCCATGTATACCAGAATTCCCAGAACTAGCAGATCCGAAGAGCTTTTCCGAAATCAATCCATTGGGTTCATGTCACATTAATTTATTTATGCATACAGCGACGAGAAGAGAGAGAACATCTCCAGCAAGTCTAATATCCTATAGAAGATTCAGCTTATACATCTGAAGATCTCCAAATGTTGGCCCTAGACTAGTTCCATCTAAAACTAGAAAAGTGACACTCCCTTGGAGATGTCATTCATGCAACCGCCTCCTCTCCTTCATGGAGGAGCATCTGATCAAAGTGCCAGACTCCTGCAAAAGGGAAGAAGAAGCAAACACGAAGAAGTGAAGATTTTAGTTCCCATGCGACGCAGATAAACAAAACAACCAATGAGTTGGAATGCATACCGTGGCCTTTTCCGACCATCCTTAGCTGAGTAACATAGTCTGCAATTTTCTTGATTGCTTCAACCTGCTCTCCTAAGTACTCCCTCTCTATGAACTCTGCCATCTGAGGATCATTGTTCCTCTCTGCTACCTACAAATTAATTACTTTTGTCTGTGAGAACCACAGCAAATTAATCAAAGCCTTCACACATAAAGGAATTCTTTTAGTTTTGTTCACTACTCCCGGTTAAGGATTGGTGATTACCTCATGCAGGCTTAGAAGCTTTTCGTTGGTCAGCTTCTCCAACGACAGAGCTAGTTCCATAGCTGCGTGCCCATGCACCCACATATATATAGAGTCAATAACTAGCTAGCTAAGCAAAACTTGAGAGGCTTGGGAAATTAGTAGATTACCGTAGAGGGCGTCACCCTTTTCAACATGTTCGAATTCCGAAGGAGGATTCAAAATGGAGTGGAGCTTCACCCTTCCTCCACGTACGTTCTAATTGATCACAGTATCATGAGCATTAGGATCATATGTATGTTTCTGCTCCGGTGATCGGAGTAGGAGTGGAACAGTATGCTATGCAGCTGAGCTGGCTACCACCGAAAACTTATAACCTACGGTAGCTAACTGTGTAGCTCTAAGGAAGGAACCTGATGCATAGAGATTAATCAGATATATACAAACCTGATATTCCATCAGTTTCTCCGCATGCTCTCTCTCTTCTTCACTCGATTCCTTAAAAAACCTGAAATAATTAATATTAAATTGCATCCACCAACAAGCTTAATTGATTAGTTACTTAAGACCGTACGTAATTAAATAATTTGTTTATAACAAGCGGGTCCAAATCCGGTTTGAACCTTTTTCAGTAGAAAATGAGTTTTTTAATTTGTTCCAGAAGGTCAGCTACTTACTTGGCCATGCCTTTGAGGGCCACGTTGTCCCTGTCAAAGTAAGCGTACATCGCATGGTAAACATACGACACCGTGTATTCCACACTGTAACATTTAAACGACAACATCAAATTCATCACAAGTCGCATTGAGATCAAGATCGAGAAGAAGATATATTATTCAATTAGTACTTGATTTGGCCGTTGATGGCGGCTTCACTGTCGTCGTCGTATCGCTGGCGAGCAAGCGAAACGTACGGACTGATGGGCACGTCCAATTCCTCGTTACTCTTCACCTCTTCGAATGGCTGGAAAACCACTCCCGTCAGCGCCACCTCACCGCCGCCCGCCCCCGCCGCACAGACCCTCCAACACTTGCTCCCTTTTCCCGCCCAAGAAACATTTCTAATCGGAGGGAGGGCACCAGGCGCAGGGGCACGACGGCCGTTATTACAGGGAACCCATTGCTTTGCTGGGGCAGATACCCCCGATACTGATCGCAGAAACATCTGAAACACGGAAATGGGTGTATGAAACAGCACGTCTGTGAGGAACTCAAAATCTGGGACTGAGTTGATCGGGGAGACGGACGGGAGGCGCCTTAAGTAAAGTAGGTGAGTCGATGAGGCCAGAGAACTTGGCTCTTCTTACAGCCGTTGGATGGGTGATGAGGTGGACGGTCAGAGATGGAGCTAGTGGATAGGCGTGTGGAGGGCTCGTGGAAAATCCACTTCATTATTGCTTTTTGCGGAACTAGACAAACGACACGACAAGCTGTACACGTTGCCATCTTCGGATCCCTATGAAATTTACCTCTGGCTCGCCTCACTCGCTTGAGTCTACAGACCCTCTACTCGCGCGTCTATTGGGAAATCTTTAGCTTGGCGCCAATGATCGTGCGAGTAGATTTTTGACAAGTAGAGGTTTCATCGACTGTGTTTGTGTCCAGCGATGATAGAGATAAGGTCGTTACAGGCTTTTCCACAGAGGCTGCTTCTGTGTGTTTGCCCTTGACAGCGTACATAGGGTATTATTTAGATCACAGATCACAGCCGTTGGAATCTACAGTAATGGGCAGTCCAGATCCATCAGTCATGGCTGATTTTGTAATTTTCCGTGTGAAAACTAGGATCTCCCGAAGATGCCATTTTGTTTTGTGTTTGTTTTTTCTCCCAAGCAAAGGAATTATATTTGAGCAATCATGCACTTACACCATTTAATAATTTTATGTAACATTAAAATTATTATAAACAATCCATTAGATTTAAATGTTATTCATTTAGATCATATTTGACAATATTTAGATCAATTGAAATTTTGAATATCTTTTTCTTATGGAGGAATATAATTGATAAATATAAAAAAAAATCAAATTTTATGGGATAAATTACAAAAACTTACAAAGTAAATCAGGGTAACACTTTTTTCATATGATTTTCATGATTGGAAGATTAAATTTGATGCACGGTTAAATTTATTATATTGGAAATAAATTAAGAATTATCGAATGACAATAAGGGGTGTAAGTGCTTACAACAATGTAAATGGATCCTTACTCATTTTGTTAATAGTGATTAAACCTCAACAGTTCATTATTATGACATTGTGTGAGTATAGTTTTCTTTGTTAAATAAATAAACAAACTGTATTTAAATTTGTATTAAATTATATCTGAAAATTTTTTACTGGATGTTGAAAACTTTTTTCCCTGATACTTAGATGCATATACTAATTTATAGAGGATAAGAGAGTACTTGGGAAACGTATGGGGTAATTTACCTTATTTCTTAAAACTTTGGGGATTTCAAACCACAATTTAACAATTTTGGGCTTTTATTGTGTTGTTAAGACTCAAATCTGGTTGTGTCCGCAGACTCCGCACCTTCTCCATCAGCTGGCTGGCTGGCTGACTTGGCGAAGACGATGCTAGAAGCTTAAGATATCCACATTTCTTCAATTACTAATTAAACTGTACAACTTAAAATTTTATAAAATTTTAAAATGAAGTTTTGAACACATCTATAAAGAATTTACTGGCTTGTCTATTGCCAGCATGATTTTTAATTACACATGAATCCATTCACCTCCAATGCAAAGGCCAAAGTGAATTACGGGAAGTACTTTTTTCTTCATAACACTAGATTCTACTGGTGTGGATTCGCCGTGACGACCCGACCTAATTGAAATTCTTACGAAGAGATAATGGTTGCAATAACTGAAGCTGAAAAAATTTCGTCTTCGTGCAAGAACATGTTTCATGGGAAAACAAATGACTGTCGGGCCCAAATGAAAAGGTGATGATCAGGCCCATCAGCCTGACCCAGCAACCATTCATTTACGTTCAACGAGCCTAATTCTTTTGTCTGAACCTTGACTGGGGTAAAAACTGATAGGGAGATGCTTCTCAAAGGTCTTAAAAATTAATACCTTTATCCCAAGTTATTTACAATATTTATTATTTAGTAATCAATATATAATTTTTTATTTTTAATATTTTATTATATTATAAATAAAAAATATTTATATATAAATAATAAAAACCTATAGTTTCTAAATACATTTTTTAAATTTTTTATCTGAAGTGAATATTGTCCAAGATTGAAGACGTACTATGCTTTAATTAATTTGTACTGGCCCTTCACTCCAAAGAAATTTCCAAAGGGAGTCAATTCATGGATCTATAGACTTAACTAAAAAACATTACTCCATAATACAAGTGCGTGTGTGTGTGTATTGGTTTGAGCCAGAAAGAAGAAATGAAAAATGCTACAAAATCATGTAGGCTGATTAAAATTTTGAAAAAAAAAATTCCAGCATGGTAGCACCTTTGCTAGAAAACTTATCAAAGGGTCAAAATGAAACGTTTTAATAAGGTTAAGGTTTCATATGAGCAAAATGAATGTTAAGGTTAAAACAGAAACACTAATTAAAGGTTTAAGGGCAGTGCATGCAATTTACCCGTCTTGCTTGTATGGAGGCAACTAGCGACTCTAATTGAATGCCAGAATCATAATAGGAGTTGATCCTGTTTGTTTAGTGCTTGCCTTGTAGAGGAAGATGAGATTTGTGATTGATGGTTAAGAAGGGATTGCAGGGAATGGCTTGATTAGACTACCGTTTGTTGCAATTGGATCTGTGATGCATTGAACTGGATCACAAAACCATGGTGGAAAGCTACCATGTTACTTGTGAAGTGGGCAGAAAACAGTAGGCGCTCGACCGTTCATGTTTCCTTTTATATTCATAGACCTTGAATAGGTTTTTTTGGCATAAAGAAGGAGTTCTGGTTTCTACACATTGTTAGTAGGGTGGTTTTGGTGCTCTGATCTGAAGGAAGTGGTGTCGAGTTGTTAAGTCCTTAAGTTTGCTTTGCCCGAGTTTAGGTTTACTATGAAAGTATTTCCCTTCCTGGCTGCTGCTATTGCTAGTATGTTTGATAAACTTACGTTTGATTGCTTGGTTAGAAAGTAATTTGTCCATTGCTAGGTGTTTTTGAATAGGTTTTTGCTTATTAACAGGATGATAGAATAACCATTGGTAAGATTTGTTGGTACCTCCATGTGATGTGCTATAAGACAATGAGTGCTTTACTGAGCTTTTTATAGACAAGTCAGCTGGAACCAAATTAAATCCAACAGTTACTCTGACGGACCAAGCTGGACCGTTACATTTGGGCCGCGTGTAGGGGCAGCCAGACCAATCTTGCTGAAGTAGTATTGGCCCACCGGATGAGTTACGTAGTACTCAATCCAACTAGCAAAATCAAGTTTGCTTTGTTGCTTGACCGGAGAGGGAGAAAACAGATAGCGGGGACCAAGCAAAGGAAAGCAACATATATTCAAGATTTTGTTAAATGGATAAAAAACTTGTATAAAACCTCATCTGAAATTTTTATATTGTAAGAATTGATTGAATATAAAAAAATTAACTTATTTCCATTAATATTCTCAATCATAAATTAAATTATGTCACATAATTAAGTAGTAAAATTTATGTGATATGAATCTTTTAGTACATGTAACACTGCTCCTAAAATAATAAAATAGATGAGTGAAGAGTGGAGAGATGAGAATATCCTGAATGCTAATTCCTGAAGTGGATGGAATTGGAATGAGGAGGGTTTGGTTTGGCCGTTTGCTCGTTGTCCTGGATACGGTGCCTGTGGCAACCACACGTCTGCTTAGCCACAGGATGTTCAGCCCTCCATAACCATATCCTCACCATTACTTCCTTTGATATTTATTCGTATTCTCCTTTATTCTGATTTGATCGTTGATGCCCTAAAACTCTGACCCTTCTTCTCATCGTGGATGCCTAACCTCTTCTTTCCATGCCCATGATGTGACTTCCTCTCCGCCTATTTATTTGTCCCGCTCTACTAGAGTTAATGCATAAACGACTTATGTTTGCGAGACCCAAGTCAATCACTATCATTTTCTTTTCAGCTGAATAAATCACCAACATTACTAAATTAGTCTAAATACATCACTAAAAGGGTTTTTGCTTATGCGAGGACACAAACCAAATGGGACAATGAACATAGAGGGCTAAGTTGTCATTTTCACACACAATCTTCTACTCTAGTAGGATTACAATATGACACATGACAGGTGCTTCTTCCAACCCAGTTTCACCATCACTAACCTTTGTTCATTAACCACCGAGCTCGGCAAGCCACAATCATGCATTGTTGACCCCCAAACTGAAGGAGAATGAAGAAAGTAAATTTTTTCATCTTTGGTTAAGGTAATTTTGTCACTTCGTATAAACATTTTAGCGCACTAATTAAAATGACATTTTTCAAATTATAGTGGGTATTTGTAAATTTTAGACAATTTAGGGACCAAATGTGTAGTTTTTTGCTATTTTATAAATTTTCAAAAATTTTAAGCCACTAGATCGTAAATATTTGAAAGTTGGAGGTTGCACTGTAATTACCGAGAAGATGAATACTTTCTAGGCTTAAGTATAAGTTTGATCTTAGACTCATGGTATGTAGTTTTTTCCAATCAAGCTCCGAGTTTCACATTAAGGAAAAAAATTAACAAAATATTCCATATTAAAAACAGGATATTCGATTTACTTAATTTTTAGTGGTTAATTTAAACCAACTCAAAAACATTAATTGCTTATTCGCTCACGAAAAAAAATGCAACTGCCAATTTGGGCCATGGTTTCGGTGATTTTTTGTGTTAGGTTTGCCTAGATTCTAGTGAATTAACACTTGCTTCAATATTAAATTTGCAACTTTATAGGCCTAATCCTAGGTGTTAGGGCAAAGTTCGAATCACCAAGGATGCCTCCTTCCACTTATGCAAGAATTTTCTACTTTGCTTTATATATGACTTCTAAGTACGCCTTAACATATAGCACAAAATTTAAGCCCAAAACAACATCAAGTTTAAAGAAGAGCCAGTTTAGTTTACAAATGTGTCTTTAGCTTTGAGTGTTAAATTCAAGCATCCTCACCATGGAAAATAAGGGTTGAGGGAAAGGATTAAATCATTACTTTACTAGTAAAAGAGACAAATTGTACATCTATGTTTGTGCGATAATGTAGATCACCCACTATTTTTTTTTTTACAGTTAAATTCATCATTAAAGTTTATTTTTTAAGAATATTGACCACTAATATTTGTGACCAAGCAAGTTAGTCATTGGGGAAAGTTACAACTGTGATATTCCATTATCTCATAAAATATTTCATAAAATGTGATAATGACATGACTGATTGAAATAATATATTACATAATTTATTTCTAAACTGTATACTCTTATACATATTAATCCCTGAACTAAAAAATAAAACATAAGAACTATTTATCTTATCGAATAATCCTAGTTTGCCATGGCCAATCTGAGGGCACCTTCGACACTGCTGCGTAAGCCACTATTCCTTACACAAATCTCGGCTTCAGTTCGACACCGGAGCTTGGCCTTTATTTACATTGATTTTCTTGCTTCCCAATATAACATCAGCCTTAATTAATAAACTCATCACTTGCAAATCAACCTAATGTCTTTATCAGTGTCTGAAAATGGCATAGTTTGTGTCATCACGTACTAATCGTAGCTGTGGGTATGCATGGGATCTTGTACCCATGGGATCGGAATAGTTCAAGCAAAATAATAATTGCACTATTAAAAATCTTAACCAAAAGAGTAAATTAAAGAAGAAAAGAATAAAAACAAGTTCGGAAGTTGATATCACCTCATCAAAATCAACCCCACATTCAGTGGCAATCCTGTGGGTGTCCGGATGATTAATGCATTAGCTGAACCTTTCACTGACACGAGTAACCATAGCAAACAAATCATTTTTATGGTGGAGTGCTATGGGCTTTACCTGCCACATCTCCAACCAAAAAGTCGAGACACTAGCCTTCCACTTTTCTTGAAAACTCCCAACTCCTAGGGTACAAAAATTATAAGTAGTAAAAAAATCATTTTTAAGATCAGCTAAATTGGGTTGGCACAGGATTTCATACCCAAGCTCGATAGTCGATATCCAAAGAAAAAACCAATTTACCATAATCAGGACAATGATCTGCTTGACAAGAGACCACATCTAGTAAATCTCACACTTGTTGCTCATAAAAGTTTGAGTTTCTAAAAACAAATTTGAGTCAATAACCACATATATATATATATATATATATATATATATATATATGTCTAGCTTAATAGATTTTCTTACTTCAAATATCCATAATATATACTCCCCGTATCTCTAGAACTTATCTAATTTATTACTCACAGTAATTAATTTATGATTTTATTTCTTATAAAATTTCTTGTAGAAATATAAATATTTTATATGAAAATGGTACCTTAAAATTTATAGTTTTAAAATATATATAATTTTTAAAAAAATTTTAAGATAAAAATTAAAATGAAAATATTTTAACAAAAAAAAAGGTGAGGAAGTAGGTTGTATCAGGGCTAATAATTTGGCTGAAAAGGATACACAAGAAGAATTATGTTTGCTTGCCCATGTTACAAGGAAATTTGAGGTACAAGTCTCAGTGTTTGAAAACAGACGGCGTTCAATTCAATTTGTTCTTCGTGGGTTAATGCACCATTTAAGGAAGAGTATTCAAACCATGTGCACTAGCTAGTGTTAGTGTTACCCGTGAGAGAGTTGAATGCCAGTGAGTGTCTCACATAGTTGAGAATTGTCCAAAGAAAAATTTACATATATATATATATATATATGTTAATGGCCTCTTTAAACTATTATTTTAAGCTTGTAGTACCGGAGGTCCAATATAATTACAATTTATCTTGAAATCTAGGTAAAATTACGTTTCATCATTTTTTCTTAATTAATAGCCACACATTTGCCTTAAGCCCTAAAACTATTTAGTTTCAAAAATCTAAACTTTGCCCTCACTTGAGATCCAAAAGAAGACTATTTGACATTTAAATAGATGAATACATCGAAAAGGAAAAAATAAACAAAATTTAACAATTTAAACTTCAAAATATTATTAAATAAAATAAATTTATTACGACACAAATACTATACATGGACTATAAATTTTTAAACCTTGAAAAGTCTATATCAAATAATAGATAATGTCACATCTATGAGACAAAGCATGGAATTTTGAAATAGAATGAGACAAACTGCAATTTCTTCTAAATATCAAGAAATAATTAGTCCCATAAAATGTGGGTAATTGTTTCATTTTTGCATTAATACCTCTCAGCACCTCATATTTAAAAAATTACTCAAAAGCCAAAGATTTTTCTTGTTTTGGTTGGGGAGCTACACTTTTATCCAAAGTCTACTATCAATTTTCATTGGGTGACAATATATGTAACAAACTAAAAAGAATTTGTTTTTTGCTCGAATAAAGAAGTTTTAAATTCAGCATAATAATTCGAGCGTTCCAACAAAAAATTCCCACTTCTATAGAAAGTGACGGCACGCCTTATAGATGTTCAGACTTCAGACTACTCATCTTCCGCGGTCTTGTTCTGAAATTGTTTTCTCTGCTATGGCCACGGACGCCTCCCCACAGTTTCGGGCGCCTTCGGTGTCGCCTGATTTCCATCCGGAGATCACGGTATCGCCATCATCCGCCCACGACGGCCTCGAGTTCTGGCAGTTCATGATCGCCGGCTCCATCGCCGGTTCCGTCGAACACATGGCGATGTTCCCCGTCGACACCCTAAAGACCCGAATGCAAGCTCTGGTTCCGTCGTGCTCCGTTTACTCGGCTGGCGTCCGGCAAGCCCTTACATCTATACTGAAGCTGGAAGGGCCGTCGGGGCTCTACCGCGGGATATTGGCAATGGGTCTGGGAGCAGGACCTGCCCACGCTGTTTACTTTTCCGTTTACGAATACTCGAAGCGGGCCCTCTCCCGCGGGGACCCGAGCAACCCTGTGGCTCACGCGGTTTCCGGAGTATTTGCGACGGTTACGAGCGACGCCGTGTTTACGCCGATGGATGTGGTGAAGCAGAGGCTGCAGTTAAGGAACAGTCCGTACAGGGGCGTAGTGGACTGCGTGGAGAGGGTGGCGGCGGAGGAAGGACTGGGGGCGTTTTATGCGTCGTACAAGACGACGGTGGTGATGAACGCACCGTTCACCGCCGTTCATTTCGCGACTTACGAGGCGGCGAAGAGGGGGCTCATGCAGCTGTCCCCGGAGAGCGCACGGGAAGAAACGTTGGTGGTCCATGCAACCGCCGGCGCCGCAGCTGGGGCGCTGGCGGCCGCGGTGACTACGCCGCTTGATGTAGTGAAGACCCAATTACAGTGCCAGGTGAGATTAAATCATGATTTAGAATTTCTAGCCAGAGTTAGGAAAGAGCTAGCTAGCTAGCTATATATATATATTAGCGCTCATTTTCTAATCTAAAAAGTTTTTGTTTTTGTTTTTCTAAATCAATAATATGATGAATATTGAAATCACATAACAGGGGGTAGGTGGATGCGAGAAGTATTCGAGCAGCTCTATAGGGAAGGTGATAGGAGCAATAGTGAAGAGGGAAGGGAAGGGAGGGCTGATGAGGGGGTGGATACCCAGGGTGATGTTCCATGCTCCTGCTGCTGCAATTTGCTGGTCTACTTATGAGGCTTCCAAGGCCTTCTTGTTATCCCTACACCTCCAACAACACATTTAGACCACATCAACAGCAACTCTACTAATTATTAAAGCAAAGGAATTGCTTTAGAATTACTGGCCGGCAATAATCATCTGAGGCTGAGCTGGAGAATCCGTGCTTCCAATATCTCATCTGCTTCTTGTAAGATGGTCACTTATATGCATGTCGGCTGTGTAGCTCCTGTTTTGCCAAAAGAATACCATCTGTTGTGCACATGTAGAGAAAAATGGTTGTGCTTTGTAAATGGTGGAATATTATTTGTATCCACAACTATAAAGATGTACTCATCCACAACACTAAATTGCACCTAGAAGAAACTAAGTGAATCTTATTCTAGTTCTTCGCTCCTCTTAGCTTTTTACCTTGGACAGCAAAATGAAATTTTATTCGATCAAAACTGAAAATACAGCCAATGCAAGGGATTTCAACAGGAAGCTGAATCCGATGGACATAGCTACAACCAAAAGACTACAAATAACACACCTCGCCAAATACACCCGGAACAGAGCATATCCGGACTTCGCTGCTCTTAGATATGTTTAACTATGTTGAGGGCGTTGAAGCATGTAGAGCACCAGTGGTCTAGTGGTAGAATAGTACCCTGCCACGGTACAGACCCGGGTTCGATTCCCGGCTGGTGCAGGGGGTAATATCTTTTTATGCCGCTTAAATTTATTTCCATCGTCGTCAGATACTAGTTGTATATGGTGCGGTCTTCGCTAATGCTCCAACTCAACAAACGATTGCCAGAAATACTCAAGTCCAATCTACATTCCATGTTAAAGAAAACGTCATGCCAAACCAACCAGTAGGGACCATCTTCTGAATCGGGACACAATCAGTTTTAGCTCGCCAGAACCTGGGTCTAGTTCAAAGTAGTTCTGGTGTTTGGCTTACTTGATTCAGTTGTGGTTCGGATCAGTCCTCGGCGCTTCGAGCTGAGTTACTTGATCTGACGGCTGGATTTTTATTTATTTCCAGAAGTAATACTTTGTGAAAGTTACTTTGAGGGCTGGTTTGAAGATGGTGATGGACTCGCCGTGTTTGTTCAGTGTAGAAGTAGAGGTGCACTCCCTTAATCTGGTGCATCTTCCAACTAGTGGCAGAAAACATCAACCCTCGCTGACATTGAACCGATTGCTTTTAAAGGGCAGAGTATAAATCATTAATCATGCTCCTGAAGGAAATGGTGTTAGGCTGATTTCTTAGCTCGCCTGGGAGTTACTGCTCTTAATCGGCCTCCAGCAAGGTTGGGAGACCTTTTGTTAACTGATAAGCAGGGAATCTCTTTTATTACATCCCGAACCACACTTCGTTCTTGCTACAGATCATGGATGCTAGGGATGGAGTCCAACCTAGGCCAAGTAACAATGAAAATGCAGCTTAGAAATGTCATTCACTAGCGTCTAACCATCTCAGAATTTATCTACAGGTACTCCATCCCTTTGAACCTCGTATGCATCTCGTCTCCGGCTTTTCTTCACCCCAGCAGTTACATGGAGCTTCGATCCCTCAACACATATACTGGTTACCTTTACCCATATCATTACCTTTGCCTTCATACCTTCTATATCAACCAGCTTCCCCTTTTCAAGATATCCAGAGACAGTGGTGTAAAATCGCAGGACAGATGAGTCCTTGTACCCAACCTCGCATATTGAAGGTATAAAGACTGTAAGCTTTTTGGTCTCCTCGTTGAACTCGTAATTTGTAGCATCGCGTGGAAAGAGTCCAATTGGCAAGTTATACTCTTTTAGGAGCTCCTGCAAGGGCTTTTGCATTTTCCCTGCAAATGATTTTTGTTGTGTTAATCAGAACGAACTATGGATGGATGGGAGCAGATATGAAATAGATCAAGTTATTCTTTTCAAAATGCCTTTTAGCAGCAAAACTCATATCAGAAACTCAAGTCAAAAGTGGGTCATTTGTAGCTGCAATTCAGATATAAGATAATTTTTTCTACTTACATAAATTGAAATATAATACCACAAAACAAAACAAATAATTTATGCCCGGCCTCTGAATAGTACTCCAATCGACAACTAGAAGGTTGGTAATAGTAGCAGAGACCTCTATTGTCAACTAATAGAAAACTGAAAAAGTAGCGGGGAGGAACATGCTCCCAAGGAAAGTGAAATGCACAAGACTTGGATATCACACTAATAATGCTAAGCTTTGAAACACTTTGAATATAAAAAAGTGAAATAATACAGCTGTCGCATATGTATGTTATTCTTCATTTTTACAAATGAGAACACTTGCTGCATATGTGTTTCTCTTTTTACGGATAGTTACTGATATGATAAACTATTGAAATAATTTGCTCCGTTTGATAACTACAATTGTTATATGAAGAAGAACACAAAGACTCCTAGAGACTATTAAACTTCCTCAAGATGAAAACATGAATGACATGGTGAGAAAGAGTTTTGTACTGAAGCAAGCTTCCTCTACACTAACACCATATTTATATCCACTACCTTTAAGCTACTCTAGAAAACAATAAATGGTTGAAATGAATGAAGTTTTAGATTGTAAAATGGAATTTTAATTATCCCTGTGGTTGAAGTTTCTATAATATCAAAGAGTTTCCCAGACTCTAAAGTGTAGGTCTTACTCTGTCATAATAATCGTAAAAGTACAGCCTTAGGAGGCTATTGTTTCTCTTGATGTTACTTGGTTAACATGGAGAAGACAGTCATATTTTCCTAGCGTATTCATACTCTCCATGGATGATAAGTTCGACTGCCCAAAACATCCCTAGTCACAGCATTTGAGGCATTAGCAACTGACCACACACACTATCTAAATTTCGCATGACAGAAGGAAATCTCATGAGAATATTAGGTAGTCTATCACCCCTGAAGTTTTAGATAACTGGAAAGGGCTTCCAAACTCTGAGGTTAAAAGCCAAGGGCATTTAACCAATGGTCTCTTCATGTGAACTCAAACATGAGACGAATGGTGATGGCTCAGGAAGGAGGCAAAGGCTTTGCCCAAAAAACGTAGATTCTAGCAAATATGATACTCGGCAATAAATGGTGCAAGGTGCAGGTTCTCAGAATTTCAATTCACAACCCGTAGTCTAGCACCATATCAAGAAAGTGGTTATGCAATTAATTAACCCAAAGCAAAACCTAGTGGGGGGTACTGAAAGTGTCATATGCTGAATGAAGAACAAACCTTTAATTTTATTGACCAACCAGCTAGCCCCTCCTTGTATGCTATTTGATAATGACTGGTAAAGGAAAAGGAAGATGTTAGCGTGCATTATAACTTACTTAAAAATACAATAAGGTATATGCACATGCAGGAGTTAATGTAATTACACCATGTTAAGCATTTCATTTGATTATAAACTGTGATTTCACAAATTTGAAAGGACTAGTTGTCTAGTTCATTCGTCAAGGCATTGGCCATTCTTTATACAAAAGACTACTCTAGCTATCATTGGAACACAACACAAGATGCGGCAGGTGTAGTCATGTTGAGGAGGTGCGCAGGAGGGAAGAAGATTTGAACATAAGAAAACTGTCTGGAAGCCATGAGCTTTGACCACAGGACTAAGCTCTAAACACTTTGTGCGTCTTGTAATCGCCAACACTGGGGCATAGCAAAGCTAAAATTTGATATGATACGCTCTCACTGACACCAGACCATTAACAGCACAAAAGTTTCAAGTGAAGAGAGCAAGATGACACAAAAGACCAATCAACATGGCTACTGCGTCTAGCTTCTCTCCATTCTCTCCATCTAGCCCCTAAAGTCTATCGAGATTGAAGCATCACGCCAATTGGAAACAGATATAGTGCTAATTGAAATTACAGGGCTTCCACTAAGGAGCACCAATCAAAGAGAATTTAAGCAATATGCAGGAAACGAAAATGGTGAAGCAGCTGCAAGAGAGGGGTAGGTACGTTAATGTCGTCGCCGACGGAATTGAGCTCCTTGTTGGCCTTTTTTCCCAGCCAGTAGGAGCCAACCTTGTTCAAAATCTGATCCATGCCCGAAACTGGTCTTGGTTGACGAGATCGATTCCTGCCCTGGGAGTTCTTAGCCTTCCTTCAAAGGCTGTCTCCCCCTGTTTACAAAGAGGTAGAAGAAAATCTCAGGAGTAAGTGTCCTGAATGGTCACTGAGTTTTAGCCAATGTTTCCTTTGTCTCTAACCTATTAAATATTTTTTTTAGTCTTAAATCTATTAAAAATATTTTATTATAATTTTAATTTAATAAAATTTATTAACTCAAAGTATATATTTGATAAAAATTTATTAGATCATAATTTATATTATATGGTAACTATTTTATTATAAATTTAATCTATATAATAATTTTTTTTATAGTTAATAAAAAATTTAAATTACATTTTTTTCTTTTTATAAATAAAACTTATTTCATTCAGATATAAAAAAAATTACTAATTTAAATAATATATTTACTGTAAAAAAATATTAAACTATTTAAATTTATTAAAAAGTAGCTACCAAATATTTAAATTAAATTTTAAAAGTTTTTGTTAGAAAATTATTCTGAGTTTATGAATTTCATCAGTGAGAGACCAAAATGAAACAACTTTAATAGGTTTATGACTAAAACAGAATATTCAATAAGTTAGAGATTAAAAGGTAAAAATGACTAAAGGTTAGGGACCTTTATGAAAGTTACTCAAAATCTCAGCGTGTGGCCGGAGGTGGAAGTTGGAGAGAGAAGACAGATCCAATCTCCGTTTACGGATCCAGAACCTTCTAAGTTCTAATATCTCTTTTGGTACAAACGTACAAATCATGACTAGCTCTACCGTCCGTGCACTAACCCACTAAGTGCGTTACGCTATACCCTCAATTTTGATCTTAATGCCAAATAAGAAAATAAACATTTTTTTGGAAACGTAGAATTACCCATGAGATATATCATAAACTATAGTTTATTTTTTTTATTTTTAAAAACTTATACTTTGGCTCAAAATTTTTTACACTATTTGATAATAACTTTTAAAATTATATTTAAATTATAAAATAGTCATCTTCCAGTAATTTCAATCACTCTAATATTTTTTTTATAATTAATAGATATTTTAAATTATTCATTTTTTTTCTTTCTGTAAATATATTTTTCTTCTTGTAAATACATATAAGAATTTTTTTAAAATCTGTTAGTTATAAAAAAAATATTAAAAAATATTAAAATTATTATAACATAATTATCAGACAGTTTAAATTAAGATTTTAGAAGTTGTTGGACACCGTAAAGGAAACATAGGGTAAAATGCAAGTTTTTGAAAATAAAGGGGACAAAGCGCATGTTAGACCAAACCACGGGAGAGTTTTTTGTAATTTTTCATATTTTTTTTTTATGAGAAACAACATTATTTAGAAAATAGTTCTTCTAAAATTGTATGAGTAGATTAATAGTACTTACCAAATAAAACAACATTATTTATAAAATAATATTTCTTATAAAATGAACAACATTTTATGAAAATATCAAATTTTATATAAATGGAACAATTTTTTTTACTGAATGAAGTGACATTATTTATGGAATAATATTTTATAGAATAACAAATTTGTAAATGAAATAGTATCTTGTAATAAATGAAACAACATTATTTACGGAAAAACATTTCTTACGAAATGAACATCATTTTATGAAACAAGAAATTTATACAAATTGAACAATATTTCTTCCCAAATGGAACAAAAAATTTTTAAGAAATAAATAGTAATTTACTGAACATTAGATTTGAATGAAGAGAACAAAAAAATTTAATAAACATACCTACCCATTAAAAATCAAACAACAGCTAGGTTATGGTATATGTATGTGTGTGTATTCCTTAATTCATTACAAGTCCACCTCAATCAATTATATATATTATAAAGTAAGTGTTGAAATTGATTTAATAATTACAGAGTTATTTCATAAGCTAATTAAGTGCCACCTCAAATTTTTATATGAAACCTCAATTTTACCCTTTAATTTGTTGATTCAATTTTGATTACTTTTCAAATTTACATTTTGACCAGACAAAATTTTAGGTTCGCCCAATTATTTTTGGCAATTGGTTCGCTATTTCTAATCATAAATTTTTTTTTAAATATGAGAGTACTTATCTATCTAGTTAGTTATTGCATATAAAGAAAGTTGACTTAGAGTATAATATATATAAATTGTATTATTACTCTAGATTTCACTTAGTATATTGGTGGTTTATTAATGTTTGACCAAAACAATATGTAGTTTTCTTTAAATTATGAAAGTTGCATTATTACCCAAATATAAAAAAGTCTCAATTTATAATTGCAGAATTATATTTTTGCTTCATTTTTTATTTCATTTTTTCTTTTGTCTTTTTCCTTATCATTTTGTAGAAAAGATGGACCAAAATATTTATTTGTAACTAAGAATCGATTCAAGCTTACTATGTAACCATTTGAAAATAAAAAATAAATAAATAATTATTTAATAAAGTCTACATCAAACATGCATGACAAGCGCTGTGATGAGATTATGAGCCAATTTATTTTAATCCAAAATAACTTATTTTTATATTTACATCTTTTTTTATCTAAAATCAATTTAATTTGAAAGTCAATATTATTTATATAAAAAAATCTATTAATTATAAAATTTTTATGATACTGTTACTTTTTTATGAAAATTTCTTTTTTAGTCATTAAAGATAAAAGTTCATAGAAATTTAATAACATGATAAAAATTTAATTTCAAATGATTTATTACATCTATATAATATTGAATTTTAAATAAAATTAATTCTAGGTGAAAAAATGTAAAATTAAAAATAAATTATTTTAGATTAAGTAAAATAAACAGAAGTCAAGTAATTAGAATAATTAAAATAAAATGATGACAGCCGCATCATCAAAGTTTGCATGACTCAAGTTGCAATTAGTTGTGTTTTTATGTTAAAGGAATTGAATAAATCTCAATAGATTGTTTATATAATAATAAAATAATAAGAAATTTTAAATTTGTCTATTTTCATGTATAAGTAAAGAATAGAAATTAAAATTGGCGTTATTTTCATTAATTCAATTTCCATTTGTAGAATAATTTTTTTAATTTAATATTTTTAGCAAAAAATTTTGTCCATATAACGAGCATAAGACTAGTTTCAAAAATTTTGTTGTCACTTGTACAAGTATGTTCTTCTATCTTGTCTCATAACTAAGCCACAAAGATGAGTTCTTTGGTTTTACATTTCTTTTTCAATCTGCTAGTATATATTGATCTTGCACTTGTTTAGTTTCCGTTCCTTGTTTAAGGGTTTTGGTTAGGCACTAGCTATGAATTTTCGATCAAAGATCGGTGCTAGAACCTTTCTCGCCGCCACAAGTTGTCCCTGGATGGATATATATGGCTACTTCTAGTATATGATATGCCTTGTGAAGATCAATTTTTGCTGCATCGATCTGCCCCTTGTATATGGTATGCCTTTTAAGCTTTTGTATAGAATGAATCACTTCTTGCACCATGCATTAAGATACTATCGTGAATGCCTCTTCCAAGAATAAAGCTGTTCTGGAAAGGTCACTAAATATTTTAGGAACAGACACAACATGTTAACAATAAATAACTTTCATTAATAGCTTCGTAACAAGCATTTTAGGTGCATAATGGAATGGAGACCTTTTATTTCCGCTTGAACTTGGGACTTAGGAATCAAAACAATCAAACCCTCTCTGTTGCCTCCACAAGACTCAAGTGGCACTCCTCCCATCCTCGAAGAATAAAGAGGACCAAATGAGTTGAGTTTTCAGAATTTCTGAAAAAACACAGGCTAGACTCCATCAAGTCTGGGGGCCTTCGAGCCTTTCATAGCAAACAGAGCTTGCTTTACTTTCTCTTTGCAATTAATTGGACGCAATAACCTGCCACTGTCCTCCTCATTTACCTGGGGATGAGTACAGTTGCTTCATCAACCAT
The DNA here is from genome assembly GCA_005392925.1 of Aquilaria sinensis. Classification (NCBI taxonomy): domain Eukaryota; kingdom Viridiplantae; phylum Streptophyta; class Magnoliopsida; order Malvales; family Thymelaeaceae; genus Aquilaria; species Aquilaria sinensis. Next base: position 85,617 of record SMDT01003001.1, on the reverse strand, counting down.
AACCACTCATTATCATAACCAGGCCTTGACAAGATGACAATTTTTTAACCCAGAACATTTGCTTAGATGGGCAACTTGGTTCGACAAAAACAAATATAAAACTAAGGGCCACCCTATTTACGAACAAAAATATGAATGGATAAATTAAGCATTCATCTTTATAATATTAATTTGAGTTATTCCATTATTCCAAATTAAGCAACCAAATTAAGACCTCCAGCAAACCCATTAACTAGCACAGCACACTCACTATCAACAGCCAAACTAGCTAGAGTACTTAAGATTTATTTTGGCCAATGATGCTGCCGTTGTTTCAACTAAAGATAAAAACATATAAATTCAGATCAAATCCCTATACACACGAGTAACAGGCTCATTCCTGACACCTATGCAATTCCAAGTTAGAGCCTTTTTTGGCAAGCAGAAGCAGTGGTCATGCCATCACTGTCTACTTGTTAACACTCTTAACTTAACATATTAAGTTTTAGCATTCAATAATCAATTTTACATGGCATCACTTGTGTACAAGAAAAATAAAAACCTTGAATTAACTTCTTCCCAACTGCAATAAGCAACTTGCTGTGCAATTTTCACCAAAAAAAAAAAAAGATGATTCTGGAGTGATTGAGAAGGAAGAGAAAAATAAAAAACTAGTTGTGTAGTGATTAAATATTAGTTCGAAAGTTATACATATAAAATAGAGATCCGAGCATCTAGGGGGAAAAAAAAAAAGAACACGAATATATTTTGAATTGAATTTTTTATTTAAGTGATGAAAAATCGTGGCACTTTACAGAGAATGAAATAGCGAAAATGTAGCTAGCAAGTGTATAGTTTCAAATCTTGGTGCATCTCCTAGTCTCCTCTTCTCCATTTCGTTTCCTTCATGAAGGTCTGGTCCATCGCCCAAAAAAAAGAAAACAGCAAGGCAAATTAGTTGGCAGCCATTTCTATTTCACGGAGGAGGCAAAACCATAAAAGATTTCAGCAAGATTTTTTTTATTTATCAAATCTGATCTGTGATTTTTTTTTTTTTTTGTGCTTGAATCTCCAATTAATATTTAGGTTAAATATTAAATTTTTGGGACCATTATTCATTTAAGGAGTTAAGTAGATAATCAGAGAGTTTCCAAATAAAATTGATGGTGGACATTTTTTTTAAACGCCGGTGGCCGATAGGATATTAATCCTTAATTATCTGAATTGGATTAATTGGATCAATGATTCAATTTTTCAGATGGATTCAGCTCAAAACCGACTCCATTGTTTGGATTTTAGTGCGTTTTTCGGTTACTACAAATGTATAACCCAACAGTCCAAAAAAACCAAATACTCCATAAATTAATATTTTATATTTATCTGCATAAACCTCATCTAAATTTCGTCATTTGAATTTTGGGCCTTGGGTGTAAGGATGTTTTGACTTGGCAGCTTGATGGCGCCCTAACCTACTGTTCTCGTTTTGACTTGGCAGCAAGTGTATAGTTTCAAATCTAGGCAAATTGTTTCTTAACAATACATCTCTACTTATTCCACAACAAAAAAAAAAAAAAATCCTTCCCCTAATTCCACAAAGTAGAGCTTCATGAGCAGAAACAGAACCTTACCTTTCTTTCATCCAAAAAGATGCTCTCGCAATTTTTACTTGAAAAATTATTTCATTTTCGTCTTCCAATCTTAGTCTTCTAAAAAGTACATTGGATTGAGTGTACTTTCAATCAAGTTAAATTAGCCTTCTCTCCATAGATTCTCACATGGCTAGGGGAGGCAATCATCAATGGGCTGGGCTTGCTAGTGTACGTTATCAACAACCTTAGGGAACCAAGCAACGGCTACTAGAATGAATGCCGATGATGACTTTGGGTTTAAACAGTGGTGAGCCAGTGGATCTTTAGTTCCCCTTGCTGGTGATGCCCATAATCTATGGTGTGACATGAGCCAATGTTGCGGTGATGAGCTCGGTTGACGACGATGACTTGGCAAGGGATCCAGGAGATCAGAGGTACTAATTTTAAGTTGTGCGGTTAAACTATGGAAAAACCAAAATTCAAAATCAATTCGATTGATTCATTTCTAATCTTTTGTTTGGATGGTTCTGTTCTACATTCTCAGATCCAATAATTGATTGATTCATGTTATTTGAATCGGTTCTAAACTGATCCATCAATTTGAACATTCCTAATTGAAGGACTCTAAGAGGCTTAGGATGGCCACTGCGTGTCCAAATTGGGTTTTGAACCAAATCTCACCCTTTAGCCCCATTAAGCCCCTTCTGAAAATTTACCAAGCCCACCTTAGGGCCCCCCACTACTCTCTCATGTCCCTTATCTCTTGAGGTCAACATATTCCTTTCCTGAATTTAACCTCATCAAATTTGGTGATTTATTTACTTTGTCGATGATGCCATCTACATTCAAGTCAATCAAGGAAGGGAGATTGAGATTATACAGTTATCTATAACCCAAGGGACACAATCTCATCAAATTAATGGAGATCTCTTACTATAACTCAAAGGGGAAGCTCCTTTCTAAAGGGGAGAAGTTGCACATGGAGAGTGTACACAATTCTCACTATTTCACCACTCATTACTCAGATCACCATACTAAGTTAGATATTGGAGGATTTTTTACAACACACAACTACAAGAAACTCTAGAAATTGTATTTGGTTTAGTTATCACAGCTCGTTTGTTTCCAATATTCAGACTACATTATTACTAAGATATATATTGGAGGAGAAAGAAATAGACAATTGGTCATTTATTTCCTCATGTTAGGGACATGCACTTGTGAATTGCCACTTGACTAGGCTTCACATGCGCAAAACATCTTCTGGAATATTTGACTGCTTTTTTTGTTTGTAGAGTTGTTAAACGTCAGAAACCTCCTAGGTTTGGATAAAAATGCATGCCTAGTATTTTATTTTCTTGATGATATAAAGTAGACGGTTGGGAAGGTAGAGAAAAATCTCACAGGAGCCATCGATTCACGACCAGTTAGTCCACTGAAACTTTTTTTGTGTTCATGCACTGATTGATTTTTGAAATTGTGCCCACATACCATTCACCGTTTGCATTGAAAATTTTCTAAAATTTTGGATGAAAAATTCCATTTTTTTTCTATGAAAGCTCATAAATGAAGCAATACAAAATTGTTAACATTTTTTCAGTCTTAAGAATTAGCTAACTCCTACCAAATGATCTCCATTTAAATTCAACTTAAAGATGAAGGTGATGAAAATGTAAGTAGTTCATTGGATCATGCTGAGCTAATATTGTTGCTCTACTAATGTTCATATTCTCTTGGTCAGAAATACTATAAATAAATTTGTGGCAATCGAGTATTGCCAAGGCTGGAAAAATTGTCAGCACTCATTCCATAGTACTGCCCCACTTTTGAATTTTATAATTTGGAAAGGGTAGGTATTTGTTGATCCAGATTCAGACATCTAGCTAGTTGTCCAATAAGCAAAAGTTTAAAAACTTGCTTGGCCTTATAAAGTACAGAAAAACATAATTCAATATTAATTAATGGACATATATTGTGAATACTTACGCCTACGGAATAACGTCCATCACTTCTTTAAAAAATAAAAATAACAATGGAATATCCATCCTTCAAGTGGGGCGTCATAATTTGATGAAAGAAGATCAACTCATAAACAAAACAGAAGTACCCAAGTAGATCTGTCTGGAGGAGTGATAAAAGGGGCATCATTTGAAAAGGAAAGACCAGGAGTTCAACTCAATCCTCCTCCATTTCTTTATACACTATTTTCATTCAAAGTTATTTTGGGCCTTTTCTAAATCTTGAAAAATTAAATATCCTCTCTTCCTTACACTATTAGTACCTTATCTAGACATATAAAAGATATTCCAGTACCATAAAAAATAGAGAGAGAAAACAACAATCCATCCCAAAACTGAAAGTGAAAACTGAAAAGTGGGTGGAGGGAACGATGCGATGATGTTAGGGAAACTGGGAAAGCTGCGTCTGCCTGGAGCGGTCATGGGCGAGAGGCAACGAAATTAACCAATCGAGGGTCGGATCAAGCAATCAAAGCCGAACTTTGACTGGCCCCCGCCAGCCCGAGATAAGGACTAAAGACCTACATCTGCCACGACAATTACATTGCTCGATTATCACAAATATTGGTAAATTTCACAATCAGACCCTTATATTTAATTATTATTTTAGTTTTAACCCCAACCTTCCAACTTGCACGTTTCAACTCCTTATCCTCGTTTAAAAGTTTCATTTTCGGCCTTTGGGTGACGGTTTAGACGGAAAACGCCACATCAGCATACAATTGTAGGGGAAACTACTAAATTTAACTCCTGAAAATTTTTCCCTTTAATAAAAAGTCATAAAATCTTGAAATCTAACGGAAAACTTCCCTCCTCATCTCGACCTCACTCTTGGCCTTCAAACTCGTGTCGCACACCATCCCCTCACTTGATTCACCGTCGCTTCCTTTCCCCCATCCCCTCGCTTCTTCTTCCGCTGTAGGGCCTCTGGCTCACTATTATACAACTTCCATCGGAGAAGATCACAAGTTGGCAAGTTGGCGTCAGAGGCGAGTTCCTCAATCTCAGTGGCGGGTTGGCATTGAAGGTGGGTTCCTTAATCGCAGCGGTGGAAATCGCAACGACGATTCGATGGTTGAAATCGAGACAAGAAATCGTGACTGTTCGATTTGGCCGGCAAATCAACGACAGCAAATCGCAAACAGAATTGCAGGCAGAAGAGTGACAGAGGCGCAACGGGATGGGGGAGAAGATGGAATCGGGGTGAGCGATGGAAAATCAGAGACTAAATATCAGGTGGAGGGAGGCGGACAGACAGAGGACGAAGGAGGGGGGTGGCTGGGGACGGAGGATCGGGAGAGGCTAAGGGGGAGCTGGATAGAGGTCGGAGGACAGGGGCTGGCTGGAGATGGAGGACGGGGGAGGCTGAGAGGGATGCTGGGGGATAAATCGGCAGAGTGGTTGGTTGAGCAGAGGAGGGCGAAGTAGCAGTGGAGAGGCCGAGATGGAGAGGAATTTTTTGGTAGATTGTAATGTTTTAGGGATTCTTTGTCAAAAGGAAAAAGTTTTCAGGGGTTAAGGTTAGAATTTGCCTTTATAATTATATGCTGATGTGGCTATTTCTGTCTAAACTAACAACTTCTGTCACTCAAAGATCCAAAATAAAACATTTAAATGAGATTAAGAAGTTGAAACGTGTAAGTTAAAAGGTTAATGTTAAAACTGAAATAATAATTAAGTATTAGAGTCTACCAGTACAATTTACCCTCACAAATAAAGATCATTTTTATCTCACATAGAAACGTTCCTATTTTGTTCATAATTTTTAAAAATATTAATATCTTACTCATGAGTAGTATATCATCATTAGGTTCTATAATATGACGTACAAACTACAAATATATACGGTTAGTATTAATTCAAATTAAACTCCTACACGTTTTATTGCCATGTTAAACATGTCATTTGGTTTTGTGTAGATGAAATTAATATATGTGAACTGTATTATTTATCAACCGAAATTAGAGGAAAAGGAGAAATTATGACGGCGGTGGTGGAATAATTTGTTGCAAGGAGTTCCCCAACTTGCCGAGATTTGGTCTTCTATTTGCTCCCTCAAAATTGGCTTTTACTGGTTAAAGAAAAGAACAGAAGGGAGCGAATCACGTTAAAGAAACGAAAAAGCAAATGATACTAAGAAAGTTATTCAACATTCAACAACAGTTTAGCTGATCAGCTACGCCTTGTGCTGCAAGTTGCACATTGGAGTTAATTTCTTTAATTTCTATATATCAGCATTTAAACCTATTTTTAAGTTTGTTTTTGTAAAGATAATTCACATCCATTCCCTCAACTTATAGAGTTTATCATCTTTACGCCCTTCAAGTCCTGGCTCATCAATTTGCAGCATCGGTGGCACACATGAAGAATCTTTCAGTACTCCATTCCATTCTTTTAAACATCTACAACGCCCCACTTGGAAAGTTGTATCCTCTTCAGTGCCCGGAAATATTTTCAATTTCTTTTTTTTTTTTATATTCAGAAACATGTAGAAGTGTAAGGATATTTACTTAGTAAGGGATAGGAGAGATCTGTCCGTTCATTAAAATCTGAAGACTTCAAGTCATAATTGACAGTTATTACACCATATCACGCCCGGTGAGACTCGAACCCAGCTCAAGAGCAGGAAATATCCAAGACTCTGCAACTGTGCCAAAGTATGCAGACATTTTAAAGAAATTTATGTTCACTATGTGGAGCGCACGGTTTTCCTAATGCACCAAGAAGTAAAAAATAAAAATAAAAAAAGAACACACATAATTTTGTGAATTTGTTTAACTTAGGCTAACTTGATGCAAAATGATTTATTTTTAATTTTTTTACATTTTTATGTTAAATTAATTTGATTTAAAAGTCAATATTATGTAGGTATAAGAATCTTTTGAAAGTTAAAAAAATTATAATTTTATTAAATTGACTTAGGTTAATCAATTGAAAATATAATCTTTATAATTTTTAATTGACTATTATATCTATATAATATTAACTTTTAAATAAAATTTATTTCACATAAAAAATATAAAAATAAAATAATTAAGATGATTTAAGTTAAAACGGATTTATTCGTGCAATAAACAAGGCATTTTAACGGCACATCTACAACAGGCTAGTACATCGAACCATGTACTATATCAATCAAGTGCATAAAAGAAAAGTTTGGTTGTCCGTTGCAGCTACTATTAAATTTTTCCAGCTACTATTAAATTTTTCCAAAGTGTCTGTTTCACGATATTTACTGATTTACTCAATTAATTAATGTTGCCCCTAAATGAAAAAGAAGAACTTAACCAATCAGGTCGTGTATATTCGAAGTTCTAATCAATGCATGAAGTGATGTAAGAACATATATTACTAAATATGTCCTCTGAAAAAAACAGTTACTTGTTTCTATATCATCAAATAAATCACTAACATGAGGGCATATACATTCGAAATGGACCAAATGGTACCGTAATTTAACATACATATTAAAAGAGTTGCCGATGGTGCATTGGATTTTCCTATATATATATATAATATTCATTTAGAGGATATGAATGATATCATTTTTGTTCCTACGAAGATGTTCTAAATTCAATTTTATGTACAGTAATAGTTATAATAGCATTTTGGGGTCAATCTATTTTCACTTGTAGCCCCAATATGCAAGAACAAAGTGAGAGATTTGGAGAAGCTCTGGATATATGGACGTATTTGAAGGGAAGTTATAAATTTAGGGTGTTGGTTACGAGTTTTGTAATTTTATGGTCTTGTCCTTTCATGTGCGCCTACGCTTCCGCTGAGCAAGTTGATCGTCCATTTGCTATTTCTATTCGCCAAGACCAAGAGTACAGCAACTTGCGCCTTTCCATCCATCATTTAGCAAGTTGCCATTTGAAAATGCGACGCATATTTACTCATATACCCCTCATGGCTTTCATCTTTGCACTTAGGTAAAATAGTTCCTGTCCTCCTGTGGCCAGCGCAATTGAAAGTTGAAACCACCCCCCGCCCTCCCCCCCCTCCCAAAAAAAAAACGAAGAAGATGGATTATTTTTTAAATATTTTAAAATATAAAATTTCAATAAATTTATAATTTTAATAAATAATCACTTATATAAGAATAATAAACAGTATTGTATTAAAATTAATGTAATATGAGTTGACCTTTTGTGTGCAACAATTGACAGCCCCATCAAATTGAAACTTTTCATTTTTACCAATCAGCCAAAATTTTAGAATTCATCGGAGGCCATTTCTTATCACTTACTTTAAACTATATTTCAATAACTCTTTACATTAGAATAATCAAACCCATGCTATCAATTGTACAGGAAATAAACTAAAATATGGACTTTTGATTTTTTTTTAAATAAATTGGAAACAAAATTAATTATAAAAATTGAAAGTATTAGATTGATTTTCTTGCACTTGAAGTCTTGTGTTAATGATAAACTTCAAGTCCACTACAGTAAACTTCCCCTCAAGTGAAATTTTTTTCATGGAAGAGACTTACGTATACTGGGTAGCATTATAAATGAAAAAATTAGGAAAAATGTTTGTAAACATAAATGAATGAATAATATTTTTTAATTTAAATGAACATTTTTTTTTACATTTTGCAAGTCTATACAAAATACAATGTAATAATTTGATCTAATAATTTTTATATCATTTTTATGAAGTTACGTAAACTTTCCTTTTATTTTGTTTCCTGCACATTTCAATGACGATTCCACATCTTTTGCCCCTGCATATCTAGAATCTCCTTACAAACAAAAATATTTGAGTTAACTTGGAATTTTGCCCATTTGTTCATTCTGAAAATTTCACTAAGATACCAATATTTTTTTTTTGGTACTTGGAGTAAATGTTTTGTGAATTAAATGAAGTTCTTGAGGTGCGTATTTGCCTAATGTAGCCTCTTTTGTTCATTTAGCCCATTTACATGTATTTTGACTTAATACCTAAATTTTATCTTTTAATTACCAGTGCTAACAATCAAATAGATAACACCTTTTACGAGATTCCTGTAGATCAACTTATATTCAGTCTATTTGATCGTATATTAATTATATATTTCTTCATTTAATAAAAAATTGATATACAATTTTATTTGTTTTAAAACTGGTTGGGTTTTTTTTCCTTTCCATATCTAACTCTTCTAGGGTTATGAAGTTAGTTTGTTTTGAAAAGAAGTAGTCTGTACTCGGCTTTTGGTGAAGCTAAAGAATAAAAAACGTAGTTTAAAAAGAAAAACAAAAAGCAAAAAGAAAGCAACTAGGAAAAAGCAAGGGCTAACATTGTCAATTCGTGGAGGAGCAACTTGACCCTATTTTTATTGCAGCAACTTGACCCTATTTTTATTACTTCCACATGAACTGCCATTCATTGATCTCATCTCTACGCGTCTTCCTCTCACAATCCAAACACGCCACCCTCTCTCTGAAACGTCCAACCACCGGAAGGAATCAGTGAACTTGAACTTTTCCAGCTCCAGTTACTCATATAGGCTGGAAAGCGACTAAGCGTCTAAGCCCTTCTTCGCACCGCCGCACCCTTACCCATCACAGAAAATATGCCTGCCAATCCTCCACAATCCTCTCTTCTTCTTCACAGAATCAACGCTCCAACCAACGCCAAAGTTGCCTCCATAGAAACCAACCCCTCGATCCTTTTTCAGAAGCGGTCTCCGATAACGTTCGGGACGCCTGTTCCGGACCACGTTGCTAGCTACCACACCCACAGCTCAGTCGCTTCTAATCAGTGCTGCTCCGCTGTGCTCCAGCAGATCGCGGCGCCCCTATCTACCGTCTGGTCCATCGTCCGTCGCTTCGACAATCCACAGTCCTACAAGCACTTTGTCAAGAGCTGCAGAGTCCTCGTCGGCGACGGCGACGTCGGCACCCTCCGGGAGGTCCACGTCATATCTGGGCTCCCCGCCGGGCGGAGCACGGAGCGGCTTGAGATCTTGGACGACGAGCGGTACGTGATGAGCTTCAGCGTGGTGGATGGAGATCACCGGCTGGCAAACTACAAGTCGGTAACGACGCTGCATCCAGCGGCGTCCGGCGAGGGGACCGTGGTGGTGGAGTCGTACGTGGTGGACGTGCCGCCGGGGAACACGAGGGACGACACTTGCATGTTCGTGGACACGATAGTCCGGTGCAACCTGCAGTCGCTGGCTCAGATCTCCGAGAATCGCGCCAGACGGAACGTGAACAAGACGACGCCATCCTATTGATGAAGATCTGTTGATTCGTGTGAGTCGGATTGAAATCAAATCTCTCCAGTCTTAGGTGTTGGGTTAGTTACCGCTGATAAATACGCCGCCGTTTTGTGAGTATCCGATTTCGGCTAGCTTGCCGATCGATCGGAATATGAATATTCTCGACATTTCTCAGCTCACGGCACACTTGTGTGTGTGTCTCTCGTTCTTACATGAATATATTGTCTCTGTGCTCGCTCTTCTGCTTATCTTCTCCTTTGTGAAATACAGTATACAAAAATGTTAAAAAACGCATCTCTTGTGAGGACAAGGAAAAAAAAAGGATAGAAATAAATATCGCCTCTTAATTATGCTTGTTTTCGTTGTGTGTTTGTGAGATTAATTAGAAACCCATTAGAAATAATCTAGTGCAGAATTAGTGGGATTAATTAGAGGTGATTTAAATGTATCTGGGGCAGGCAGGTCGACAGTGATTCATGATATATACGTATATTTTAGTTAAGAGGCACGTATAGTCGATATAAGTGTATTTTAGTTAAGAGGCACATATAGGCGATACAAGTCTCCGGAGTTTTTACAGTTCCACTCTCTCGTGTTGAGCAGAAACTGCAAAGGTTCATGAGTAGGGATGGCAATGGATGGAATGTAGGGAGGATGGTGTTAAACTCACATCCTATTTATCATGTTGAATACTTAATTCGTATCTTATCTATTATTTATTGAATTTATAATTTTAATATTAATATTCTATTTATTCTAAGATGGGTGGGATTGAGTAAAACTCACCGATCCACCATATATTATTATAATAAAAAACATAAATTTTACAATAGAGGACTATAATAAAAAAAATAAATTGATCTTGAAAAAAATGATATCAATAATAAGATATATGTATAGTGTAATAAAGACACACATACCTAAGCAAAAAATTTTCATGTGTGAGGTCTCATAGTAAAAAATAATACATGTAAAAGATACAATTGTAGGTCACCAAATCAAACTTATATCCATTATCTCTATGTGGATATTGGCACATAGTATACCACTTCAAATATAAAGCAAAATCTAGTAAAAACAGGCTATTATCTATATAGAACCACACTCAAACTTCAATTATATATTGGACAGTTTGTTTTTTTTTTATAGTAAGAAGAGATGAGCAGTAAATATATTGTGAGATGGCTTTCTGGAAGACATTTTTTATCATACAAAGCTCATTCTAAAATAATATTTAGCAAATCATAGCCTACAAGAAGAAAAATCACACCATTGTAGATATAGGGCCGGTAGGCCTAAACCCATATCTTATCAACATTCAACGAATATAAAACAAAATTACTAACAAGCTAGCATACAGACGGATATTTGCTGGAGTGAATATTCATTAACACCCCTATTCCTAAGCAATGATGAAGGCATCTAGGACGGTGGCTACTTATGGATTGTCTATTTTTTTAGTCCTAACCCATTAACTATCCTGTTTTAGTTTTAAACATATTAAAGATGTTTTGTTTTAAACTTAAATCTATTAAAAATGATTCATCCGGTCCATTATTGGAAAAATTTGTTAACTTAAAAAAACTATCTAATAACAATTTTTGTATCATAATTTAAATTGTTTCGTAATTTTCTTACAGTAAAAAATTTAACTTGTGTAATAATTTCCTGCTACTAATGGACAATTCAAACCACTAGTTTATTCTTTCTGTGGATTGAACTTATTCCATCAAGTAAGAAAAAAAAAACTATTAATTTTAAATTTTCTTGACTATTAAGAAATTATCATATAATTTAAATTTACTATAAGAAAATTATTGAATATTTAAATTAAAATTTATAAAGTTAGTAGATTTCATCTATTGATAGACCAAAATAAAATAATGTTAATATATTTAGGACCAATTAAAACAGAACATTTAATAGATTTGATAGTAAAACAAAACAATAATTAAATGTTAGGGCTATTTATGAAATTACCCGTATATGTTATGCATATGAATTCTTACATTAACAATAACTAATTCATATTTAAATCTATAAAAATTTATGAAATTACCCGTATATGTTAGGGCAAACTGTGTGGATAACCCACAACGTATATTTATATTGTTTTAGTCCTAACCTATTAAGTAGTATTAACTATCCTGTCTTAGTTTTAAACATATTAAAGATGTTTTGTTTTGAACTTAAATCTATTAAAAATGATTAACCCGGTCCACTATTGGAAAAATTTGTTAACTTAAATAAACTGTCTAATAACTTTTTTTATATCATAATTTAAATTGTTTAGTAATTGCCTTACAGTCAAATTTAATTTGTGTAATAATTTCCTACTACTAATGGACAATTCAAACAACTAGTTTATTCTCTCTATGGATTGAACTTATTCCATCGAGTAAGAAAAAAACTATTAATTTTAAATATTCTTGACTATTAAGAAATTATCATACAATTTAAATTTACTATAACACAATTATTGAATATTTAAATTAAAATTTAGAAAGTTAATAGATTCCATCTATTGATAGACCAAAATGAAATAATGTTAATATATTTAGGACCAATTAAAATAGAACATTTAATAGATTTGAGAGTAAAACAAAACAATAATTAAATGTTAGGACTATTTATGAAATTACCCGTATATGTTATGCATATGAATTCTTACATTAACAATAACTAATTCATAATTAAATCTATAAAAATTTACACGATCTTGTCTTCCCCTTAGGATAATAAGGCTCCAGCTATATGTACATCAGCTAACCCTATTAAGATTTTCATCTGTTATCTATAATTTAAATAATGAATACAACATAGAAAATTTGGTCAAAAATCAAGTAACCCTTTCATACATACCACTGTACAAATCTTCTGTCTGATGATTATATCATAGCATTCTCTCCCCAAAACAATCGGTCCCAATTATCTCTTTCAACTCGAACGATGATCTGCCCCCATTCTCTCTTCGAACCACTATCCACTACTTTTGTTTTTTCTCCCCTAAAACTACCAAATGATCGGCCTCCATTCTCTCTTCAAACCCAAGCGACGATTGACCCTCATTCTCTCTTCGAACCATCATCTGCCACTTTTTTTCTCCCTTGAAACGATCGAACGTTGATCGGCAATTATTAAAGATTATGGGCATTCATTCAAAATGATGATGGATATGAAACTGTGATGATAGTGTATAGTTGTGGAGTTTTGAAAGTATAAAGTTCGATAAAGGAAACATAATTGCTATTTTATGAAACTGGTTGTTATTATATAACACTAGATTGTTATTTTGTGTGTATGAACTTGTACTAGTATTGTATGAAACTATGTTGCTATTTGTACAAATTTGGGTTCTTACTATACAAAACTAGACTCATATATGTAGGAAATTGTATCACCCATTGTAAAAGTTTTGAGTTTTGACAGTATATAAAACTAGTAAAATTGAAATAAATGAAACTAGAAACTATTTGTATGGAACTGAGTAATTCTTTTATAACATAGTTTCATATATGTGACTGTGTTTTATTATATAGTTTTGAGTTTTTATAGTATATAAAATTGATACCTGATTATGAAAGTCTCTGAACACAATTGTTTCTGTAAAAAAAAATAGTAGATAATACCGTACCATACTTATCATATTATCCTTGTTTGTTTTCTTAAGATTATCTTTTCAAATGATTCAAATTCAAATTCTCTTATTGAAAATATTATATTTGATATTTTCTTGCTGAAATTTCTTTAATCTTGCTAAACTTGATCAACTCATATATACTTGTCTTAAAAGTGGAGAGCCGTTAACTTTGACAACTTCTGTTAGTTGGTGGATGTATATACTAGGTGCATTTAAGAAGTCTCCTAAGATTATCCTCCTTCACTCCTCTAAATCCCGCATTGTAAGATTTTATTTAGACCAAAAAAACGACTCTGGCTTTTCAAAGGATCTCTCATAAGCTCGGTACATGCAGAACATATACTTTTCTGATTAACCTCTAATCTAAAATTATGATATGCTGCTTGCACATTTGTAATTAAGTTGAGTTAAAGTCATCATATATATATGCTAATGCCTCTAAACGATGAACACAAATGTGTCTATCGCACTTAATTAGCGGCACTAGATACAGCCCGACGAGGTCAATCACAATTAACCCCACTAGTATTGGGAAAACCTTGGTTGTTGTTCGTTGACGTATTGGTTCAAAAAAATTTAATTACTTTATTGAGTTTAAAATATTGACCTCATCAGTAACAAAAAAAAAACATGTATACAATAGTAAAATGGTATTATATTTAAAACTCAAAGACAATTTAATCTTGACACATTACAGATTTACAGTTAAGGGAATTCATAAATTCCAATTATAACTATTGTGAGGAAACGATCATGAAACCTAGTTAGAGAGAATTATATATATGTAAAATGTGGTGAACTTTCATTCTTGTGCATTTTGTACATGCATGCCCTAATAGAGGCAGCTTTCGAGTCACCAAGTTGCCTTTGAAGATTGATTTCCGTTTTTTCATTTGTAAATATTTATATTTGATTATAATTAATATTTAAAGAAAAGTATGTCTATATTGCTTGCCAGATATAATTTAGAGGCTTTTGAAAGTTGTTAGAAACAACTATATACCCTACATACATATACACGTTTTAGATACTGCTTTTTTGAAAGTTCTAAAAATTATATATAAAAAAAAATAGTACTTTCTTTGATAAATTTTTTGTCGAGAAAAAAACTTACAGTACCTGCATGTATGTATTTTCTGGCCCAGCTGAGATTTATGCGGCACGCGTAAAATGACATGGGCGAGACACTTTATTTGAATAATTAAAAACGAGTAAAACATTTGTCAAAAGATCGACACTTTCCTTTTCATTTGAGAAAGATGCATGTATAGGGGCTTACCAGGATCAAGGAATATATAGGTCTATATACCTGCAAATAATTTTTCAAAATTAAGGTTGTATAAAACAGAATTCAATTCTGCTCTATTAATTAAATCTTAAACCATATAATAATATATTTTTTTTATTCAAAATACAATACAAGACATTACGAAGCTTTAGAGGTGGGTTTTTGTTACTCTGGAGAGGTTTGAACCATGACCCTCACATCAAGGACAACTCTTGTGCGCTTTGAATAGGTCAAAAATTCAATTGTCATACAATAATAATTGATTTGGCACGTTCATGGCTTGAAGAGTATATATGTTAGAATGTTTGGAAGTTAGCATTGGAGTTGATTTGGAGCATATGAAGCAAATTATAAAAAATAAAAGGTGAGGGAGAAGAATCGTTTTTTTATATTATATATGAATTACATTATAAGAAATGATTACAAGAAAAATGCTTAATAACTCTATCCTAGAGTACTAAAACCCCCTATCCAAGTCCACATTTTGGCTGAAAAAAGGAAAATTTTGTTTACACAAATCAGAATTTAAAACACTCAGCGACTACAAAAAAAATGATGGATATCAATGCAACTAATCAATATGCCATAGGTCAAAGGGAAAGAAGAACTGAGGGCAATATATACAATCCAGCGCAGCAGTTCTGTAGCGGCTCTGCAACTTGGCCTTTACTTTAAAATTAACTATATATATATATATATAGTTTAGCTACTACCAGGCTGGTGAAAGCACGATGAGTTGCAACTTGCAAGTTGCAAACATTAATTCATTACTTTTAACTTGTCGTTTCTAAATTCAATTTAAAGAGAAAAGTCGGGAGCAAGTACTTTGGAGTTTACGTTTGGAAAGAGGCGCAAGTTGCCTGCTTCTTGTCGAGGCATTTGCTGGTGCAGGAACGGTTAAAGAGGATAAAGCTAGCAAAGATGCCCCAACTGTCGGTATCCGGAATCTTAATCTCATCCATCACCCTCTTTTACTACTATTAATTACTACCCCGCATCCGGTAGAAATTAATTATATACTTATTTGTAGGTGCGTAGTTAATAACCCTAGCTAGCTATTATTCGTAAAACTAATTAAACATTTTAATCATAAATATTATATTAACCAGTTGATTGTAATTTGTAACGAACTTGTTGGTTCTAAGGGATCTAATGTATGTTACTCATTTTTTATATACTAGCAGTAATAAAGAGTATTAACTAATAAGTAAATAGAATTATTTACTTCAAAGGCAACCAAAATTATTTACTTGCATATATACATAAGTGGTGCCTTTTTTAAATTTCTATTTTTTCAGTGGATAGTATTTTATTTTTCATTTAATTAGGAGAAGGAAGAAATGTCATTTGAATGTTGGATGATATACGACTGTAATCATAATTAGAAACTTCAGCTGTTAAATTAGACTTGTGTTTTTCATTAATGCAAACCAGTTGGTTGGGGGTTCATTGCTTTACTCTTTATCCAACATGAAAGTCTAATTAAATTGATGTAATTGTTAGTTTCGTGTTTTATATATGTTCAAGGGTTCATCAAATTATTATAAATTAATTATAGATCGAGTTTGCCATTTTACTTTTATCCACTTGTTTGTGGAAAAAAAAATGAGATATTGGAAAAGATCTAGGTCTTCTACAAAGATGAGATTAATTTGTTCAGTTCGGTTTGTTCTTGAGAGAACAAATGCTTTTTCTCTAGACTAATACAAGGGGAAGTTTGTTAGATAATTATTTTTTTTCTAAAAATATTTCCTAAAATGATTTTAAAATAAATAAATGGTTGACCGTAGAGAATAATTAAAATAAAATTAGAAGAAGATTAAGAAAAAAGAACACACTTGGGCTAGGCTAATTATATTAAGCAACCTAATTAATATTCTATAGAGCCTGGCGTTAATAGTCTCCTTAGATGCTGTTATGCAGGGAATACGGAAAAAGTCAAATCTTCGATTAATTCATGTTTAGATCATCAAACCTCCAATCTTGAAATGGATTAGTGTAATTAATGCAAACAAAACAAAACAAAAACATGCATTTTTATTTAGCCTCAGCAGATTTGCCTAGTTTGTTTTACATTTTCAACACCCGATTAATGTGTTTTTACATTTTGGGTTGGGTCGCACCCATAACCCAGTTCAGAAAAAGACAAAACCACCCTTTAAGTTCAGCAGGTTGGACTAGTCACACTGCCACCGCTACCACATCCTCAACCGTCTCCTCATCCCTGGCCTAGTCAATGCTTCAATCAACAACAATGGAGCAAAACAAGTCAAAAATAACAAAGCAAAATGATTTGAAAAACTAGAGCAAAATAATTCCCAAATCCAGAGCAAAACGATTTAAAAAACCAAAGCAAGCCAACTGGCTGAAAGGATTTGAAAATCAAGAGCAAAACGATTCTAAAATGCAGAGCAAAATAATTCTCCCTCAACCTTTTGCTCGCCTCCCGCACAAAACTAAAGCACTACAGCTCAGATTGTGTGTGACGTCTCTCAAACCTTGGATAGTGCCATCATCTAACTGGTGATCATGTAGATTTCGTCCCACTCCGGGCGAGCGATCCACACAATTGTATAGATTTTTGTCCCATTTTCGGTGATTGTGTAGAGCGGGCACTGGTGCATGACATGGGGTCGAGCAGCCTTCAACTTCGGCCTCATTTTCTGGAAAAACATGGGGAAATAAGATTCAATTTTGGGGGCAATTAAGAAAAGAAATTAGAGAACCCACTGAATTATAATACTACATTAGGCTCGGTCCAATGGGATCCACAACTTAGGCCCAATTTAGGAATGAGAATCGGTCCTTGAAGACTTCTATGCAAGAAATGAGTCCTATCAAAAGATAATAATAAAAAAAATGTGATTCCTAGAATAAGTTGAAATCTGGCATTAATAACATGAGCATGACACAGGCACCTTGTATATATAAATAGCGGACCTCCAAAGCCAATAAAGATATGTACTTCTCTTTATTCAAAACCCTAGTTACTCTTACAAATGAGCTAACTTACCCCAAAGATACTCTTGGGAACTTTGACATTGTCCTTGATCATATGTTCAAGTCTTGATTCACTATATTTCATGAGGTGGATCTAGCTCAACCATCCCTCATTGATGATTCAACTATCAATTGTACATTTTACTAATTTTGTTTTAAGAAAAAAAAAAGAAGGAAAACAACTTGAGAGAGAAAGGTCCACCTTCTCGGATGGCTAGAGGACTGGAGGGATTTTAATTTGCAAACTGAGGTGCTTGTTGGGGGACGCTTTTACTGATACCTATCTACTTTTGGAGGCCTTGAACTCATATTCTTCTCTGCTTCCTTCCCGTCTCCTCTTCCCTCTCTCCGTCTGCCACGGAAAAGTGACCGAATCAATGGTATTAATTTGCAAAAAGGAAGACATGAGAAAACCCAGTGAAAGCGGCCCACAGAAATTCCGTTGGGACCATCACTCACTCTAGAAGGGCGAAGAAAGCTTCGTGGGCTTATCAATTGGGCCCATGCATTTTAGGCCCCCACATACAAGTATAATTACCTGAAATGCATATTGTGGCATTAAACTCCGGCGATATATTTGCCAGGTGGGCCGGTGGCATCAGTCACTGAAATAAGTGACTAAATCAAATGTTAGTAAATACATACATTTTTCTTCGCTTTCCATAGATCAATGGCTTAATCAACCATCACATCTAATTAAGGCTCTAATTTGAGTTGCAATTTATCTAACAAAAAAGGGAACAATATTATAAAAAAAAGTCGTGGTTCATATTTTTTTATGGTAAAAATGGCAAGTATGCGTGGTGAATTCTAGTATGCACATATGTAGACATACACACTCTAAATGGCGTTAATTGGAGATGGAAATTCTGTTATTTGTGGGTTGAGTTTAGAAAATCTTAATTAAGGGAGTTACGATTTGATTAGATAATAATATGATAATTGTTCAACTTTCAAGTTTTTTATTTATGGTAATCAAGGTGGCAAACTTTTATTTCACATTTCACTTGTTTCCTTATTCTCTTATTCTCTTATTCTTTATTTTCAGTATTTCTTTTTGTACTCTTGTCTCTTTTTTTTTTTTTTTGCTCCATTGTAATACCTGAGGAGTTCATATTATTTTGGAAAATATATTGTTGGATTTGAACGAATATCCAACTGAGGTAGAATTTCATTGTTGTTGATGGTGATAACGATGTTGATTATGGTACTGGTGGTGATGATGAGTTTGGTACTCGTGTGATGAGTTTGCCACACAAATTAATACATTTGACTTTTAGTTTAATATATTTCACATATAGTCTAATACATAGACCACATAATTTAATATAATTTACTTCTAGTTTGATACATATCTCACATAGTTTAATATATTTGACTTTCACTTTAACACATATCTCACACAGATTAATACAATTCATTTATAGTTTAACACATATCCACACAATTTACTATATTTTACTTCTAGTTTAATACATTTTCTCATCTAGATGTTGCTGATGGTGATGACGATGCCGATTATGATACTGGTGGTGACAATGATGTTGGTGGTTTTATTTTTGTCTCAATGTCATTTTCTCGTATGATGGTTTTGCCACACAAATTAATGCATTTAACCTATAGTTTAATACATTTCACATAGTCTAATAAATATCTCACACAGTTTAATATAATTCACTTCCAATTAATGCATATCCCACACAATTTAATACATTTCACTTTTAGTTTAACACATATCTCACACAGATTAATACAATTCATTTTTCAGTTTATCACATATCCCATACAATTTAATACATTTTACTTTCAATTTAATACAATTCAAATCAATATTTTTATTTTTACAGACCTGGAAGTATACATATAAACCTTAGAAACATATTTATATATTTGTGGTTTTAACCTAGAAGCATATATCTAAACCATGCACATACACACACACACAAAAGCTCTTTACAAACCTAGAACATACCTATAATTCTAGAAAAATCCACACACACACACACACACACACACACACACACACACACACACATATATATCTATTTGTGCTTTTTTATAAACCCTGAACATATATATAAAACCCAGAAGCATACTTAGACACAAATTCATGTTATTTTACAATATAAAACACAAATCGTGGATGTTTTTCATGGATATTAAAAAATGATCCGCGCCATCTATTTTTTTATTGAAATCAATGTTTGAACCACCTCTGCCCGCTATACTTACTTCCTAAACTATTTTGATCATTCGTCTTCACAAACTTTTTTGTTGCCACGTCTCCTCCGTAAAAAGCATCGCCTTCGTCTTCCCCCAATTCTCTTTGTCGGCTATTGCTCATCCTTTGAACCCTCTTCCATGTTGCTTCGATATGCCTTCTCCTTTTCCGAACATTCGCCACCACTATCACTAGATAGTTGTAGGATGTAAACACCAATTGTATGCTATCGTGTTGAGAGAATCGAAGAAAGGAGAAGAAATGAGCGATGACGGAGGTCTAGATTGGTTTTTGGAAGGCGGCAGAGAAGAATGAGAGAATGGAATGAGAAGCGGCGGCTAGCAAAAAATAAAATTGGAGTCGGCAACTCTAAATTATATATCTATATATATACACGGAGAGAAATAGAGAAATAGAGTATGTTAGTAACTCTAACAGAGTTACTATATGTATATACACACGTGTATAAACTCTTTTCTCAGTATGCCTTTTACATTAGACATTTAGGAAAATTTTACCACTGTTTCTTTATTATTATTATTATTATTATTATTATTATTATTATTATTATTATTATTGGCTTTTGTTGGAGCAAATCATCCATTACTTTCAACATGCAACAAATCTACTATCCCCTAAAAACTAGTTTCATTGAGAGACTCCTTATCTAGATATTCTGCAATGATCATTGAAAGAAAGTGATTTGTTTTTAAATTCTTATTTTATACTTGAGATGTATGACATTTAACAACTGCTTTTCTAAGAGTAAAGCTTGGATATACTAAAAAGTACAAAGTTATTTACAAATTTTTGAAAAAAAAAAAAGGAATAGAGGGACAATTATTCATTATTCATAGTCTATTGTTTCTGCAAATAGATTAAAAAAATAGAAACTTCTAAAACTCCATGAAAATGTCAAATGACTAAGTATTCTGAAATGCAGGATGTACATACTTTAATTTTTATGCCTAGCCAATATTACAAACCAAATAGAAATAAAGGTAAAGGTGTAAACGAATAGAGCGTTTAGTAAATCATTCATGAACCGTTTGTGAATCGTTCGGCAGGAATTCATTTATATTCGCTTATTTAATTAAACGAATGAACATGAGCAGATTTTCTGTTTGATTAATTAAACGAATGAACATGAACCAGGTCTCATTTGTTCATTTATATTCATGAACAATTTGGTTATTATTCATTTATTTATTTGTTCATTTATGTTGATTTGCTTTTTTATTTATATATTAGCTATGCATTTATTATTATATATATTTTATATATCACATATTTTTATTAGTTTCCACCTACTCTGCACACATATGATTATGCCTAGCCCCAACCTCTCACAAATTAATCTATTATCTTTATTTTCCAAAAAATAATTGGTCATTTTCCTTACAGTGTAAACTTGTTATGGCACCAAACTAAGTCTCATAGCCCTAACCCATTATCTCTTGCACCATCGCCTATTGCCTTGTCAGTCATTGCTAGATTCACTCTAATTAAGATTTGTGGTAGCTATTAACTTTAATTGTTTGTGTTCGAATTTATGTTTGATTATTAATAAATGAACGAACATGAATAGAGATGTTGCATTCATTTATTATTCATCTTCATGTTCATGTTCATTAAAAGTTAAACAAACAAACATGAACATAGTTTGTTCATGTTCATCCGGTTCATTTACAGTCTTAAATAAAGGTGTGGCAACGTTGGGGGTTTTTTGGAGTCGCCACCAATCGGTTTCACCTAGGTCAATTGGACACAAAAAAATGGTCTACGAGAGTTTTAGGGTTCGGGAGTACAGTTACGTTAAAATAACTCTATTCTAACGCCCAAAATTGGTACCTTAGTTAATTTTAATTTTGTTTTGCTTGCTTTTGAAATAATTTCAGTTAATTTTTAAACCATAAATTTTAACTGAATCATCCAGATATGGATTTTTAAATTAATATAGACTTCTAAATCTTGGTAATTAATTCTTATAATTTTTTTATAATAAATTTAATATTTCCGAACCATAGATTCTATCAAATCACCCGGAGATGAAATTTAATGAAATTTAGTTTTTATTTATTATTAAATATTTTAATTAATTATTAATCCATATCATAAATTCTGTCGAATTATCTGAATATGGATTTTTTTTTATCTTGGTACTTGATTATTATTCATTTTTATTATAAATTTGATATTTTCTAAACCATGGATCCTATCGAATCACCCGGATATGGAATTTAATGAACTTTAATTTTTAATTTATTATTGAATATTTAATTAATTATCAATTCATAGCATAAATTTTTACCAAATTATCCGAACATGGATTTTTAATGGTCTTAATATTATTTTCCTTTTTATTATTATTTTCTAAATTTTTATTTTTTCTTTAAAATTAATTGAATCCATAGATCAAAAAATACTTATTCAAAATCATTTAATTTTATTGAATCGTCTGCTTATGATTTTTTTTTTATAAAATTTATTTTAAAATTTATTTTAATAAATGGAATAAAAGGTTAAATTTTGTTATTTAAAGGAAGATAAGAGTCTTAATATTCCAAATAATGTTAAAAATGACCAAAAAAATAAAGGATGGGGGCTTTGTTGTAATAGGAATGATAAAAAAAATAATAAGATAAGGTAGTAAGATGAAACTCTTGGCCAGCCATAAAAAATGGTAAATAAATAAAATAAGGTTAATCATTCACATAAAGAAAAAATAAATTGCAGAAAGTAAATAAAAAAGTAAATAAAGTGGGGCGCTTAACCATCCACGTAAAAATAAAGTGTAGAAAAATAAATAAATAAAGAAATAAATAAAGTGCAGAAAGTAAATAAATAAAGAAATAAATAAAGTGTAGAAAAATAAATAAATAAATAAAAGTGGGGCGCCTAGCCGTCCACACAAAAATAAATTTCAGAAAAATAAAGAAATAAATAAATAAAATGCAAAAAAATAAATAAATAAATAAAGTGGGGTACTTGGCCGTCAACTTAAAAAAATAAAGTAAATAAATAAAAAAAAAGTAAATAAATAAATAAAGTGGGGCGTTTAGCCATCCACATAAAAAAAAGTGCATAAAGTAAATAAAGTAAATAAATAAAAAAAGTGGAGCGTTTAGCCATCCACTTAAAAAAAATAATAAAGTGCATAAAGTAAATAAATGAAGAAAAGTAAATAAATAAAGAAAGTGGGGCGTTTAGTCATCCACGTAAAAAAATAAAAAGTGCAAAAGCAGAAAAGTAAATAAATAAAGAAAGTGGGGCGTTTAGCCATCCACGTAAAAAAATAAAAAGTGTATAAAGTAAATAAATGCAGAAAAGTAAATAAATAAAGAAAGTGGGGCGTTTAGCCATCCACGTAAAAAAAAAATAAATAAAGAAAGTGGGGCGTTTAGCCAAGTGCATAAAGTAAATAAATGCAGAAAAGTAAATAAATAAAGAAAGTGGGGCGTTTAGCCATCCACATAAAAAAAATAAAGTGCATAAAGTAAATAAATGCAGAAAAGTAAATAAATAAAGAAAGTGGGGCGTTTAGCCATCCACGTAAAAAAAAATAAAGTGCATAAAGTAAATAAATGAAGAAAAGTAAATAAAATAAATAAAGTAAATAAATCCACGTAAAAAAAAATAAAGTGCAAAAGTAAATAAATAAAGAAAAGTAAATAAATAAAGTGGGGCATTTAGCCATCCACATAAAAAGTAGGAGGTATAACCTTCCATATAAAAAAATAACAAGAAATAGAAAAAGAAATAAAAAAATAAACACCAAAAGTTGGCTGTTAATGGCATATCTGCAAGAACAAGAAAGTTAGTGGCTTATATGAGTACAACAGAAAATCAGAAGGGCTAAAAGGGAATTATACCTAAAGGGGAAGAGAATTCAAATCTGGCGGGTCGGTTTTTTTTTTAAACGGGTTTCCTCGACGGCAGCGTAACGGGGGGCGGCGACGGCGGCGTTTCTTGGCTGGGCGACTTCGCGGCGAGCAGAGGCGTGGGGTAAGGAGGGAGGAGGAGAAAACGGATGAAGAGACCGAGGAGCAAGGTGGAGGAGGAGAGAGGCGAGGTGACGAGGAGGGAGGAGAGAGGGCAACGGACGAGGAGGGAGGAGAGAGGGCGAGGTGTCGAGGAGGGAGGAGAGAGGCGAGGTGGCGAGGAGGGAGGAGAGAGGGCGACGGACGAGAGAGGGAGGAGAGAGGCGAGGTGGCGAGGAGGGAGGAGAGAGGGCGACAGACGGCGAGGGAGAGGATAACGTTTCGAAAGAAAGAAACGGTGAAAGACGGAGAGGGGGGGAGGGTCAAGCAGAAGTTTAGGATTTTTTTGAGTGTGGGAGAAATAGCCAGGGACTGTTGCTACAGTTTTCACTTTTTTTAATTAGGAGCTCTAATCTAACTAATTTTCGTGTATTTATTTGCAGGTTTGGACCCCTATTTATAGGGGAGGAGCATTGGATTCCTTTTTTTTAAAAAAAATTCTAAATTTAATTAAAAAAGGATTTAAAACATAATTTGGTCAAAATGACAGTTTTAGTCCTTCATCTTTCATTGACTACTGGTATGGTCTCATATTTTTCACGAAATTACTGATTGGCCCAAATTTGTCTGTTCTGTCAATTTGGCCCAAAACCATGCGAATAATTACCAGATTTCCCTGAAACTTCCAGATTTCGTCAGATTTTTCCCAAACTTCTCAATTTTGTCAGATTTACCCAAAACTTCTCAATTTTGTCAATTCTTTAAAAAAAATTCCCCCTTTTTATATTTTACATATATATATATATATATATATTTATTATTTTTTAAATGACCCTACGAAACAGAAATGCCCCCTAAACTAATTGATTTAATTAATTATTTTTTTTTTACTTTTTTATTAATTAATTAAATTTTTTATTTTTTTATTTTTTATTTTAATAGCCGGAAAAAATTGGGTGTCAACAAAAGGGATAGTTATTTATGTCATGAATTTCATATTATTATAGGTTTTTTATGGAAAAATTAAAATATTTGTTAAATATAATATATTACAAATCTTTCAGTTCAAAAAGATATTGCAACAAGTAACTCCAAAAAGCTCTCGCATAGTATAAAACTATACCCAACCTCTAAAATGGAATCTAATTGAAGAATGCCCTAAATAAAGGTTTTGAACTCCTAACTAAATCTCCCTTAACCTTAAAAAGCCTAACACCACCTATAAGCACCAATATGTTACAAGATTTAAGATCAAAACCAACAACATTGAAGACCCAAAATTGAAAAACCTAGTCCTTAATCCCCAATTCCAATATTGTTAACTCACTTTTCTTCATTGATCTTTTTGGCCGTGATCTAGTCTTTTTTTACCACCTCTTTTAGTCTTTAACCTTTTCAAAAATTCTCTAAAATTTTCAACACTAGTTCTTAATAACCATCCAAGGACACCTCAGTTAAATTGGTAGCCTCACTTCCTTGAATATTAGCACAAGACTTTAAATGCCTACTACTCTCCTTGTCACAATCTGAAAACCCAAGACCTTCTTTTGCCAAAGCTTTTAATGGCATCTCAAAACTCTTGTCGCCATGGCTTGCCCAATGACTTCAAAATTGGCGGGACCCCAGGAAGATTAATTAAGAATCAATCTTAATATTATATTCCCCACTTAAGAATCCTTAATTTTTTTAGATTTTTCAGCAACTACATTCAAAATATTTGATGAAAAATTTAGCCTAGTAAAAAACTTATGAGAACTCTCCCAAGACTACTATTAATAATAGGAGTATGAATCCCAACCATTATTCTACCAACACATGTCTAAAAATCTAGAGTTTTCTAATATGCTAATAGGTCTATGTGCACCATAAAACCTAACAAGGCCTACACCTAAGGAAAAAAGTCAACCCTAACCTAACACTATTTGCCGCTTTCACCATTGTGGAGCTTGCTCAATGACTCATCATCTTCCTTACCAACAGAGATCATTTTGTCTTTTTCACCTTTTTTCTTTTGTTGTTGGAATCCTCTTTTATGGTCCAGGTGCCTTTTTCAATTTAGACTACTTCCTGCTTTTTTTATCATTCGGAGCAATCATATCTC
Organism: Aquilaria sinensis; assembly: GCA_005392925.1. NCBI lineage: Eukaryota > Viridiplantae > Streptophyta > Magnoliopsida > Malvales > Thymelaeaceae > Aquilaria > Aquilaria sinensis. The sequence goes on along the minus strand of SMDT01003001.1, from coordinate 59,593 downwards.
CGCCATGTTCCATGGCCTTTGATTAGAAACCTTATTAATTCATCTTGCCAATTTTGTGCCCACCGCCAACCTTATCACCAAAAAATGAGCTTGTCACCCCATTGCTCACAGAAATCCCTTTAGGCTGCCATTATTGTTGTTTTAAACCCATCAAAAGATTCCATAATCATGTCCCTGATGAGAATAGTCTGTACCTACATTCCAAATGACATTAGAGAGGGCACCCAACATTGAAAAGAATCGTTTCTACCCTTACGAATTCATTCCCTAAAAAAATATGATGCATGATTAATTGGATTTTCTTGCCTTAACTAGTTCAAAAAATAGACTATGATTGCTCATTTTCAGTCCAAAAAGTAACACCCAGCCATTTGAACTATGTTGTTGTTACATCAACCTCTCTATTGGATTTTTAGAGAATTTTCTCCAATTTGCATTGAACCATTTAATTTCTTCTTCTTTTAGGTTAATTGATCCCCAAGTTCAACACCTAATTTTGATTATACAAATGACTTATTCAGTTTTTCCTTATTCAACTTAGAAAAAAGAATTTTTTTTCTTAATATGAATGAAAATTTCAGCATCAAATCTCATGATTTGTAAAATTTTTAGAGATAAGACACTACAAGGATGAGGAGCATTTGCTACTAAAATTTCCTACGGAAAAAAGCGTAGGAATAATTTTCGCAGGAAAACAGTCGGACAAAGAATTATGTCTGACGTTTTTCAGTCAATCAATTTCTGACACAAAAGAGCGTCGGACAAATGTCAGAGTAAGATGGCGCGAAGTAATTGCGGCAATTAGTCCGACGGTTTTGAGGCGAATTAATGTGTAGGGACCACATAAGTAGGAAAAGCGTCGGACACATTATCCGACGCTTGTCCTGCCTTTTTATTTCCTACAGTTTTGAGTCAAAATGTATCCGACGGTTTCCCTGCATTCTTTTTTCCTACGTTTTTAAGACAGAAAAAGAGTGGGTGCCTTAAAAGTGTAGGAATTTTAATCCTTCAATTTTCCTACAGTTTCTTTTTCCTACATTTTTTTTACGGTACTTACTACAAATTTCCTACACTATTCTTGCTGTTTAACTTTTCATATATACCTACGATCTTGCTACATATTTTGCCTATAAATACTTCCAACCCCCTCTTCTCCGACTCGTCCCAGCCACAATTTCAACATCAATTCTCACTTCAGCTTCAACATCTTCTTCAGCTCAATAAAGGTATTTAAAATTAATTTGTAGATTAGTGATTTAACTGTTAATTATTTATTTGTTATAAGATATACTTATGTTATTTTAGGTAGCTGACTTTAGAGGTTAGTGATTTAAATGGTAATTATTTATTTTTTATAAGATATACTTATGTTATTTTAGGTAGCTGACTTTAGAGGTTAGTGATTTAAATGGTAATTATTTATTTTTTATAAGATATACTTATGTTGTTTTAGGTAGCTGACTTATCACAGCATGTAGTTGCATAATAAGTATTTATTTATTATACCTTAGATTCTCCATCCATGATTGTGTTGATGACAAATATAATATTGGTCCGATTCAGATTGTTGGCAAACAAAATGTATTGAATTAAGTTATATTTGTAATTAACATAATCATGGATTGTCCAAGTTGGACAGTTGAAACTTGTATAAGCAGTATTTCAGTTAATGTGTTCCTGTCATAGTAGCAGTTTGTGAAATTTGGTAGAGTATTTCCCAAATTGTTCCCGTCGTGTGTTTCTCAATAAGTTGATATTATTGAGAAACACTGTGAACGGGAACTGAAGGGAAATGCTGCCAAAATTTACATAAAATGCTATTAACATGGAACAGTTAAAATGGTTTACTACTTATACAACTTTCAATTGAGTATGGCCCTTATCTTAATGGAGTAGCTAGGTAGTTCAGTTATGGAATGTTGACATATACGCATGACATATATAAGTAATTCATTTACATTTTCATTATATTTATATTATATGAAATGTAATAAATATATTATGTATTTATGTTAAGGGTTTTTACTGTCTATTTTACAAGGGAACCAAAATGGCTGCTAATGGACGTGAGTGGATGTACCAGAGGACATATACAGATGGATATATGAATTCTGCATTTATGGCTGGTGTTAATGAGTTTTTACAGTTTGCATTTAGTGGGAAGGAGTCATAAATGATTAAATGCCCTTGTCGTAAATGTAATAACAGATTTTATAGAATAGAGCTGAAAGTGAGAGAGCATTTGTTCGATATGGATTTACGCCAAACTATTACATATGGCACTGTCACAATGAACAATATGATAGCAATCTGCACAATTTCAATATGGCCCATAGCTATTTTCCATCGCAGTTACATGGAGAGACAAGTGGAGAATCAAGTAGTGTAAATGCGTATGAATAGATGGTTTGTGAATCAATGGGTCCGTCATTATAGAATGTAGGATCTGGAAATAGTGAAAAAATGTTGGTGGATGAAGAGTTTATCGATGCTGATGTCGAAGAAGCTGATAATGGCAGTGATAATAATGATAATGTGTTCGATGTGTCTGAAATGAGAGAGGGGTTACCTAATCCGACCGTACAACAGTTTTATAATTTGTTGGATGATGCAAATGCACCGTTGTGGGATGGGTGCACTAAACAAACACGATTGTCTGCAATGACCCAATTGTTAAGTTGCAAAAGTGAGTTTAATATGACAGATCGTTGTTTCGATAGACTACTGAAGCTTATGAAAGAAATGTTGCCTGAAAGTAATAGACTCCCATCCACCCTATATGATGCGAAACAACTCACAAAAGGACTTGGGTTGCCATATATAAAAATTCATGTATGTGAGAATAACTGTATGCTATTCTATCGGGAAGATGAGAAATTAACACATTGTCGTGAATGTGGAAGCAGTAGATATAAAGAAAGAGTAACCTCCGGAAGAAAGACGTTAATTCCAAAAAAATTGTTACGGTATCTACCAATAACAAGCAGGTTGAAGCGCTTGTACATGTCATCAAAAACAGCGACTCACATGACTTGGCATGCTTATAATAAATCATGCAATGATGGAAGTATGGGTCATCCATGTCAGTCTGAAGCGTGGCGTCACGTAGATCGAACATTCCCATCATTCGCTGATGAAATTAGAAATGTTAGGCTCGGATTGTGTACCGATGGATTTAACCCGAATAATGTTGTTGGTGGAACATACACGATATGGCCAATCTTTATAGTTGTTTACAATCTTCCGCCAGAATTGTGTATGAAAGAACCCTTCATCTTTATGACTCTCCTAATTCCTGGTCCTAGAGCACCAGGACGCAATATTGATGTATTTTTACGACCATTGATTGAGGAGCTTAAAACTTTATGGTCAGAAGGGGTTGTTACATGGGACAGTTATCGACAACAAAATTTTCTTATGAAGGCATGTTTATTGTGGACAATTAATGATTTTCCTATACTAGGAAACCTTTCAGGTTGGAGTACCCATGGTAAGCTTGCGTGCCCATATTGCATGGATGAAATTGACACATTTATGTTGAAGAAATGCAGAAAGCCATGTTGGTTTGATTGTCACAGGGTTTTTTTACCGCATAATCACACATTCCGTTCGAATGTAACATCGTTCATCCCAGGGAAGAAGGTTAGTGCTATCGTTAATCCATATAAGTCAGGTGAGGAAATACATGCTATGTTGGTTGGGTATTGTTTTCCTCCATTTGGCTCTTCATATGATAAACACCGAGTTGCGGGGTTTGGAGAGTGGCATAATTGGTTAAAGCGGAGTATATTCTGGGAGTTACCGTACTGGAAGCATTTGCTAGTTTGCCATAATTTGGACGTCATGCATATTGAAAAAAAATTGTTTTGAGAATATTTTTAATATTGTTATGGATATACGTGGGAAAACAAAAGATAACTCCAATTCTCACCTTTCGCTTCAGGAGTTAAAGAATATGCGGCGTGAACTACATTTACGAAATATTAGAGGGAAATGTGTAAAACCAAAAGCATCTTATACGTTGAGTCGGGAACATATAAGAGATGTTACTCTGTGGCTGAAAACGATAAAGATGCCTGATGGGTATGCCTCGAACTTGGGCCGTACGGTTAACTTGAGTGACGGTACATTCTATAACTTCAAGAGTCAGGATTGTCATGTGTTACTGCAGAGGTTGTTTCCTATTGCATTACGTAGGTATATGTCAGGTCCTATATGGGAGACGATTTCTGAGTTTTACTCATTTTTCAGAACCTTATGCACAAGTAGGATTCGATTTGATGACATACAACAGTTGGAGCGGAATATAGTGGTTACCATATGTAAGCTAGAAAAGATATTCCCTCCTGCCTTTTTTGATTCGATGGAACATCTTGTTATCCACCTCCCTCATGAGGCAAAGTTGTGTGGTCTAGTTCAATTTCGATGGATGTATCCATTTGAAAGGTAATTTTTTAATATGCATTCATATTTCTGTCAATAATTTTCATATATTATATGTCAATAATTTTCACATATTATATGTCATTAATTGTTATATTTTTTTAACTTGGCAGACTAATGCGGTCATTGAAGCGAAAGGCTAGAAATAAAGCTGCAATTGAAGGATCAATTGTGGAAGCGTACTTGGTCCAGGAAATGTCTACATTCTGTAGCCATTACTTTGAAGTAAATATTCCTACACGGTTAAACAGGGTCCCACGAAATGATGATATTGCTATTCCTGTGGCTGATGTCGAGGGTCAATTGTTATCTATCTTCAATACAAGATGTCGTAACATACCCAACTGCGGGCGACAACGCTTACTTGATCCCACTGAGAAACATCAAATGCATATCTACACTTTGCGCAACTGCAATGAGATTATACCGATTGTCAGGTGACATATATGTAAACAACTGTGAGGGTTTTTATATCAATCTGATTGCTTTAATTCATTATTGAGTACTTATCATTTCAGGCACTATGACTCTTATATATCAACAAGATTTCCCCAATTAGGTGAAAGTGAATTACAAAGTTTTCGAGATCAGCATTTGACCGAATGGTTCTCATCATACGTGAGTTTCATGGCGTGATAATTTTTATGTTCCTAATTGTGTTCTGTTTGAATATACTGTGCAATTATGTTATTATATTAACTTTATATTTTCAGGTTAACCGTTTCAAGGATAAATTAGATCCTCGTATTATACAATTAGCCCGTGGTCCTATTCGAGTGGCCGTTTCATACAATGGATGTATTGTGAATGGTTTTCGTTTCCACACACAATCCTACGGCAAAGACAAAACGACACAGAATTATGGTGTTTGCGTGAAGGGTGAGACATGGGGATCCAGTGGGTATGATTTTTATGGCCTTATTGATGAGATCATACATATTGAGTACCACGAGAGTGGGTATGAAGTTATGACGCTGTTCAAATGTACTTGGTTTGATCCGACACGTGGTGTTCGAACTTGCGCACGTACTGGTGTTGTTGACGTTAAATGGAAGTCAAGATTATCACCACCTGAGCCGTTTATCTTTGCGACCCAGGCTCAACAAGTTTACTACTGTGAGTACCCTAACAAGACTCTTCATCAGTGGTGGCCGGTGGTTAAGACGAAGCCACGAGCTTTCATCGATTAGTCATCGAATAATTTTAGTATTCAATCTGACGAGAATGAGGAAATGTCTGATGAGCAAACATGTCGGTTATAAACCACAAATGAGCCGTTCCAAGAAGTGATTTCAAGTGAAGTACTAATGGTAACAACTGATGGCATTGCCCTTGATGAGATTAACATACTTGTCGATTTAACGTGTGTTCCTGAAATCGTGCAACAACATGGATGAGAACATCGAGGTCACATAAGTTGATGGGGATACATCAGATGATGAAGCATCGCTCGATAGTTTAGAGTCGGATGAAGGCGATGATGTTTGATTAAGTGTAATTGTTTAAAACATTTGCATGTTTTATTTGAAATCGTAATGTAACTTTGATTGCATTTATGTTTTGGATTTTTAGAAAAAAAGTTTATGAAATTTAATCATCAAATTTCTAATTACCTGTGTCGGTGAAATGAAAATAATTAACTTTTTTCCAACCGGAAATTATTGCATGCTATTAAAAAAATAATAATAATGTTAATAAATGGGTAAAATCCACCGGGGGTGACCTAGCTTATTTTTTTGTCCTAAACGGATACATTACCTTCAAATTGTCCTACCAAGGTACATTACCTCTTATCGCGTGTCCTGTTTAACTACTTTCCATTAATTTCGGAGTTATATCTAACGGGAATTGCTTACGTGGCATAAAAATATTATGTATGAGGTTGATGAATAGAGAGACAATGCAATTTCTTATGGTCAGAGAGCAAAATGTTAGGATTTGTTTCAGAGAAAGGACATAAGTGTTATTTTATAATATATTTCAAACTTTTTAATATTCAAACATCAATTAGAGTTATATAACTCTAAAATTAACGGAAAGTACTCATACAGGACACGCGATAAGAGGTAAGGTACTTCGGTAGAACAATTTGAAGGTAAGGTACATTTAGGACAAAAACATAAGCAGGTCAAATACCCGTTAATAAATTTGGGAGATTCAATATGACCATACACATTAAATCTATATATTTAATTTCCAAAATATAAATATTTTTATTTATTCATCAACTAAAAAAAGTGTAATAATTAACTCCTCCAACCATATAATTAGTTCATAGATAAACACATTATAAATTATACATATATATATATATATATTTGATATTCACTCTGTCCGACGGTTTTAAGTTAGTAATTAATAAGGGTAGGAAAGATGTAGGAACATAATTACCTAGGATAATGCGTTATCCGACGGTTTTGAGTCAATATTTAAAGTATGTAGGAAATATGTAGTAGGATAACGACCTAGGGTAGCGAGTTATCCGACGGTTTTGAGTCATTATTTAAAAAATCGTAGGAAATCTGTAGGACCATAATCACCTAGGGTAGCGCGTTATCCGACGGTTTTGAGTCAATATTTTAGTTAAGTAGTAAAACTGTAGGAAAATTAGATGTATATAAAAGCGTAGGAAATATTACCTAGGACCATAGGAATTTCGCGTAGAGGAATAAAGGTAAACCAATTATCCGACGGTTTTGAGTCAGTATTTCAGTTAAGTAGTAAAACCGTAGGAAAATAGGAATCATAAAAGCGTAGGAAATAAAGTAGCAAAACCGTAGGAGCTTCGTAGGAAGGAAGGCGGGAAACCAATTACTGGCGGGAAATTTAATTTTTTAGTCCTCCGCTTTTCATGCATTTCATATTTTTCGTAACAAAACCGTAGGAAACTTTGCTACGGTTTTCCTACAGTTTTAAAAACTGCAGGAAAATCGTAGGTCAAATTGGTAGCTGAATCGCCAGACCTTCCCTTTAAATTCGTGGGAGTTCTTTAGTTTTCACCACTCCATTCCTTCTATTCTGCGACGCCCTCTTCCAAACCCACTCCCAAAATCTCCTCCAGAGCTATTTAAACTAGGTATTTTTAATTTTTAAGTACTTTTTCATATATAATTAATGTTTGTTATTACATATAGTTGTTGTTTACATATATATATAATGCATGTATTGAATGTTAAATTTTAAGAAGCTAGTTTTTATATTATATGTTTTAGGTAATTTTATATATGGTGTTAGTAATATGTATGGGGTTAGTTATAAAAAAAATTTTATGTAATAATGGTTAGTTCTATTTGTACAACAGCATGTTACTATATATGTGGTTAATATAAAAAACTGTTAGTTCAATAATGTTAGAGTAATATTGTTATCACTTCAATAATGTTAGTGTAAGCAGCGCAAGTTACAACAATAATGTTACTTCAGTAATGTAAGCATAATCAGCTAATGCTAGTTTAATAATTTAATTTTAGAATTAAGTATATATCAAATAATTGGCAATTTTAAAAAGTGTTACTGCACAAATGGTATTGAAATGATGGCAATTTCAAAATTAATGAGGTTGCTAAAATAATGAAATTTAATATGTAAATGTTAGTGTAGTAATGGTCATTTATAAATAAAAGACTATGACGTAATGGTAATTTAGTATTACATATATATGTAATAATAAAGTATATGTTAAACTTTAATTTTAGGATGGTTCGCCCCAGACACTCTGGCTCGGGCAAAGGCCCGGCCAAGGACATACATGATCCCCGACGTAGTCGGGGTCGACGACAACCTGCTGTGACACCTACACAGGTGTCACAGACTGAGACTCAGACTCAGACCCAGCTCCCAGATACCCACGCTCAGACACCGGTGCCACCGACCCAGCCACAGACCCAGCTGCCACATACTCCGGTGCCACGACCTTATATGCCGCAGACGTTTGGCGCATCGAGCTCCGCATTTCAGCAGTTTCGAGACACGCAGACTGATGCGTATTACCCGGATATGAGCGGAATATCCGGGTCATTTCAGTACCAGCATACAGGGATCGGGCAGCCCACATGCGATGTCGATCCTAATGCATTCCTTGATCCAGATGAGCTCGGTATATCCACTCATCATCTACCTGGCCTACACCCGCAGCAGCAGCAGCCACCTCAGCAGGGCCCGGCCACTGGCAGCCCATCGGTCGCACCTGACGCGCAGCCAGCTGACGGGGCCCCATTACCTAGAGGGCGAGGCCCACGGGTAGTTGACTTACCACCACCTCCACCTCCGCAGGACCGTCCGCTCATCGTCCCTCGAGAGTAAGTATTACTGACTCTTAAGTCATTAATTGTGATATAATTATACGTTGTTCTTAGTTACATCAGTTTATATATATATCTTACTATAATCATTATTTGTTACAGCTTACTCACTGATGACTCCGTTCGTTCCACCATAGCCTCTATTCATGTGAGGTTGTGGGACGAAAGTTCTATAGCTTGGTCACATGCATCTCGAGCTGCACGAGAGGAGCACGTGACCACGTTAGAGGTAATTGGTTGTTATACATTTTTAAACAATACTTTCTATATGGAAGAATTCATAATTTTTTTTCTTCTTTGTGAAATTGCAGAACTACTATAGATGGGACCCTAGAGACTTCGGCGCCATCCGCCGAATTGTGTTCGACTACTGTTCACGGTCCGTGCGGAACCGCATCTATCATTGGAGGTCCGTCGCGATTCAGAAGATCCCTGCCTTCTTCAACAACCCTGACTACAATTTGCTGAGGCCACATGTTCCACCCTGCTACAGTCAGCAGGTGTGGAATCAGTTGTGTGACCATTGGGAGCAGGAGCGATGGAAGAAGCTATCGGAGGTTGGTTCCCATGCTAAGCACATAGCAGAAAGCTCAGGCCTTGTTCCGAAGCACACGATGGGCTCAATCCCAGACGAGATGCACTGGGATCGTATGGTACCAACTTGGACCTTCCATACATTCTAAATTTTGTATGATTTATTAATTACTTAAAATTTTAATGATATCTAAAATTGTGCAGACAAAAGCAAATGATGGAGTTGAGCCATCATTTGATGAGTGGTGGTCTCATACTCATAGACGGAAGAAGACCGGTCAGCCCATTGATCTGATTTCACAGCAGCTGCAAGTAATAAATGTTCATTTACCACTACAAACATTGTTTTAAAAATATAATATTTGTCTTACTAACTCTAATTTCTTTTTCTTGTAGGATGGATATGTCCAGCGGATTCAACAAAAATACCAGAATCCGGATGACCGCCCGCAGTTCGATGCAGAGGTCTGGAGCGAGGTACGAGGCCCACCAAAAAAGGGCCGACTACCGGGTGTTCCGCGCCGACTCTCTGATCCCCAGACATTTGGACCAAATCGGGTATTTTTCATTCGTATTTAACTTTATTAATTATTTTTATCACTTTTACGTTGCTAATTGCTACTTACAAAATTTTTTAGGCTCCACGTGCTGATTCGGAGGAGATTGCTCAGCTGAGGGCTGAGAACACCCAGCTACGGAGTGATTTTACGCGGTTACAGGCAGACGTTCGCACTCAGGTTCAGCGAGAGACCGAGGCTGCAATGAGCGCCATGCTTAACAGGTTGATCCAGCAGGGGATTATACCTGCATCGGCGCTCTCAGACGACCTACGGACCGGATCCTCCACTCAGCCTCCTGCTGACGATCGTAGCCAGCGAGATGACGATGATCAGCCCGGCACTGCATCTCATTGATTTTATATTAGATCTCCTTCAGTTCTTTGTAATTAACTCTTTCCTGTAAAAATTGATTACTTTTATGTATAGTAATTTTATTGATTACTTTGATCAATTGTTATATAATAATAATAATAATAATAATAATAATAATAATAATAATAATAATAATACTAATAATTTGTGTTTTATTATTATTATTAAATAATGCAATATAATATGTTTTTATTTTGTGTATAAATTAATTTACTAAAATCTTTAAATTGTCACAAAATCGTAGGAACAAGATTAATGACAGAAAACCGTAGGATATAGAAAAGTCACAAAACCGTAGGACAAAAAGGTCACAAAACCGTAGGAATTAATATATCTCAAAACCGTCGGATATAATGGGGACCACAGACGTCATAAAAGCGTAGGAATTAATACATCTCAAAAGCGTCGGATATAATGGGGACCACAGGCGTCATAAAAGCGTAGGAATTAATACATCTCAAAAGCGTCGGATATACATACGTCATAAAAGCGTAGGACAATTTTACGTTTATCCGACGGTTTTTATTTCCGACACTACTTTTTCTTATGTTTTTGTCCGACGATTTTAATTGTAAGAAATAGTCATTTCCTACGGTTTCCCTACATTTTTTCCCGACTCAAATACCTTGTTTTCTTGTAGTGAGAGCATGAACTTGTCATTCTAGAACGCAATGAGCTAGCCTTACACCTATAAGTATAATCTCACCACATGTTATTGATACATCAATGAAGTCTACATACTTGTTGCCACCTCTTGTACAATTCTGTTGAGGTTTATATATATTTTTTACTTAGTTTTGTTATTGTTTTTGTAGTTTAAATGAAGTGGAGTACAAGAGGGACAAAAAATTAATTTTAAGGAAGGAAAAAACATGAGGATGAACAAAGCTTCATTTTGCAACCAAAATTCTGACTTCATCCTTGTATTTTTGGCTTCTTGAGCAACAATGATAATTGTAGCTCTTTCTCTTAGCTTCGCATAAGTTTTTGAATTGTCTAAATCAGACACCTATGCACAAAGTTATGATAAAAAAATATTAAAAGATGTCAAAGCTTAGCGAATATCGTCACCACAATGCAAGACTTGCTATGTTTTTAAAAACCCTCAGTAAATAGTTGCAAAAGGAGATCCCCTTTACCCCTAAACCTTGTAAATACGTTTTTAGGCTAGTTTTCTTAGGGTTTTCAATGATTAAGGTGTTAGGAAGCCAATTTGATGATGATTCTTGCTTGGATTGGAGAAAGAGTTCTTCTACAATAAAGATTTCTACTTGGATCTGGTTTTTTTAACCCTAACTCCTCTTTAGTTTAGAGTTTTTGTAAATATGGGTAGATTATTGTTTCTATGGATGTTGTGAACCTTTTGGAATGATTTAATATTTATAACTATAACACCCATTGATTATTAATTTTCATAATTTGTTGGTTCTCTTAGCTTATGCTTGATTGTATTATTCATTTGTTGGTCACTTGTGTTGAACAACTTATTAGATTTAGGAAAAGACTCATGAGAGGTTTCTAGGTTGAAAGATGGCTAATAAAGTATGGGTAATGGGTAGATTCAGGAGAGTTATCATTCGTACAAAGCTTTAGAGGAGACTTGAGTTTAAGGGTTCCTAGGACAACTAATTAGCATAAGAATGTCTAACGGAGTTATAAGAAGTTAATTGGCCTTGACTTGAGTGAGGAGCGTTGATACTTTAGAGTTTCCCCTCGTACAACTACCAGGAAGTATGATTAGGTTAGGTAGACATTTTTATCAAAGCTATGTCTATATAGTAACCCATTTGTATAACATTCCTAAGATACTTTGTGAATATGTGATTAGAATAGTTTATTATGTTTGTTTTGTTTGGTGGTTGGGTTATCCAAAATTTTTGTAGTTTAGCATTTTATTCCTTATTTCCATTGTTTGTTTACTCTAGCTAAAGTGAGGTCAAGGTACTTTGGTACTTGATAGAATTTTTTGCGATATAATTCCCTTTGAGATCGATACCTGACTCACCATTTCTACAATTGATACTACACACTTGTAGATGAGATTGAAGTTAAGGTTGAGAAGGTTTTTTATAACCTTTTGTATCGCCACAATTATAGTAGTTAACACATAAAATATTATGATTGTATTAAAAGTACTTGGTGTAAGCGGTGCTAACATATATAGGCAATAATATGTATGTTTATTTGCGGGTTGTTAGTTAACTTGCTTCTTTAAGATATTTGAAGGGAAAAAGAAAATTGTACTGGGATTGAATCTTAACTTCACTAATAAGGGCTTGCCCCAGGAAAATAAGAGAACTATAAATCTGACACTAAAGAAACAACATACTCTCTCTATCCCAAAATATTTTTTATTTTTTTAATATCCCAAAATATTTTTAACCTTTACCGAGTTATATTCTTACAATTATTTTCCATTATTAGCCCATTTATATGTAGGTGTTTTAAAATATGAGAGAAGAAACATGTGAATTTGGATTGAATTTCAACTTCTAGATTGATTGTAATCACCACTAAGAATGTAAATTGCGACCAATGTAAATTGTAATCATTTTTGTGGTGTATAATAAACAGGAGCAGAGATCTAAAACGTAATTTTATTGAGTGGATGCAGACTCCTATTCTGGCAATTAGAAATTATTGTAAGCAGGTGGTGTCCAGGTCTGTGGAGAGGCGAAATGTAGCACCCTGTTGGATGTGTATTATATATGTAATCTCTACTACGTCTTAACACATTTATTTCTCTTGCGATTTTAAAAAAAAAGTTTTGACATACTTATAAACTTGTGGTCAAATTCGTGTAGTCGCTGCAATTTTTCTTCAATGTGAATATGTGATATTTAAAATCTATTCGGGGAAATTTGAATCCCACCTAATTTTAGGGGTACTGTAGAAATATTCACTACTAATGGACCGGAGGACTAAAATGCTATCAAATTAAAATTAAAAGCTACCACTTAGTTTAGTCACTTTCTTGAGGGGGTAAAGTTAGGTTATTTCACTTCACACACACACTCTCTCTCTCTCTTACCATCTCTCTTCTGACTATAAATTTTCTTTTGGGGTAATCTTTCTCACTATAATTTTGGCGCGCACTCTCGATCTTACATGAAATTTATACCATTTTGTGTCTTAATCTGCAGGCAACTGCAATTGTAAGCCATTCTATTCACTCTCACCTACACTTTTTTTTGCTTGTTTTGTCTTCCTGCATGATCTTGTAGTTCCTATTATTTCCATGCAGTTTTGTGACTAAAAGCCGTTCGCTGTTTGGATATGATTAATGCATTTTAAAAGAAATTTCCTAGTTTGCGACCATTAAGTGATTAATGCAATCTCGTAATAAACATGCTACAAATATTTGACCAATAAATATACTACGAAAAAAAAAGTTGTTACATATTACTTGAGGATATTTATTTCACTTTTTTGCCGAGTCAGTATGCTATTAAAATGTTTAGCCACATGCTTCTAATTGTAATAAGTTTGTGGCTTAAAAATGCGACTTAGTTTCCTTCAATCAAGTTTTCCTCGTAGGACATTGGTTAATTGTTTTACGATTAGCGACTAATATGCTAAAGTAATTGTGTAAATTGATATGAGTAATTTTGAAAAAATAATATATAATATACTTATGAGTTTAACATTTATAACTTTTACAAAAAATACTGAAAAATTATAAATACTTTGAGATAGATAGAGTATTTGAATTATTGGTAACAGTTCCGAACCTATAGGTCAGTTGATGGGAGTGTCATGTCACCTCACAGCCCTCCCAGGCTCAAGGTATGTTGCCTCCACTCCTCTTCCTCCCTTACTCATGTATTAAATATCTATATATTACTTCTGAGTAAAAAGCCTCCACTCCACTTCCTCCCTTACTCATGTATTAAATATCTATATATTACTTCTGAGTAAAAAAAAAAAAGAATTAGTGGTAACAAAAATTAATATATAGACAAGGTTAAATGTAACATCTAAAAAGAATGAAACTTAAAATGTAACTTTCTTTTTTTTTTTTTTATCTTATTACCTTCTTCTTTTTGTGGGGATCCTTCGTTGGGGATTGGGAAAGAATCGAACCCTAGTGGGCGCTAGCTAGCCTAGGGAATTGTTATCGACCAACTACAAAAGATGAACTTCAAAGAATTTCCCCCAGCTAGAGGATGAGGAAGAAATGAAAAATCACCTGCAAGATGCAGTTGCAACATTAGCATCAGTGGCCGCTTGGTCAAATAAGTTCACGAGCGAGGCAAGGAAGTCGGGGGAAAGGCGGAAAGCTACCAAATCCATGGAAAGAAATAGGAAACTTTGGGTTCAAGTTAGTAACTGAAATTCTTGAGGAGCCTTCAATGCGAGGATTAGTGATTTGAGATGCCAACAACTGTTCACCTGCTCACAATAATTACCTACTATTATATCTTCATTTTACATTTCTTTTTACGCTTCTAAAAGTCAACTTCATTCGGATTATAGTTTAATTTAAGTAAAAGGGGAAAATTCCCATCAAAATTTTTGTTATAGCGTAAATCGTATATTATTATTTTTTTACGGTTAAATCATTCACTCAAATTTGTAATCTAGTGAAATATATATAACACTATTGTTTTGAATGCGGGTAAATCAGTCACTTACAAAATTAATAGAGGGAATATTCTATTTATTTTATAATATTCTGCTAAGTTTGTTGAAAAATATAAATAAAAAATCCATGTAATTACAATTCTTCTGGGTAAATTACAACATTTATTCCCGAATTATAGTCATTAATGCACATAGGTTCCAAACTAAAAATAATAACCCTTCTCCGCCCAGCCCTCCGCTACCGTTCTCACGTGCCACCCTCTCCCCTCAGGTGATAATCCCCGATGCCATTGCCCACTACATCACCGCCACCTCCGCCGCCATTCCGTCCATGATGTTTCAACTCTGAAGATGTTCTTAGTGGAGGGCGATTCCATACAGATTGCTGTTGGGGGCAGAGCCGTTGAAGCAAGAGAAGGTGGCAGGGATGGCTTCACAAATTGGGAGGGCCCGTCGAAGGTAACACCAGCTGCCAACTTATTCGGCCCCCATAATTCTTATAACTGACCCAGCCTATCCAAGCTAATTCCAAAAATATTTGAACTAATTAATTATTAAATTGGATTGGATTGCTTACCTGGAATTGGAAGAAAATCTCTAGAAGCAGAAGTCGATTGCCTTTTATTGGGCAGTTTCGCTTTTATCCGCGAACGGGAAATTATCCAGCTTCACAAATTGGGAGGAGCCGAAGAAGCAGGCCACGGTGGGCTGCTGCGCTTTTCAGTTAATGGCCTCTGGCCACAACTTGGTCAAAGACTCACAGCCGCCTTAATTATCCTCGAATGCTTCCTTGAAGTTGACAATGTTCGGATGCTTGGGAAGGTGCCTCATGCCCATAATAGAGGCAGCGGCTGAGAAGAGGCGTCGCCGCATTTCACTGTTTAGGGTTCGATGGGAAGAGGCTGCTAATATTACTTTGGTAAAGC
Source organism: Aquilaria sinensis (assembly GCA_005392925.1). Taxonomy (NCBI): domain Eukaryota; kingdom Viridiplantae; phylum Streptophyta; class Magnoliopsida; order Malvales; family Thymelaeaceae; genus Aquilaria; species Aquilaria sinensis. Next base: position 43,873 of record SMDT01003001.1, on the reverse strand, counting down.
TATTTACTTGGTCCTCCAAATTCTTTCATTTAGGTGTTTTGAGCACTCACACTTTCATTTTTTGCAGGGCATTCACGTATTACATGCCACATGTGTCCGCCATGTCATCAAAAGATTCCAAATCATCATACAGTTGAACTAAACTAACAGCAATGACCAATATCTACTGATAATGTAACGTTAATGGGCGATTTAACCGCCAAAAAACATTAGTGAGCAATCCACGCTATAGCAAAAAGTTCAATGGAGGATTTACCCATTTTACAGTTTAATTTATGCCTATAGTGATTAAAAAAATAAATATAGAGGAAAAATTTATTTTGAATTTATATTAATTAAAAAAAGAATATTTAATAGACTAGAATTACTACAATCTAAATTAGGATTTCAAAGAAATTTTCTTGAAGTGTAAAAAATGAAAGAAAAAAGTGTATATTTTCAAACGATAAGAGCAATTGTAATATTAATAAAAATTCATGCATAACTATAAATAGCCTAAAATGATATTTATGATCTAGGATCCGAATTCTCAATTTCTTCCACAGTCTCTCTTATCATTTGCAATTGTTTTAGTACTAGGGTTAATTACAGTTACCCCTTAAAACTTTGATTCGTACTATATATAGTTTCACAACTATGGTTTGAACATAAACACTTTTCCCCTTATTCTTTTAACACCGTAAAAAAAAAAAGCACCTGAATAGTGTAAAAAAATGAAAGAAAAAAATTTATATTTTCAAACAATAAAGGCAACTGTAACATCAATAAAAATTCATGCATAATTGTAAATAACCTAAAAAATATTTATGATCCAGGATCCATATTCTTGATTTCTTATGCGATCTCTCTCATCCTCTGCAATTGTTTTGGTACTAGGACTACCAAGTTTATTTTAACTTAAATCAATTGATTTCAAAATAACTTATTTTTATTCTTACGTCTTTTTTAATTAGAACTAGTTTTAATTAAAATTCAATATTATGCAGCTACAATAATCCATTGAAAAGTTGATTTTTGTAATCTTACTAAATTTTAATGAATTTTTCTAGTTTAAGGTATTAAAAAAGAAAAATTTATAAAAATTTAACAATATCATGAAATTTACTTTCAAATGAATTATTAAATCTAAATAATATTGGATTTCAAATGAAATTGATTTTAGGCAAAAAAAGATATAAAAGTCAAAATAAATCAGTTGACTTAAATTAAAATGAATTAGCTTTACAGTTACCCCATAAACTTTGGTTAATATACCATAGTTTCACTACCATAGTTTGAACATACACACTTTTCCCCTTATTCTTTTAACACCGTCCAAAAAAAAACTCTTGAATTCCTAATTCAGCCATCTTTGAGCAATTTTAGTCTTTTAGTATCTTTTTATAATTATTTAAAATTTTAAGAAATATTCTTTGTATTTATTGAGAAAAAATGAATTATTTTAAACATCCATTAATTATTTAAAAAAAATCAGATAATTTGGAATTATTGGATGATGGAGATCATATAGTTTAAATTAGAATTAAAAAAAAATCAGATTGTATTAAAAAAATGCAAGTGAAAAATGTATATTTTCAAATCACAAGGGAAGCTGTAATATCAATAAAAATTGAGGAATAACTCTAAATGATCCAAAATAGAAAAAAAAAATCCTTTGTTATTATTATTTTTTTAAAGATGAACGAAGTTATTAACTTACCGCAACAATAAGATTGACATTTGCATGAGTAGAATGCCGCATGAATTTAATTGATCTCGCTACTTATAATTTTAAAAGTTTTTCAGAATAGTTTTATAAGCACAAATGTATATAGCTGGGCTTATAAGTTGTAAGTTATATATAGTAAGAGGCAAAAAAAAAAAAAGACAAAAGAAAAAAAAATGAAAAACTACTCGACATCCATGCTTTTATAGACGTAGGCTGTTTTTTTTTTTACAACAAAAAATTATATTAAAATTAAGCCAAAGATGACAAGAACCAATCGTCACCCTACCAACAAGATGAAAATCCTTCCGAGCTAAGATATGGGCACTTCATTAAACGATCGTCTAACAAAATTATTATACTCAGTTCGTTTTAACTTAAGTTAATTGACTTTAAAATAATTTATTTTTATTCTTATGCCTATTTTACCCGGAATTAATTTTAATTGAAATTCAATATTATATAGCTACAATAATCCATTGAAAATACAATTTTTGTAATCTTTCTAAGTTTTTTAATGAATTTTTCTAGTTTAAGACATTAAAAAAGAAAAAATTATAAAAATTTAATAACATTATGAAATTTTACTTTCAAATAGAGTATTTCATCTATTTAATACTAACTTTCAAATGAAACTAGTTTTAAGCAAAAAAAATATAAAAATAAGAATAAGTCAGTTGACTTAAATTAAACTGAATTGGCTCTTAAAAAGGCATGCACTCTAAAAAGAAACTATCTAAAGTAGGGACCTGATCTATGAGGGCTCCAAAATAAAACAAAACGCTCTTTTCTAAAGCTCAGAAACCACAACAAGCAAATCAGACTCAATCTCGACGTAATCAAATCCATGTCTTCTGGCCTCCTTAACTCCCCACAAGATTGCTAGAGTCTCCAATTACTTGGCATCCCGGCCAAAGTAATGCAAGCCAAATGATAATACGAAAACTACAGCGCCCTTCGCAGCTCTGCATATCACTCCCACACCTCCTTCATTAGTCCCGGTATCGAGTGCCGCATCCACATTAATTTTCTTATGCCTACCCAGGGGAGGAAGCCAAGCTCGTTTCACCTGGTGATACGCATTAGCTCCATGCAAATTTGCTTTATCCTCTCACTTCTAGCTATCCACCTAAGTTGAAATTGCATGGGCAACTTTGATTGGCCTTTGAAAGAAACCTTCATGAACAACTTTATTATGATTGTGCCACAAAAACCAAGCGAAGACCGCTACACGTAAAGGCCGAGCCCCATCACCAGCAAGGCTTGTTCGCATATCATCTCGCCATTTCTTGGACACATTAAGCAATTGGAGCCCCAGCATTTGGCTTACCGAACTCGAGAAAGACCATTAAAAAAATAAGTGTACCACATACTTCTCTTGATCTCCACAAACCGGGCACACACAAGCTCAACATTTAGACCCCTCCGCTTAAGGTTGCTCCTAGTTGGAAGAGCTTCATGACAAAACCGCCAGAAAAAACATATATGTGTACCATTGGGGGCAAAGTCAAACGCCACATCCACACCAAAAAATGGGATCTTATTTAAGGGTCTTGACCATACATGCATGCAAAGGCCAGGTAGTAAGCTGTTTGCAAGAAAAAAAAATGAAAAATCCATTAGCTGACATGCCTTATAGCCCGAGTAAGAAGGCTTCAAGTCATCTTTTGTGTTTTTCTCCAATTTACTTTTTTCTAATTTAAGTTAAACCTAAATTTATGGCTAATGACATGATCTGACCTTAGAAAATATCACATTTCAAATATTTACTCTTGAATATCAAATATTATAAACATAGGATTAAAATAACATTTTATAAGAAAAATTGCCTCTCATTCTGTTATCTTCATCACTGTTGACAGAAATTTAAGGACAAAAATCTAAAATTAGCCCTGAAACTAAGAAAAAAAATACAAGACTCCTTAAATATAAATTTAGGATGTATAGCCCATCAAATAATAAAAAAAATCTTAAAATATAATTGAAAACAAATTTAGCCCATCTTGATTATGCCTAACTTGTATTTCTTTTGAATTTTTCTTTATCTCAAAATACTCTCAAACGACGTTCATTACTCTCCATCATGGGTTCATATATGTGCGTCCCCATCCCTGCAATCATGCTGATCATTTACTGACGGATCACCACTATCAGCGGGCGTTTCCCTACCACCGTCCACGGTTGGCCGGAGACCAAAAAAAAATTAGATTTTAAATATATTCTCATGATTTGTTTCCTTTCACTCACCTTTAAGTTTATCTAAAACACTGTAGTCTAATTCCAATCCTAACCCCTTCAAATCCTGACTTGAAATTTAGAACCCTAACCTTTGATTTTTGTGATTCTTGTGCTTTTTTTTTTTTCTCCAGATGCTTGGTTCGGTATGCCACTATCCCTACCATGAAAGCGAGATCGAAGTAGTAATTGAGGAGAGCAGCGACGAGGAAGCCAATTTGAACGGATTCAAAGAGGGATTACTTGCCAGAAGAGAAGTAGGCGGATTAAGCAGTGGCCATCAGATACACATTAATTGGTCCTCTTCAACCATCCAAGAGGGTTTCCAAACTGTATGAACTGAAATTTGCCATGGTTCGGATCCGATCACATCATTCATGGAAGAGGGGCTGAGCTTGTTGATTCTTCATTTGTTTAGGTTTGAGGCTTAAATTGGGGCATCGATAAGCATGAAAATCAAAAGGCTAAAGGCTGGAAGTGTGGTGCAGGTAGAAGTGGTGCAGCTAGAATAGAAATGTGGCTACCCCTATAACATCAAAAGGCTAAAGGCTAAAGGTTGGGAAGATGCTTTGTCTCAGTTTTTTAGTTTTCATCCTACTGTTCAATTTTTTCCTATTTTATAGTCTAATGTGAAAAAAATAAATCAGTATGTCAAATTTTATTTTTTTGGCATCTAGATAATTATTTGAAGGGACTAGATGCTTAGAACAGGCATATCAAATTTCTAGTGTTTTTTTTTCATTTTTGTTGGATTTGTTCCAAGAAAATATTTAATTTTGATGATTACAAGTGTATTGTGTTATTGTGTTTAATATCATTTTATTGGGTCAAAATAGATTTGTTAAAGTTGTGCTTAAATTCCAAGTATCTCAAGTGTTATTTCAAAAAATATGTTTTAAGTTTGATGATAAAACTTGTTTTTAAAGAGAATTTGGTAGGTCATCAAAATATATTAATGTTTGAATTAAGTTTATTTTACAAATGACAAGTGTTTCTAAGTTGCTCCTAAGTTTATACTTTAATACGTTAAACTGGCTTAATCCGCAGTCTGAAAATTCTGTAACTTTTAGAAACATCAATTAACGTGTTAAACTCCGAGTTAAACCTGTTATTCCGAGTTAAACCTGTTATTTGCAAGTCTGAAAGCTTTGCCCAAAATCCTTCGAGTGGCGTGATTTCAACCAGATTTTCAAATAGCACGCGGATGAATCAGAGGACGCCACCTGGACACTATGACAGAACTTTTTATGACCTGTCTCAAGCCATTTTTGACCGTTGGAGGACAAAATCAAGTTTAACCCGTTAAACTCAAAACTTAACGCGAAGTTTGGAACTTTTCCTCTTTTGGACAAAAAAACAGAGCAACGGTCACCAGAATTTGTGGAACTTTTCCAGATGACTCTAGCAAGTTTCCAACGTCTTTTTAGCCCCCAAATGAGTATAAAAATATGGAGAACCACTTTGGGAACTAACTTGGCAATAAGATCAAAGATTCATCATCAAATGCTCATCAAAGTGTTCATCATTTGAGAAAAGAGCCAAGTTTTGTGCTTTCACTTGTATATCTAGCTTGAGTGCTATTGTGTGAGCTTGTGAGTCTATAAACATTCAAAGTCTTAGAATCTCTTGAGTGTGGAGTGGTTTCTAGTAAGCCTTCAAGAAAACTAAAGAGTAATTTCTAGTTAGCCTTGGAGAAAACTAGTGTTTGGTTGGGTGTGAACCTTGAAAACAACACTATTATAATTTTGATCAAGATATAGTAGAGGAAATCTCAAGTGGGCAAGCTTGAGGAGAGGACGTAGACTCTGGTTGGTGGAGTTGAACCTCTATAAATCCCGGTGCACTATTTCTTTTATCCTCCTTTATTTACTTACTTTATTTGAGCTTAACATTACTTGGTTTGTTCTTGATCTTTGGTTGAGTGAATTTAGTTGTAAAATTTGATTTTGCTAAAGTTTTTAAAACAACCAATTCACCCCCCTTTTGGTTGCACTTGGGCCAACAATTTTTATTCTATTCCAAAGTTTTCTGGCTATCTGAGGAGTTATGATTCACAAATTTATATTTGGGGGGTTTTGAATTGCTCACGTTCAATGGATAATTTTATATTTTCCCCTCAAATTTCTGTCCACACTAACAGAAGTCACAAATGGAAGGACATTTTTGTTACTAAGCATTAATTTAATCCTACTTTAATTTTGCAACATTCGATAATTCAAGGGTTGATATGAAAAATGATTTTTTTGGTAGATCATATAATTTAGCCTAAATTTATTTTTACTATTATTTACTAAAAAAATAAAAATAAAAGTTTTCATTTTTCATTTATGCATTAAATTTTTGTATATGTGCATCAAAATGCTAAAGATATAAATTGGGTAATTCAAAGCTGCACCCTACCCCCTTATGCCCATGTATATTTACATATATTTACATTTCAATACTATTCTTCATAGCATAAAATAAATATAAACACATTAAATCTTGTATCCCCCTCAAATTGGAGATATGTATAAGTCAGATATTGAATATATACAAATTTGATATATAAAGAAGGTGATGGATCTGAACAAATACTATATGACATATGTACAAATAAGTTAATAGATATATTACCATTATATTCAATAGTAAAAACACAAGTATGAACGTGCCAAATCCCGCTTCCAGCAAAAATTTGAGATATTTACAAATTAGATGACAGATATGTATAAAACTCGATATATAAAGCTAGTGAAAGTTATGTACAAAATATGTGAGAAATATATGCAAATGAGATTAGAGATATATTACAGATAGAAAAGTTAATAAACTTTTACATGTGAATAATGATGTATTTGAAATTGTTTGTAGAAATTAATTTTTTTTTTTGTATATATGTAATTTTATGTTAGTAAGATTCTGTTTATTTATTTATCTATATTATGGTATGATATTAAAATTGTTCCTAAATTATTTCTATATACATATAATTTCATATCTTTGTCCATATCATTTTTCACATATGTGTGTGTGTCTATGTACTTGGAAAAACTTAAAAAAATTGTAATAAAATAAATAAAACCAGTTAGAGTGACTAAAATGATAATCCAAAATCATTGATGACCAAAATAAGAACTAAATAAAAGTTCAAGGACTAAGTTTGCAAGTTTTTCATAAAGTTGGGAAATTTTGGTTTATCGAATGAATCTCGGCAATGAGTCATGATTTATGCGATTCAGTCATCGGATGGCAAAACGAGGGCAATGGTGGCTCGGGCTTCGTCGCTTCAGCAGAGGCTGGTTCCAGGAGATGTGAACGGAGCGAATCGTCGGCCAGAGGCAGTAAATCGGCGTTTAAATGTGGCTGAGCTCTCGCAAAGCTTGTCCTCTTCGATTCACCGTCTCGCGTAACCGAACGTCACCGCTCTCCACATCATAAGTCACCAGCGACGGCGAATCAAAGAAGACACGAGCAGGAGGAGGTGCGGTGAGAGGGAGCTGGTGGCAAGAGATGGAGACGAAATATCGGCGAGAAAGATGAAACAGTATGGTGGGAAATTAACTGTTCGGCATATATTAATGCAAATCCATTAACCTGTTTTAGTTGAGTTGGCCGAAGAATTTGTAGGAGTCCCACTGTTTTCTTCCTCTGATACCCACAAAATTGAAAAAAAAGTACATCTTTCCAGCCATTATTTTGATGCCCACTTGCCTTTACCGACTCCACCCACCAACTCTTTCTACCTCAATTCATCTTTTCATTTCGTGCACAGTCCGGTCGTCATGATTCTTCCTTCTCTTTCTCCGTCACACATTCTGTGCGCATGTTAGAAGTTGTGTGGTTCATGACGAATCGATGAGTTTAGTACCAATTTTGCTGTCTAAGTGTCACCTTGGCCGTTAGTCCGCTGGACAGCTCGTCGTGCGACCATCGTTCCGCTCACCACCGTACACCGCCGCCACGTGTTCAAATCGTCTTTCGGAGCTCTGCGACTTGTAGAGAAATCTACACCATCTTGTTCATGTTAACGGTAGCTCAGCGGACCTTCAAAATAGGCTGATGGTGGTGTGAGAAAAGAGGAACTGCTGCGTAAAGAGGGGAGGAGGGGGTTGACTAACACATGAGTAGATAAAGTCAGGGCATATTGGTTATTATGACCAACTTTGGGGCAAATAATAAAGCAGGCCCATTCTCCAGTCTACCAGCTCAGCCATAACACATTAATAAAAGAGGGTTAATAACACACAAGTGTCGTGTATTTTTTACCAACCAATATAAATTTACAAATAAAGTATTGTAAATAGTGAATTGTACAAATGACTTGAGATAAAAGAGTAGCATATAAGAGCTATTTTCTCCTCTAAGAGCTTCTTTTGGAAACAACTAAATATTTAATTTTTTTTCAATGGATATGTTGGTCTATTATGAAGCTTATGTACTCCTTCTATCTCATAAAGCTTATCTATTTTATTATTCATAGCAATTAATTCATTTATTCTTTCAAAATTTCTTATAGAAATATAAATTTTTTATATGAAAATCATGCCTTAAAGACTCAACTTTATAAATATAATTTTAATAAATTTTTATAATATAAATTAATAAGAATATATTTAAGTCAAATTTTAGTAAAAATAAAATAAAATGACCAACTTTTGTGAAATAGAAGAAATATATTTTTTTTTATCAATCGTAACTAGTTTTATGCTTGTCCCGAGGATGGATGATATTTTTATAATAAATGTAATTCAAGGAAAAATTTTATAGTCATTGTCATCATATATATTCCTAATTTAAATACAAAATATAAAAAATAAATATTATTTAAGATATGTAAATATATTGAAAATAATTAGTACTTCTAACAATCTAAAGACAAAAAAAAAAACTATAGATTTTTAGGTCATAACAAATGTCTTAATTTTATTTATGAATTCAAATGGTATTTTTGTGTTCAAACTACTATTAGAAAATAGTTATGATGGGGCATACTTTAATATATTTCTACATTTATTTTTGTCTTTTTTTTAGTTCATAATCTTTTTGCAATTAAAATCAAATGCAGCCATTGAGAAATATTTAGGTTAACACTAATACATAACTAAAGCTATATCATAGGGTGATTATTAAAACATAGATGAAAAGTAATTATTTTTATATATTAGTTATTCACTTTAAGAACCTTTACAGTTTAAGAAGCTTAAATAATGTTTCTAAAAAATATTTTAAAAACTATTTTTATTTATTTTTATAGATAAATAGTAAAACAAAATAAATTGTGTTCTTAAAAAAATTATTTGAGTAATTATTAAGTAAATAGAATATTAACTTTCAAATATATTTTATTTCAAACAAAAAAATGGTAAAAATAGGATAATGTATTATTTTTAATGTGAAAAAATAGGCCCTAAAGTTATAAACAACAAAATAAAAAAAATTATTGGTAGAGATATTCATATTATCAAAATAAATTCAACAACTCACGGAAAGTTACTTAAAAGATGACATAGGACAATTTGTGAAATATAACTACACAATATTATTTAGTAAATTATAAGGTTCAATAGAATTAGCGCTTTTACCCCCAACAACTTTGAAAACTTCCTTTTTCCCTACTTTTCATATTTTATCGATATCGATTTTTGAAAATCTTAGGGTGAATTACTCGATACTAATATTATAGAAAATTCAAAATTTTTAATAAGTTTTTTATAATAATTAAAAGTTAATTTTTCTCCATTTTATTAAATGCTAGATAATTTTTTCCTGTTGGCATTCTAAGATGTGGGAGAAATAGTTTTTCAAACCTTGGGAGTAAGAATGTAATTAGAGCAAAATTTTTAGATGAAAATGTAGTTCACCATTAATTTTTTAATGTGAAATCTGTACGTTAATTTTTCAAATAGATAAGCATAATGATATATTATTCTATTACATTATTATAAAGGGGTAGTGTAGGTAGTAATTGGAATTAAGAATCCAATTGATGGCATAATTGGATCACACTTCAAATTTCTACCGGTTAATTAAATACTGAACTCTACTTTTAAACTTCAAAATTTTAGTTTTTCTAAAGTAATCCTACTACTTTGTTAAAGTATTAACAATTAATCCAATATTTAATGAAAGACAATTGCTGAGCAGAAATACTTACAATCAATAAAGAGAAAAACCTAATAATTTAAACCAGAAAACACGAAAGGTTGGAAAATAAAAATTTTAAAATTGAAAATAGGAGAGATAACTTACATTAGTGTAGGGTTTTGTAAGTGTGATAGCATTGGAAGTGGCAAAAATGTAAATGGAAAGAAATTAACTTTCAACATGCAATATCTAAGTAATATAAAAAAAGATATATTTTATGAAGGTAAAAAGAAATGAAAGTTGCAAGGTATGTGGTTGTAATTTTTATTTCATTTAATGTATCTTCTAATTGGCCATAAAATTCAATGTTGCTAATAATAATGTAAACTGAAAATAATTTAATTTTAGTACAATAGTTGACCTAGAACTAATTATTGTTCAACTTTTAAATAATTGCTATAAATAATTACCATAATTTGGGAGGTGTGAATTTCACACTTAACAATTGTTCAACGCCATCCATAGTGTATTTCCTATAAATGCAATACTAAAACAAAAATAAATAGTGCAAGGTTCTACCATGTCTAAATTACAAATAGAAATATAAAATAAAACTACAGAAAAAAGGCTTTAAAAATTATGGAATAAAACTCATTTAATTTCATTTTAATAGAAGTTGGAAGGTTAAAAAAAGAATCTTTATTATCCTTTTATTTTATTTAATTAATAATTTCTAGTTTCTAAAAAGTAAAATGCGCTTGTTTTTTCAGTCAGATCGTTCATTTTTTTTTTGTTGATGAAAAATTTGTGCATTCTGCAGATCAAATTTGAATAGTAGATATCTTTTTGGAAGTGATTCATCCTTCCTGAATGCAGCATGTACAAATGTGTTTTGACAAGCATTTGCTACAAGGGGTCTTGTGAACCAAAAACCTATTAACATATAAGAACACATTTCAACCAATTCCCAAAAAATATAAATTTGTATGATAAATAAAAATTTAAATTCCATTTTGAGTAAAATCTTTACTTCTTTTGCTCATATGCATTTCGTTTTTCATACATAGAATATAGCACATAAAAAGTCCATGTGTTGAGTACTAACTAATACAAGTAATACACCATGTAAGATAAAAGAAAGAAGAATCGAAATTTTGAAGGGATGATAAAAGTAACTTACCATTGTGTAGGTTTTATGAGGTTAACATGTGGTATATATAGAAGTGAATTTTAAAGGAGATTTTTAGTTTCCAAAACACACTAGTAGTTACTTTTAATCACACCAAGGTAAATTGTTATAGTTAATAAGTGATTGATCCAAAGTTGGTAAATGAGCTTTTCTTGGCCAAAATTTGGTAAATGATTTTGATTTTGATTCCAAGTTACAAATGGGCTTCAAATTATGCTATAGTAAAAGTAAAAACATGAATTGTTAAGGTAAATTTAGAAATTTTGGATTAAAGGTCAGATATGGTCAAAATTGACAAGAACATATTTAATGGATATTTTGAGGATTGGAAATTTTGGCTTAAAGGTTAGATATGGCCAAAATTGACAAGAACATTTGATGAATATTTTGGGGATTAAACTATTAATTTAGGGGTAATTTTGTCATTATTGAAGGGGAAATGACGTGACACTCAATTAGACTCTAATAGAGTAAACAATTACATAAAACTCCATTGATTCCCTTTTAATAATAATATAATATATTCAAATCCTAACTTGTATAAAAGATTTGCGTTATTTGCTACCAGGAGTTGGCTAATTAGATGCTGTGTAATATATGGTAAATATACAAATTTCTCTTAGTATCATATCCCAAATAAGAAAAAGGAAAAAGTATCCAATTTTCTATTGTGACCTTAATTTATATATGCTACATATTTACATCCGTCTTCATCTATGTCATATCATATTATGTTGCTCATGAGTTGTAAAATAGATATCATGCACAAATGTCTAATTAGACATAGGAGTTATTTTACTATTTTACCCCCCAAATTTTCTTTCCTAACCCGTTTTTTCTTTCTCATCCTCACCAACCACCGCCGGTCTTCGTTCTAGATAGATTGCCAGCGATTAAATCGCATCGCCGTGACCTTTTCAACTTAATCTCCAATCCCGCTCTAACAGAATCACGTCACCGCCTCTTCAGCTCCGATCGAATCACGTGTCTTCAACGTCACCGCCTCTCCACTCTAATCGAATCGCAACACCTCTTCAGCGTCGATGCCTCTCTACTCTAACCAAATCGCATCTCTTTAGCATCGCCGCCTCTTCGCTTTGATCGAATTGCATTTATTTGGACCATTTTGATTTATTTTTAAAGGCACTTTTAAATTTGAAACTAATAGTTTCTTACATATTGTTATCCTCACTTTTTCATTTTAAATTAGACATTTTTTCATATTTATTCAGACACTTTCGTTTATTACTTCAGACACTCATTTTTTGAAGATCAATTACTTCCTTATTACTTCAGACATTTTTATATATTATGATAGATACTTTAATATATTTATTTGTACACTTTTACGTATCATATTTAGACATTTTTAGATATTCATTCAGACATTTTTGTTTATTGATTTAAATAATTTTATTTTCAAAGATAATAAATTATTTGCATATTACTCAAATACTTTAACCTATTTCAGTAGACGTTTAAACATATCTATTCAGATACTCCTACAGGTTTACATATCATTTTGGAATAGAACAAATAATTTACATGTTATTGAAAAGAACAAATAGTCTATATATTATTTCAAACACTTATACATACTTGTTCACACACTTTTTCTAATTTCTTTAGACACTTTGCATGTTTGTGTTTTGACACTTATGTAATGCGAGTAATGATGGATGATTTGCAATCGCGGTGGTGACAACAGCGGTAACCTCAACAACGGCAAGATTGAGAATTGAATTTTTGAAGAGATTGAGAGAGAAAGAGAGAGATAGAGATTTTGTGGGAGACAATTTTGTCCTTTTTTTTATGGAAGTAAATTATATATAGAGAATTAGAGATAAATTACTATGTTTAATTAGACATATGTACATAGTATAATAACTACATGAGTTGTGCACTATATTTTACCATTGAATTGCAATTGTTATTAATATGGATTATATATTATCAGAAATTAAAAAAAAAAACAAGGAAGAAGAAGAACAACCATATTCATCAACCGAAAAAGAAAAGGAGAAGACCCATATCAACAACTGCAAACCCCGGCAGACCATTATAATAAAAAAAAAATTAAATTCTTATAAAAAAATTTGACCAACTTTAAGAATCGAGGCTCGGGCGGTGCTAATCCCCCATTTAGTTTCGCCCATGAGCCCCAGGCCGTCGGTCGTTATCAACAAACCACCGGAGCAAGCAACGATGGGAACCTGGTTGCGAGAGAAGGGATTGCCAACAACCGCTGGGAAGCTTCAAAAACAGGAAACAGAAGACAACGCACTACAACAAACCTTTAAACATCAAAGAAAACAGAGCTCAAGCCATAACACTTCGAGCAACTGTTATGGCTAAGAAGCAGCTCCCTCCCTCTCCCGTTGTTCCGGCGACCACCTGGGCCATCAGGAGCAGCTTCCACTCCCTCATCGCCCTCCTCATCACCGTCGTCGTTCTCGCCTCTGCCTACCTCCGTCGAAACGAAGACCAACTCTCTCTGGAAGTGGGCCGAAGTTCCGGGGGCTTGTCGGCGAGGTGCAATTTGTTCGAAGGGAAGTGGGTTTACGACAACAAGTCATATCCTTTGTACAAGGAGCAAGAGTGTAAGTTCATGTCTGATCAATTGGCCTGCCAGAAATTCGGCAGAAAGGACTTGAACTACCAGTTCTGGCGATGGCAGCCTCACCACTGCGACCTCCCTAGGTTCCACCAATTGCATTTTTTTTTTTTTGAACTTTTTCGTTTTCTTTTCCGGAGCATTTATGATCACTATAAAAAGTAGCACATTCCTAATTAAAAAAAATGGACCGAGATCGTGTCGAGTGATTGGCTGGCGGTTCCATCCATATGTTTTTTGGGCTGTGGTTGTTGAACTTGTTCGGAATGGTTTTGTTGTTTTATGTTAATAAGGTTCAATGCCACAGCAGTGCTGGAGAGGCTAAGGAATAAGAGGCTTTTGTTCGTGGGAGACTCTTTGAACAGAGGTCAGTGGGTCTCCATGGTCTGCCTCCTGGGCTCTGCCATTCCTCCGCCTTTCAAATCCATGCAAAACAATGGCTCTCTGAATATCTTCAGGGCCCTTGTGAGTCCTTAATAATCACCTACATATCTTTCAATGGATCTCTTTACTATACCATTTTATTTGGTCCTCTGTTTGATTTTGGGCTTGTTTTGTTACGGTTGCTAAATTTAATTTAGTTGCTTGAATATATATACATATTACAAGGAATACAACGCTACAGTTGAGTTTTACTGGGCCCCGTTGCTCGTCGAATCGAACTCCGATGACCCGGTGAACCACCGGGTCCCTGATCGGATTGTTAGGGTTCAGGCAATAGAGAAGCATGCCCGGCATTGGACTGACGCTGACATACTTGTTTTCAATTCATACCTCTGGTGGAGAAGGGACGAAATGAAAGTCTTGTAAGTAACTAATTAGTTGCTAGGTTACTGATTTTATTAGATTTTATTTTCTTTTCCGCCACCCTAACGAGTCACCCTTAATTTGGTGATTAACTGAATGAAAATCTTGCTTAGTTGTTAATTGATTGGGAGCAAATTTGTTTGTTTAGGTGGGGCTCATTTGACAGACAGGATGGAATTTATAAGGAAGTGGAGATGCCAAGAGTATACGAAATGGCCCTCCAGACTTGGTCGGAATGGTTAGAAGTGCACGTAGATAGGAATAGGACCCAACTGTTTTTTGTTAGTATGTCACCTACTCACCAAAAGTAAGTGTGATTCTATCATCATCCTATACAATTCTTGTTTTCTTCCAATTTGAGCAATGGGGTTGTCATGTATGGGTTACAACTTGCAGGGCTGAGGAATGGGGAGGAGAGGAAGACCAGAATTGCTACAGTGAAACAGGGCCAATTGAAAGGGAGGGGCACTGGGGAAATGGGTCAGATCCAAAAGTGTTGGAGATAGTAGAGAAGGTGCTGGGTGACCTGAAAAGGAAGGGCTTAAATGTTGAACTGATAAACATCACTCAACTTTCAGAGTACAGGAAAGAGGGACACCCCTCAATCTATAGGAAGCAGTGGGAGGCCTTAACACCAGAACAAGAGGCCAACCCAAGCACTTATGCAGATTGTATACACTGGTGCCTCCCAGGAGTGCCTGATGTCTGGAATGAGCTGCTCTATGCTTATATTTTTCATCTCTGACTAATATCTCATTTGGTGATCACAGAAACATTTTCTGAAAACACAAAAACAAGTTGTACAGAATATATATGGAAATTTGCAAATGGAGCTTGATTTCGGATTTTACTTGGGAGATTATTTCTGTCCTCTTACGATCCAAAAGACACTTTTATGGTTTGGTTAGTATAGGATTGAGACTAATGATTTCTCCATAGGCTTGTAAACAAATTGGCGAATACAAACATATCATGTTCATGTTCTTTTATTTAATTATTATCAAGCATGAACACTAAACAAACAATATTTTTTTTATTAGTTAATTACTGGTGTTCATTCTCGGTAATTTAATGTTCGGGAATAATATAAATGAACATTTCATGAACAACATAAACAATCAAGTAATCGAACAAACAAGCCAATATAAAAACATAAACATCTAGAAAGTAATATATTTCAAGAAAAAAAATTACAAAACAAAGATCCCAAGAGTGTATATTTATAAACTAAAATACATATTAATATTGACAAACAAATATCTTGAATATCAATAAACAAGAAGTATATATGTAAATAATAATTTTTTTCAAAAATATATGTAAATAATAAATAAACAAATAAATAAATAAAAATGAAAGAACGACACTTGTTTAAAAATAGTTTTCTGAATGTTCTCTTCGTTTTGCAAGGCAGGATATGAATCTCATAATGGACCTTAATCAAGCTCACTCAGGTCAGCCGCCTCATATATAGTATTGTATTATCCATGGTTTGGCCGTCTTATTCTCTTGTGATTCCCTCATGGTGCTCAACTTATAATTATGTTTAATGAAGTGTGTCCCATAAGCATACCCGCACATAATTTTATTAGAGATTAAAGAAATATACATATGATTCACGCGAATAATTTCATATTCGGTCACGCCTGCTGCTTAAACTTCAAACTAGAATTTCATTAATATCCCTTCATCATTTGACGAAATCATGTCAGTACAATTTTCTTGGAAGAAGTACAATCAACCCCCTAATGTTTACCTAAAATCACACTTTGCCTCCCTTATTTTAGAAATCTCTTAAAAATTCCACGCAATATTAAAGGCAAAAATATTAAATTTGCCACTAATGTTTTGAGTTGTGAGTAGTTCTGCAATTTAAGTTTTTTTGTGTCCCAAATTCCCACCAATGTTTCAAAATTGGTTCAAATTGGCCACTAACCATTAAAAGTTGCAATTATTTGAAATTTTTTATAATAATATAACTTTTAATAAATTTTAAGGTCTTTAAATAGTTTATCCTTTTTCCTTTAATAAGCTTCACTCCACCTTCATCACGCTAACAGCCTCCAACACCTGCATCACCAATGCCAACCATCTTCATTGTCAATCCTCGTATTTGTCTGTTGCCTCTCCCTACAAACCAATGGCCGTATGCTTGTCTTGACCCGGCTTACACTTAAGTCTATCCTTTCCAATTCATTGCTCTCCTCGGTCATGCCATCATAGCCCCAGCTTAAACCCCAACCCAAACTTTGACCTCATCAGCCCACTGACCCCACACAATTTACTCAAGCTCCTGCTGATGCCTTGGCTATCGACCGGATTTCTTTATGTCCTCTTAGTTGGACTAGGAATGAGCTTTCATTTTCCAATATGATGTTGGCTCTAAAAAAGCAGATAGAGAAATAGAGGGACAAAGAGAGGTCGACCGATGGCTGGATGGCCAAAGATGGATCAATTTGTGTTGCCACATCTGGGGCTGAGTTTCATGACACGAAGTAGAGCCTTGGACCGGGTGTGCATCGGGGCAAGGAGTTGGGGTAGAGACATGACGGTAAGGATGGATGGCATTGGTGACGGAGATGTTTGAGCTGACAGACACGCTAAAGGTGCTGTTGAATGTAGATTGGAGTTTGTCAAATAAAAAGATAAATACTTAAAGTTCTTAAAATTTACTAAAAGTTTCATTATCATCCTGAAATTTTAAAACCTGCAACTGTTAATGGTCAGTAGCTAATTTAAACCAACTTTGAAACATTAGTGGCAATTTAGAACCAAAAAAGCTTTAATGGCAAATATGACCCCAACCCAAAACATTAATGAAAAATTTGACATTTTTGCCAATATTAAAAAACCTACATTTACTCGTGCCATCTATTTTACAAGTTATAATCAATTGAATAATTAGACTTTGAGACCATAACTTTTAGATTTTGTTTAATTTTTCTTCTTAACATATAAATTACTTCATTACTATTATTTTCCAAATGACATAATATGTTTATATATTGTTCATTTTAACTTACTTTTTTTTTCAAAATTTTCCTTATAATTCAATTTTTATTCCCTTTTCATTATTTGTATGTATTTTTTTATATTTTCAATTTTTTAATCACCTCCAAATAAAAAATATCATTTTTTTAGAAATCGGTTGTCACTTTCTATTTCCATCACTTTTTTCAAAACTTGTCATGTCAAGTACTAAATTAAAAATCAAAGAAATGATGAGGCTCATTTTTAGAGCATGGAAACTTTGAAATACACTTTGTTCAAGTTAATGGAACATTTAGCCATTTTGATGTAATTTTAATTTTTTATATTTATTGATTGATTATTGTTCTTTAAGAAAGTCTGGTTAAAAAAAAAAGGTATTTTGATTTACTTAACTAAAAAAATTCACTAGCTTGTAGCAACGATGGCGGCTAGAAAAATGCAACAAAGAGCAATATCATTCACAATTAAATAACACTACCTCTTAAATGAAGATAATGATTAATGACAAAGAAGACTTATCAAAGGAGCAATAGATATGAAAGGTTCGTGGATTATAACCTAAAAGAAACTAATTTCCTAACGGTCTCAATTTCACCTAATGTCAAAGATGAAGTCAAAGAATTATGATGAGAAATTGTTTGAGCACTTGAGAAATTGATAAAGAAATTAACAAGCATTTTGTTGAACAAGACCTTCTTATAAAACAATTAAATAGTAAATAAATATATAAAACTAAAACTACAAGAAAAAAGCCAATGATGTATTAATTCAAACTAAAGTGATTTTGAAGTTTTCTTATTATTGTAAATATAAGCCTTATCATTTCTTTGATGTTAGATCTAATAATTATCATAACAAGTTTTGAAAATAAAGTGTGAGGAGGACACTCCTAAACCTTCTAAATACAAAAAAAACTATCAATTTTTAAAATAAAAATAATATCCATAAATATATGTAATTAAATATATATATAAATGTATTATATTATATTGTTTAAAAGATGCAAGTAATGAAATAATTTATATGTTAAGGAGAAAACTTAAACAAGGACTAAACGTTGGGTTTCAAACTGTAAGAAATCCACCATGTTTTTTTTAATACTCAGAATCTTTATAAATACAAAAGCTATAATGGTTACACGAACCTATAGGAAAGTTAGAAAAGTGTCTACTGCACGAAATTTTAGAGGACTTCTACCACAATTTAACCACTTCTTGATGCCTGGTATTTTGGAATGTGACGTCACTCAAATTTTAGTCTTTTACTTGGGATATCCTTTTATATTGTCAGCTGAGGTGGGAACACTGGACGTTATCATTTGGTTTTAATCTTCAAAATAGATAAAAGAGAGATAAGTATAGGTTTCTTAAAACCTAAAGGACTTTCAAATGAAATCATAGTGCTAGGCATAGCTGCTTAACCATTGCTTTATAATATTGTAACAGTTGCACTATTTCTTCCTTAGAAAATATGACCTGATAAATCAATTTTGACTTATTTTTAGGTTTTTTTTTACTTTACCACTTGATTGAGTTGATTACTTATGAAACAATATGTCACCATATTTTTCATTCAAATTACCTTATAGTTTCTTGTGTATGATATGTTGACTTATCAGTAATCATAATTAGTTTGGACAATAGCAACAACGATAAGACTTCCCCCCTGGTTAATTGATCTTCATCTTGTTTCTTTTTTTTTATGAATTTTTTCTAGAATTTTTTTATTTTTTTGTCTCATATCCATTTGTTTATCTTTGTCTGCCTTGTTTTGTTTATGTAGATTGATCCAATGAGTCATGGCAGATCTTGTAAATGTGAAATCTGACATTTTTTTAAATTAATGTCATGGCTTCATCCCTGCTCCTCTTTGCCATTAACAACATAAAATCTACACTACTAGGACTGGAAGTAAGTGACTTCCGCTCCATCCAAATATCGCTGGAATTCAAATCGGAGGTCAACGAGTCGTCATAGATGGAAACCTGCCAAGCTTACAAAGCTCACAAACAGACCCTTTGAGGATCACTAATGGACTAATCACTAGGAAAAAGGTTAAGGAGCTAAGGATGACACTTCAAGACTTCATTAAGCAACATTTTGAGGATCACAAGGCTGGAAACATTAAATGGGAGCTAAAAGAGTTCAATTGGAGTATTTTGGAGGCTCATGATCTAGGTGCACTCAAGAGCACACATGTACACTTGGAGCATGCACCATAGTGTCTACATATACCCTAAGGAGCACCATGCACCCAAGCCCACAAGGGAGCATGGTGCACCCTAAGATGGCCAAACCTTTATAGAAACCCTATAAGACTCAAAAAGACCCCATCGTGTCCATGAGGGCTTGGTTGACAACCCTAGCATACATTTACCTGGATATGGTCCTAATTGTTTACAAATCACACATTTTGCACATGTTTAGGAATCACGCCTTGTATGTTGTTTTAGCGTGCTTTTGCGTGTTGATGTGTGTTTCTACAAGTTTAGGACCTCTAGCTACAAACTACTTATATTTCATTATAGATTAGGACTTTTATTTTACAAAGGCCTAGGAAACTCTATATAAGGCAAATCTTTGTGTATTTGCTACAAGTATTTATAAAAGCCTAGGAAACTCTCTCTCTCTCTCTCTCTCTCTCTCTATTTTTCTTTATGAACTTAATTTGGCATATAGGGATTTTACTTGTTCTTTGTGTGTTCTTGATATACTTCTCATTTCTATTTATAGGTTCAGTAATAATGAGGATTTTCCAGTCACTTGGACACTATTTGTGGAGCTTGTAGCATCTTGGGAGAGTTTTGTGGTCTATATATCAATGAGGTTTTATCACCATAAACCCTGAGCCCATCTCAATTTGTTGCCACAAAAGGCCTGAAACCAACCTGTGCTCTACTGCCATCCTCTTTGCTATCACAAATCACCTTAATGGCAGCCTAAGCCAAGCTTTGTCCAATCTCTCTCAAACTTGTCTTCTTCGTTTCTGTTGGTAAGGCCATAAGGCCCCTAACAAGCCAAGAAAAACATCTAGCCTTAATTTGCTAGACTAGTCCATAATTCCTAGTTTGCAATCACCCATCAATGCTAGTCCTTAAGGTAGAAGAGATAGAGGAGGTTTAGCATGGCATTGAGCAATACTAAAAAAGCTGTTGGTTTTAAAAATGAAAGGCATCAAGAGCTAGTAGTTTTTTAGAGAGAGGAAGAAGAAGAGAAAGTGATGAATGAAAAAAGGTAAGTTTGAACAAAAAGGGGAAATTTTCTTCTTAGAAAATAAGGAAATTTAAAATTGAAACATCCTTTACTCAATTAAGGTTGTATGAACTTTAAAATGTAACACATGGCAGAACCTAGCGAAGTGACAGTGCAGCTGCCCCTAGCACTGCCTTTCTAAAATAGAAAGAGGTGATGTGTTGGTAACCTGAGTGAACAAATTTGTAGTTTTCCCTTTTTTATTCTTTTCTTTTTCACATATGAGAAACTTAATGCACTTGGTTGAGTTTTAGAATGCAGGCTTGTGAGGTAGCCCATTTCACCCCCTTAATCCTTTCTTTCCTTGGAGGTGCCTGGTTCATATTTCTTCTTTTCCTTTTGGTGAAATATATCATATCCTAAATCTTTGTTTTAGTACCACCAAATATTTTTCTTTTTCTAATTTTGCTTACGTTTCTATTTTAGTTCCAAAGAGTCTTAAAACTTTGCAACTATTTAAATGGGTAGTCCTAAAACTTGTTACTTTTATGAATGAATCCTAAAATTTTGCAATTATATAACTAGTTAGTCCTAAAATTTATTACTTTTATTAATGAATCCTAAAATTTTGTAATTATGTAACTAGTTAGTCCTAAAACTTATCACTTTATGAAATTAACTTTTTTATAAAAAAAATCTGACTTAAACTGTTTGATAATTATCTTTGAATAAATTCAAACAGTACAATAATTTTTTGACAAATAATAGACCATTTAATTTTTTTTCTCTCTACAATAACTATCTTCCAATAAATCTTGGACTAATTGATAACATTTTAGCACAGTTTTAAAACTGATTTAAAAAAATAAAAAATTTTAAGACTCAAAATTAAAAAGTAAGAAAAGTTTTAGGACTAAAAATGACATTTTTCACTAACAAATAACAACGTAAAGACAAGGGAAAGCATACTTTAAGTACTAAAAATTTTTACATTCCGCCAAAGCAATTCTATATCTCTTCAGTTTGCCAAATAAGTCATAAAACTTACAGTATTCGTTAACTCCACTAGTCTTAAAATTTTCACATTTTTCAAAACTAGTCCTAATTTTATCAATGAAAAAAAATGTTGACATGTCACTTAATGATGTTATCTTCCATAACTAAACTGGCACTTTCAAATTTTATTGACTTACTTGAAAATTTTATTAAAATTTAGGGACCATTTCATAATTTTTTAAAATCAAAGCACTAAATTAAATTTTTTTAAAAAAAATATAATGCCCAAATTGTATATTTAAAAACTTTGTAGGTCTCTTATTATTTTTCCAAATTTTAGAATGAAGTAATTCAAAATTTGATAGATAAAGACAAGACAAATCTTCCTTATATTCCTCATACAAATCTTTTTTCTTAGGTATCACCTACTACATCTGCCACAAAACTTCCTACTGATGTTCATATTTTTCGGAATCAACACGAAGGTCCACTTACACTTATAAGAAATTTTCAAAGTGACCCCTAAATTTTGGTAAATTATCTAGTAAGTCCCTTTAGTCACAGGAGATAACAACATCAAGTCCTATATCAACATTGTTTGTCATAAAAAAAAGTTTTAGGACTGACTTGGAAAAATGTGAAACTTTTAAGGCTAATGATGTTAAAGGTTATAAATTTTAGGACATATTTGGCAAATTGATGGGTTTTAGAACTCATTTGGCGAAATACGAAAAAAGTTTGGGACTCAATGTGCACTTTCTGGCATTTTCACATTTTTAAAAAATAAAATAAAACATAGGAAAAACAACTGTCAAAACACAACTGGCAATAAGCGCAATTTAAAAGAGACCCCTGATTTTTGGATGAAAAGATAGGTTTTCCCATTCTGTTCCAAAGACCTACACTTTGGCCCCTAAATGTGAGAATTATTTTTATTGTATCTGTCACCTATTGTCATTAACTTTTCAAATATTAGGTTAAATTGTATCATACCCACTTTTCAATAAATTTAAAATTCTTAAAAATTTTATGAAAATTATTAAATAGTTTAAATTCTAAAATTTTCTTAAATTTAAATGTAAAATAATATTTTTGTCCATAACTACTGTCAATGGCAAGATAGGAGGTTAAGGGGCAAAATGCTAGCTTACAAAACAGATGGGAGTAAACTAATATTTTGAGGATAAATATTCTATCCATCGACATCGACAGTGTAAATGTTTTCATCCACCAGTACCTTTGTTTGGTGATTCTTGTTCACTTAACTCTAACTTAACGGCTATTAGTTTAAAAAGAAAAAGAAAAATCTTTTGGAACTTGTTCCAACTGCTACAAGAGAAAACAATTTCTACAACGATCAAGCAAAAAGAAAACAGAGCTACGATCATTGTGTTTTGTATTTTTATCTGCAAAAACTTTCTTTAAAGCAGGTAATTATTTTAGTATGACATTATTTTCTCATCTTTCATTCTATAACATTCAGCTTTCCTCAATCGCAAGCTTTACTGAAGGATCAAAATTACGCCTTCATAGTTACAAACCATAATCTTGGTTGAGGCAAAGCATTGAACATTTGATAGGCTCTGGTTTAACGCATAAACCGTGAAGCAAAAGAGAATTAAGAGACCAACAAGAAACCGAGGGAAATGAAGGAAGATGAGACTCCATATTTTAGAACAGTTGGGGAAAGAAGAGCCAATTAGGTAGAGAGATGAATGATATTGCAAGAAAACAGGGCAGTGTACAAAGCAGAGCAACGATAGCTCTAAATACAGAGCATTGTATTTGTAGCAAGAACTCACAAAATTTCATTATGCAGGACAAGATCTTGTTCTTTGTTATATACTGAGAATTTCTAAAACAAATCTCTGTTAAGTTAAGAAGTTAAATACATGAAAGACTTTCCAAATAAAGCTGCTGTTGGAAAAAAAAATTATTCACTGCCGGTGGATAAGACATTTATTCATATTTTTACCTAGATCTCAGGGACTTTACGAAATTTGCCCTTCAAACAATCTAGGAGTGCGTGGATTCTGGGTTAGTATTAATTAGGCCAAAATCTATAATCTAACCCTTGAACTTGAGAAAAACAGACACATAACCCCTTAAATATTGACTGAATATACGTAACCCCTTGAACTCGATCAAATTGGGCACTCAAGCCTATCCGTCAACCACCATTAGTCACATGCAAGCAAGTGACTAACTTCCATATCAGGTCTCCTTTTCAATATTGTTGGATTTGCTCCAAGCTAATATTTAATTTTGATAATGACAAGTGCATTGTTTTAATGTGTTTAATCTCATTTTATTGGGTCAAAATAGATTTGTTAAAGTTGTGTTTAATTTCCAAGTATTTCAATTGTTAGTTCAAAAGATTTGTTTTAAGAAAACTTATTTTTTAAGAGAAGTTAGTAGGTCATCAATTTATATTAGTATTTGAATCAAATTTGATTTCCAAATGAAAAATATTTGTTTTAAGAAAACTTATTTTTGAAGAGAAGTTAATAGACCATCAATTTATATTAATATTTGAATCAAGTTTGATTTTCAAATGACAATTTTTTATAAGTTGTTTTAAGTTTAATATATTAAAGGAACAGTTTAACGTGTCTTTTTATCGCCTATCTACCTAGCCCCCAAGTTGATGTTTTAATGTATTAAAATACTTTAATTCAAAGTCTAAAGTTGCTGATTATTTTTTAGATATAAGGTAATGCATTGAACTTTGGTTTTAACCTGTTAACTAAAAGCCTGAAAGCTTCCGCACAAGTTCTTTGACTCGTGCGATTTCAACCAAAATTTGAAATATTACTGAATGAATTAGAGGACACCACCTGGACAATCTAGCAAAGCATTTAATAGTCTTTCTTTAGCCTTTTTTTACCATTGAAGGATGAAATCAAGTTTAACGTGTTAAACCTAAAACTTAACACGAACATTTTCTTGCATAAAAAAAAAAAGTAACGATCACCAGATTTTTAAGACCTTTTCCAGACATCTCTAATAGATATGCAACAATCTCCTTACCTGCAAATAAGTATAAATTCATGAAAAAAACACTTCGAAAAGAACTATTGGCTATTAGAAGTGAGAAACTATCATCTAGATCAAATCAAATGTGCTAAATTTGAGATTTGCCAAGAGAGTTTACGCTTTCACTTGTATATCTAGTAAAAGTGTTATTGTTTGAACTTGTAACCTTATAAACACCATTTAGTGAGATTAAGTTGGTAACGTTTCTAATTAGCCTCTAGAAAAACTAGTGAGAGAAAGGGTATTTATGAGGTTTCTAGTTAGCCTCTGGAAAAACTAATGAGTGTTGGTGATAGGGAGAGCTACCAAAGGAGTGTGTGTCTTTATGTACTCTTGACATTTATAGTGGAGAAGAAAACTCTCAAGTGGTAAACTTGAGAAAAGGAGTAGGCTCTCAAAAGGAGAGATCGAACCTATATAAAAATTCTTGTATGCAAACTTCTCCCCTTCTACTTGTTTAATTATTGTTTGGTAATTTGTCTTCATTCATTGGTTAAAGTTGTTTGTTTTCAAAAACACTTTAAAGTAAGTTTTCAAAACAAAATTTAGGATTATTGTGGTAGTCATTTTTTGGTTAAAATAGGTTTATTTAAGCTCCTTAAATTGAATTTTGATTTAAAGATTAAAATCTCATTTTCAATAATTTTTGAAATTTAATAAATTCACTCTCATCTTAGTTGCACATGGGCTAATAAATATACTTTCCACAATGTTGGGGACCGAAACGCAAATCAAGACTTAGTCAACAAATCTACAAAGCAATTAAATGAGGGGGGCCAGATTAAACTGTCATAACTCAATTAACTCAGCCCTGCTTTCGACGATCGCCAGCAAGCACCACCTATCCTACCTCCTGCTTCCGCTGAATCGTTGTCCTCCGCCGCCATCCCCTCAAAGCCTTATCCAATCAGGGCATCCAGCCCATGTCCTCCTGGCAATCACCGTTAACCACCACATACTACTGCCCTCCGTTTGAGCCAAACCATCATCTTTCTCCGCCACATAATGCTCGTAGGTGTCTAGGCCCTTCACCACTGTTGCATAACCATGCTGCTTTTAGGTCCTGGCTATGACAAATTGACAGAGTAGTCACTGAGACAATCGCACCTCAACAGTGAAATGATGAAGTGGGGTGACAATGAAATGATGAAGGTCACGGTGGCTTTGAAAAGGTCCTTTTGGGAAACGTCCCAAATCAATTTAAGACGTCAAAATGGAATGTCGCTGTGTTGTGGATTTGAGAAGGAAAACAATGTGGGTTTGTTCTTGTTTTGCTTCTCTTTGATGAATTCATTTATGTGTTTTAAGAACTTGAATCAATTAATTAGCTTTATAACATGGTCGATGAAGGTGATATCGATTAAAAGCGGTGAGACTAATTTGAGATGGGAAAAAGGATTTGAACTTTGGAGGTGTCCAACTTTTATTTGAATGATTCTGTCAAGCTCTTCAGTGGGGGTGAATCACGAAGCTTGTCTCCTTCATATCCGTATTGAGTAACTTAGGCCAACCGTCGACCAGATAAACAAAGGACAGTTATAGAGTTTAGTCACGTGAGTAGCAATTGTTGACACTAGGGTTTAAGTGTCCGATTTAGCCAAGTTTGAAGGGTTATATGTACTGAATCAATGTTTGAAGTCCGTTGTACTAAAGTTTAATGGCTGATTATGGATTTTAGCCATATTAATCAAAGGAGAAGGATTTGACAGAAAAAATTGAAAGGAATGAAATCAAATGCTCCTACTACTAAAGTATTAAATAATAAATATCGTTATGGCTAGGTATATTGCATTTTATATTTTTAAAGTATACTGCATGGTATACTGTACCACAAGCTGTTACCATTTTCACAAAAAAATAAATATTATAATATTATTTTAAGATGAAATTAATTAATTAAATTTTTTGGCAAAATTTTATATATATTCTAATTTTTTCATCATAATTTTTCAAATATAAATAAAATATATATATGGAAAAAAAATTTATATAAAAAAAACTAATAAAAATTTTATATATAAAGCAAAAATAAATATTACTCAGTTTAAAAAACTAATTTATTGATATAAGAGAAAAAAAATAATAGTTTAATAATATGGACATTGTTTTTATGTTAAAGTATGAGTTAGAAGACTACCCAAACAAAAACAAAGCATTTAAAGAAAAAGAAAAAATAAACAAAAAATAAATATAAATATTTATGCTAAAATATGTGTATTAATTATATTTTACCATTTTATATATTTATGTATGATATTTTGGTGTAAAATAAAAAAAAATATTTCACATATGTCAATAAAAAATAAAATATCACAGTATGTACCTCACCGTATATCACAGTTTTTTACTAAAATATACATAAAAATTACCAATATACAAAATATTACTGCAACATACTGTTATATTTTATTAAAAAAATAATAAAATGAAAAAATATTTATATCACTTGTCACTGAATACCGCGTTATTTAATTCAACCCGTACTGGTACTGCAGGAAGTTATCGGCTCCATTTCCCTTTCTTCTACGGACAGTCTTTGTAAATGGCGCCGTTCGCGCCTCCGTTTTTGGCGGCTTAGATGAGGTTCTTAAACAACCATCATTTTCGGAGCCCCGACAATTACTCCAATAAGGAAGAAAACGGAGCTCCAATGGCTACCATGATTCAAAGGTGGAACAGAAAGAAACCCCACTACCAAGTGCTAGCTCTTCTCCTCATTATCTTCATAGTCTGCTCGATCCTCTACAACGAAAGCAGCATTCAACTACTCCATGAAGACCCAGATCGAGTTGGCCGCAATCAAGTAGCTCCAGTTACGTGCGTGAGGCCGAATCAACCTGTTCCAGCTTCAGGTACTATTGCTTTTCAACAAAATTTTCTTGTCTATGAGTTCTCTTTGATTTGATAGTTGTAGTTTCTGGGTTATCTTTGTTGTTGTGATTTTTTCAGGGGCTTTGGATAGATTTACGGCTTGCAACTCTACTAGGAAGTACAGTGGTAAGAACATCCAGTGGGCTGGGTTGGACCCCGGTCCCGGATTAAATCCGGGGACGGTGACCGATGAGAGCTGTGATGTGTTCTCGGGGAAATGGGTTTTCGACAACCAATCGTATCCGCTTTACAAAGAGTCGGACTGTCCGTATATGTCGGACCAGCTGGCCTGCCACAAGCATGGCAGGTCTGATTTGGGGTACCAATACTGGAGGTGGCAACCTAATGGCTGCAACTTGAAGAGGTAATTTTATTTCTCTGTGTGGAATGTTGGATTTTTATCTGGGAATTTCATGGTTCTATGAATTGTTTCATCGACCGGACCACCACATTCTTCATGCTCGGTGACACTTCCCAGTTCAGTAAGACTATGGTGGTAATTACCATCCTGCATCGTTGGGTTGGAATCTTTATCAATACTAGCAGTATTTTGTTTGTTCTCATGTGTGGATGACTTCAAACTTTGGAATTTACTTATATAATGAATGTGTCATTTGGTGGTCTTTAAGGCGACTAATGCTATTGAATATGGAAATGAAGTTGATTAGGTGAGAATAGGGCTTCTGAAAGGATGAGTTAATTCAATTAATAGGTGCTGAGTCCAGACTCAGAGTAGTATGTTTCAGGACAATGCTGCAGGCGCTAAAAAGTATAGTAGTTTACTAAATCTCGAGGTCCCATTTAGCTGTGAAAAATTATTCATTTTTCTTTTACATGGGTAAGAACATGATTAGTCTATAGATCTGGAAATTCTTGTTTTCAAGTTTTTTCTTTTAGAAAAAAAAAAAAAGAAAAAATAAAAATAGAAGAATCATCAAAAGTTGTTTTCTATTTTATATATACAAGTGGTTCTCTAAATTCTAAAAAACAATAAGTTGCGCATCTGTCCAATATAACATCCAACCATGTCTTTATTTAGGGAATATGCAGGTGAAGATGAGAAAATTTTCTATAACCGAGTGCCCCTTCATATTTTTAATTCATCTTTACATAAATATGTAGGCTTCATTTACTATTATAACCGATCTATCCAATTCATATGAGATTTTGTATACTATATTGTGCTAATATTTTTTAAGTTCAGGTTTATTGAAACTAATTTATATTCTCAACTCTTGTGTTTTAGATGGAACGTGACAGAAATGTGGGAGAAGTTGAGAGGGAAACGGCTTATGTTTGTGGGGGATTCACTGAATAGAGGACAGTGGATATCAATGGTGTGTTTGCTGCAGTCTGTCGTTCCTGCAAATAAAAGGTCTATGACACCAAATTCCCAGCTGACTATTTTCAGAGCAGAGGTATGCTAATAGAGATAGCCTCAGGGAGTTATACAACTTGTAGCATATTGCTGCCAAAAGTAAGTTAACAGGGCTATAAGCATTGGACCTGTCCTCTTCGTGACAATAAAAGCTTACCTGAAATTCTCTTCCATGTTTTCAAAATTTTCTGGTTAGGTGAGAAAAATTGTTCCTTGTTTATGACTTTCTAGTCATTTGGTTGGCAATGTATTGTTTACAGGAATACAATGCCACTGTTGAATTCTTTTGGGCGCCACTGCTTGTAGAATCTAACTCTGATGACCCAGTGAATCACAGACTGGCTGACCGAATAATTCGTCCAGATTCAGTTCTCATGCATTCATCAAAGTGGGAGCATGCTGACATACTTGTTTTCAACTCATACTTGTGGTGGAGACAGGGCCCTGTTAAGCTTTTGTGAGTATCAGCATTCTACTTAGCAGAGGGCAAATGTATTCAACAGGTTGAGAAGTATAGAATGACTAGAATTTTTGTAGGTGGAGTACTGAAGTGAATGGAGTTTGTGAGGAATTAGATGGTCTGGGAGCGATGGGATTGGCCATGGCATCTTGGGCAGACTGGGTGGCTTCCAGTGCCATTCCCATGAAGAAGCGTGTATTTTTTGTGATGATGTCGCCAACACATCTATGGTGAGTGTTCTAGCAGCATAAAAAGACTTGTGCTGTTGTTAAAGATGTGGCTATAACTAGATGAAACTATTTATAGCATGGTAATGAATCAGAAGTTCGTTGTAGAGAATAACTGTAGCTAATTCATGAAGCTAACCAGTTGCCAGTTGTTATTTTTAGTGACAGAGCCTCTGCAATGATTCATTTGTGGTTTCTTTCAGGAGTAGAGAGTGGAAACCTGGAACTGAAGGAAACTGTTATGGTGAAAAGACACCCATCAACTGGGATCATTATTGGGGAAGTGGTTCCGACTTGCCTACCATGCGGATGGTGGACAAAGTGCTTGACCGGTTAGGTTCAAAGGTCTCTGTAATCAATATCACTCAGCTCTCAGAATACAGAAAGGATGGCCACCCTTCAATCTACAGGAAATTTTGGGAGCAACTCAGCTCCAAACAATTGGCGAACCCTGCAAGCTACTCTGATTGCATACATTGGTGCTTACCAGGTGTTCCTGATGTTTGGAATGAGTTTTTGTTTCACTTTTTGTAAGGCATATTTAAAACTTGTAAGATGTTCTAAGATTCAGTTGCAAAGCAAAAGGAAGAGGTAAAAGATGGCATGTTTCTGCCTACTCTGGCATTTGCATTGTAACAGCTCAAAGAACAGCTTGCATACATAGTGGAATGAAGAAAAGAAATTTCAGTTAACGCTCTGCATTCCCCTAGTTTGTATATAAACTAATTCACCAGCGAAGAGGTGAGAACATCCCGGATCCGCCATTTGTCGTTTCCTCCATCCAAAAGCATGAAACGCTAACTACATGGAGGGAAATCAAGAGATCATTAGAACTAATAAGATTCTTCAATCGGGAGCTTGTAGTTTCCCTGCTCCTCAGTTCCGCAAAGCATCTCCCCAGCCACTGCTTGATGCCTTCGTGAATCCTTTCATTTGTTTCTGATAGTTGAACTGCCTAAGGTTTTAGTACTGATAGTGGAAACCCTTAATTATCGGCTAGCTCTAGTCACCTGCATACAAAGACATAAAAAGGGGCATTAGGAGGCCCCGAGTGTGTCCCAAAGGGAGATCCTTCTAACACTCAAGTTATTATAGTTGTAGTGTAAAACACAGGAGTAAGTGAGATAAGTAATAGAGATACTCCTTTTATATGCATATACCAACGTTTGGGTTTAGTGGGTCATTACCCTTGTTCCGCTTGATAAGCTCTATTGAGTCTTTATTTATTAACTAAGTCTGGGACCCAATAACTCGGTAATAATTGGGTCTAATTTGGGTTTTGACTATTAGTTCCCCTCTCAGCCATTGTTGTAGCAACCACCCTGTACAATGATATCTTTGCCTTTTGTTTTCTCTGGGGACAATTTATGGCCCTCCACTGGTTTTTATGCACCCTTGGCCAGCCTTTTTACTCTCACCATCCACCATTTTTAAGGTTCTCAAGTTATTCATTATCACGTAAGGGAGAGTTGTACAAATCTTTTGAAATGTGTTATATTTTCATTAATAATAAGAGTTCTACAAATCTCTCTCTCTCCCCCCAAGTTCCAACATGAATAAAAAATAAGTAAAAAAATAAAATATAAAAGACAATTCCATATTATATTTGACATTGATCATGACTTCCAATGAGACTTCCTGCTCTGTGCCAAGAAACTGTACCATACATCTTTTAAACCAATTTTATCATACAACCAACACTTTTTTGGTATTCTTTATGACTATTTGTAAATAATTGTTTTGTAGTTCAAATTGATTTGGAAAATTTATTTCACAGTTCAAGTTGTTTTTGGAAGGAAAAAATGTGGTTATACTTAAATTAACTTTAATTAAATATTGCAAATCCTGAACTATGGGCAATACACGCACGTGAAAATCCAATGGATTTAATTAAAAAAATGCCAACACATAAATTCTTGGTGAAGTGGTGAGTTTAATAATCTAGTAAGGACATGTTAGGCATCGTAAAAAATATCCATCTTAATTGATGTATTAATAATCATCTTTAGGAGTTAAGAGAGGTAATAAATGCTACTTAACTCATGCACTTAGGGTGCATATTAGGCAAACCCTTGTTTTATTAGTATTCTTGTAAGTACAACTTCAAGTTTCTATATAAGCCCACCAACATGCTCTAGTCTTAAAATGAGGTAACATTCTTAATTTCCTCTTAAATCTTCCACAAAAAAGGAGGAGTAAAACGTGGGCGCACTGTAAGAAGTTTTGTACTTATCTAACTTTATCCACTAAAATAATTTATTTACAGGAGGTTCTTATTTCGGTGTTTAACAGTACCTTGGAGAGATTAATATTTGTTTACCGGATGATAGTCTTGGATGCACCCAAAATCCAATAAAAGTTAATGTTTGGTAACCAGGATAGAACATAAAGCATTGTTAAACAAAGAAAACCTATGGTATTTTAATTAATTTCTCTCATTAAAAGAAAAAAATTCTTAACTTTTTTTATTTTGTTTTATAGTAGAAAAAACATTACATATGCATCATGCATGGGCCATGGGCATCAGATAAAAAAGGGTTGTCACTAGTTGTCAATATACTATATCTCATGTTACTTAGTCATCCCGAAACTATCAGTCATTATACCAATCATTTTTAAATTATTTAATTGTTACTATTTTATCATGTCATCAACTAAATAGTTAAAGATTGATGAAAAAGTTGTGTCATATCAGCAGCCGCATCATTTTTCCATGCAACACTAACAGTCATATAATTTTTTTATTTATCTTTAACGGTTTAGTTGACAAAAGAATGAAATAATAATAATTAAATAGTTCAAGGATGATTGGTGCAATGCTTAATAATTTTAAAATGATTAAGTAATATTACTATAGCTTAGGGACAGCTGGTGTTATTTACCTAATAAAAAATGAAGAAGACGTGGAAGAAGCCGAAACTAAGCCAAGATCCAACTCTGTGGCCCAGAAGCAAGAGCCCATCATAAGATATTTAAACGACCAACGAACTCCAGCCGTAAAATTCCAGTTCCACTGTGTGTGACCATTCTTTCTTCGGGTTCGGGCGCTGCTTCTTCCTTGAGAGATTCTTCAACAAAAGCTCTCTCACCAGAGACTTGAAAATGGCGACTGGTACCACTCTCTCTCATTGCTCATACTCACTTCACACAAATTCTCTGTTCAAATCCCATCTGCCCGCCAGAAACCGTTTCTCTTTTGTATCTCGAATGGTCCAAAAATCCTCCGTTCACAAGGATTCCGGCACTTGCGTTGAAACCTCCAGCCCGCCGCCAAGTCTTCCGAAACAGCAACCGGAATCTGAATCTCTGCTATCTCGCACCAGTGATGAAATCCGCCAGCCGAAATCCTTTCGGCGTTTGAGGTGGCCTTAGCCTAAAGTTGGGACTTGGGAACTTTGAATGTGTTTGGCTGTAAATATTTTTGCCATTTGACTAAATTCCTACTATTTCCTCTCAATATTGCAGGAAAGGCTTTGAATTTGATGAGCTTGGATTGGAGATTTTTTCGATTGCGTTGCCGGCTGCGTTGGCTCTGGCTGCTGACCCAATTACTTCATTGGTTGATACAGCATTCGTTGGCCATTTGGGTACTTCTTACTTCAACTCATGCCTTTCCTTTTTTCTACTTGAACTATAGTTTCACCCATTGCTATTTGATTCATTTTTCCAGCTATGAATAGTAATTGTTCGCCCATTTTTTTTTGGTGGGTAGGATCCGTTGAATTAGCGGCAGTAGGCGTCTCGGTTTCCGTTTTCAATCTTGTTTCCAAATTGTTTAATGTTCCATTGCTCAACATCACGACATCCTTTGTTGCAGAGGAGCAAGCATTACTTGGCAATAGCAATGGTAGGTCTTGCATCCAAAACTGGAATCTTATTTTATTTCTAATGCAATTTCTAGTTTTTTTAATGCCCTTCAATTGTTGTTTAGATCACGTTGAGCATAAAGGGAAGCAAGTACTGCCCTCTGCATCAACTTCATTGGCACTCGCAGCTGGCCTTGGTCTTGCAGAAGCTGTTGGACTCTCTTGTGGCTCGAGTTTTCTGTTGAATTTCATGGGTATACCTGTTGTACGTGCGTTTGGAGAATTCTTAATTTAAGTGGCTGATTCTATGTGTTTACGCCTGTTTCTTTTACCTTTTCTGGAAGTGTTGTTAAGTGGTATGATCCCACATGGTAATCTAAAGGGTTTAATAATGCTTTATTATGGTAAGGCCCTTCCACCCGCTGTCCGTTAGTTTCTGGTTGGATGCCTAAACAAGATTAACTAATCCAGCATCAAATTTTCATGCTTCAACTTGAACATGTCTTCCTTATTAAAGGATGCTTTTGTGTGCATTTAATTAATTAAGGTCTTCTTATGCTATAGGATTCACCAATGCGTGCACCTGCTGAGCAATTCCTCTCCTCTAGGGCCTTAGGTGCTCCAGCAATTGTGATAGCACTTGCTGCTCAAGGAACTTTTCGCGGATTCAAAGATACCAAGACTCCATTGTATGCAATCGGCAAGTATTGCAGTGTGCATCCTCTACACTTCAATAGCAATATTTATTGATATCTAAGCCATTTGGAAAGTGGTTCATGTGGTGCTATTACAGTAAAACCTAACCAGTCTGGTAAACTAACATGCTTAAGTATTTCTCTGACCTTTTTGAAAGCGAACACGATTCTGTTTAGATTTTTCCCAGTAATGCCTCTGCATGAAATTAATATTGAAATGGCTTGGCAATGTTCATCCACAGACCAGTAACCATTTCATAACTGGTCCAAACTTAGGCCCATTTCACAAGTCTTTATATTAGAAAGAAAATCTTAGAATATCAGGCTGTATGAGCATATGTCTTAAGTCTCACATATTTGCCTTCTAGAATTCTGGCATACGCTCTCATATCTATGTACATTAAACACAGATCATAATCTAGAATTGCAGGCCTGTTTATGGCAGGTGTGGATCATAGACTACACCAAACAGAATGGAGTGTGGACCTCTAGGAAACATGAACTCTCGATCATCAAACAGTACAGACCACTTCATCATGTTCTTAGGGCCTTCTAGCTTCTAATCATGAGTCTAGAATTGCTCCCCCTCTTATCCACGCAAGAAATATTATCTCATAAGCATACCATACATCTCACATCATTCACATGTGGGACTGAAATGTAACAGATTGCAAGGAGAACAACTTTTTTAATCTTGGTCTGAAAAGGATTAAATTGAAATAGGACCTTTGTCTACTTTTCTAGATGCAATACTTGACCATTCTGTAAATGAACACAATTTTCATCGTTTTACAGGTGCAGGAAACTTACTCAACGCAATTTTGGATTTTATATTAATATTCGTATTTGGTTTTGGCATCAGTGGTGCTGCTGTCGCTACAGTGATTTCTGAGTATGTTATAAGTGCAGTAAACCTTATAATATATTTGTCTTGTTTCAGATATTTTCTGCTGGTATTTCAGTTCTGCTATTTTTTTTTTTTACCAGATATTTGATTGCTTCAATCCTTCTGATGGAACTGAATAGAAAATTTTCACTGGTATCCCCTAAAATTGATTGGAGAAGCCTAGTCCGCTACCTTAACTCTGGTAACAATTTTCTATTGCACTTTTGCAAATGTTATATTCTTAGCTGAGAGTATGTGGTGAATGATCACTTATTGTAACCTTCAGAATAAGATTATGATTTGCTATTATTTTATGTGGAGAAATCATGGAACAACAAGTTGATGCATATATCAACAGTATGAAGTGAAGGTTGAAGAAACTTGTTATTATATCTGCAGGTGGACTTCTTATTGGTAGAACTGTAGCAGTTCTGGGAACCATGACACTGGGAACATCTCTAGCAGCAAAGCAGGGCCCTGTGCTCATGGCTGGACATCAAATTTGCATACAGATTTGGCTGGCTGTGTCTTTACTTACTGATGCTTTAGCACTTGCTGGACAGGTAAATGGTTTAGCAGCTTACAAATCCTAATTTATTTAAGAGAAAACCATTCTCTTTATTTGATACATCGGTAGTAGAAAACAATGGTAGGAATATTAGTGTTGGATTTGAAGCCCCAGCAGACACTGCAGACTCAACCTTCTCAGTGGCTTGGGCAATGATGTCCAAGCTGCCACATGCCTATGCATTAAGGGTAATTCCAGGTTAAAAGGGATACTCGATATGCTGATGTGGCCAATATGTTGATGGGGGAAAGGACATGTTACCTGGTAACCAGTTTGATTACATGCTTCCCTTTTTGTCCTTAAGCACTATAGTTATGTACATTTTCTTATGCAGGCTCTTCTGGCACCTAGTTATTCCCAGGGAGATTATGAACAAGCACACCGTGTGGTTTATAGAACCCTCCAGGTTTTACCCAAGTTCTATCCTATCCTTCCTACATAAACTTTTCTTTTTAACTTACCTGATAGTCAACATTTTCCCTCTTCTCAAGCAGATTGGTTTAGCAACAGGACTTGCACTGGGTCTTTTTTTGTTTGCCGGATTTGGAAATTTTTCTAGCTTGTTTACCACAGACATAGAAGTTCTCCAAATTGCCTGGTCTGGTACTTTGGTAAGCGTTCATTTGTCCTAGTTCCTTTTTTTTACTTTCAAAGATTCTGATACCAACAGAATGTTTGACCGGTATTGGCCAGAAAGTATTTGATGCCACTTGAAAACAATTGTTCTTTTTTATTGTAAATTATCATTTTTCACCTGCTGTTAAAAGACCTCCAGATTTTAGGCTTGTGAGCTTCTTGCTCATGATAACTGCAGCTTGTGATTGGACAGAGAATAGCTGGCAAATCTGACCTTGATGTTTTTCTTTTCTTTTATTTTTTTTGGATAGTTTGTTGCAGGATCTCAACCAGTTAATGCCATAGCATTTGTTCTTGATGGGCTCTACTATGGAGTTTCAGACTTTGCATATGCAGCATACTCTATGGTTCTGACCTGCATCCTGTTAAGATGACCCCAGATAAATGATCAACGTTTTCATTTCTCACCTGCACTTTGTTATGCCTAGGTGCTTGTTGGACTGGTTTCTTCTGTGTTCCTGCTGGTTGCTGCTCCAAAATTTGGCCTTGCAGGAGTCTGGGCGGGACTATTTCTCTTCATGACATTGCGTGTGGTAGCAGGCATTTGGAGGTATGTCCTGAAGCAATGCCAATTACAGCATGTATCGATCAATTAAGCTATTAGGTACCTAAGTCGAACTGAGAAGATGAATGCGTTCTTTCTTCAGGTTGGGCTTGGGAACTGGACCGTGGAAGCATATTTGCTCAAAGATGGAGCAAGAAAGTGGGTGAATATTTTTGAAATGCTCTGACCAAGCCGGCTGTCAACTATTTGTGGTGCTCTTGGGGTCAATGTAGCTCGAAATGTCAAGGAAAATAGCATTACACAAATTGGCTCGCACACTTCCAGCCAATGCAATGGCATTAAACGGCCTATTTTTCATCTCAAGGCCAACCATATTTGCCATGGTTAGCTACCAGACTTGAACTTCACCAATTGATTCAAGACGATAGCTGCTCACTTGAAAACTGGTACATGTATATGAACAAGGGCTGTATATATATTCTTGATATAGTTTTCTGTGGTTAATTTTCTGGGGGCCGTGTAGTACAAGCCTAAATATCAAGACGTCGGGACAATTACAAATCAGTAATGGAATGGCCTTTTCCTTTGTGTTTAATCATCTTCAGATTGAGAGTAATCACTTGCTTACTGGAATCTAGATTACCATGATCCCAAACAATTACCTTGTTTCCACAAAAAAATGGGGTTGACGAAGACCAAACTATTAGACTCTAGAAACTTCGATTTATTATTGGCAACCAAGATTCTTGGCCCCTGAATTGCGCAAGCCAGTTCTTTTCCTCTAAAACCAGCTTCGTCAAAGCAATTATAGCCAACTGAACAAATGAATAATCGAATTGGTATGATTCAAAAGCAAAACATCAGTTCTGCCTTAATCAACAAGCAGCAGCAACCAAAATATTCTACCTTCTGGAAAAAAAAAAAAAAAGAAAAAAGAAAAGAAGAGAAAAAAAAATGCTGAAACGGTTTAATTAGTTTGCCAAACCCCAAGATGAAGATCAATCGTGGATGTCTTAATGATAAACCCAGGTTGTTTATGTTTCAAACAGCAATTTTACCAAGCATGTTCCTTCAGAACCTGCTTTGTTTTGCTCCTGATTTTCTTCTTGCTTCTGGTTATCACAGCAGGGGTTCCAACTTTGATCATTATCTTCATTTTGAAGCCCCAAAAACCAACTTTTACACCCCAATCTATGACTCTTGATGCATATAAGCTAAAGTTTCACCCCAATTCAAGCCTATTTGTTTCAGCTCTAGCATCTTTGGTATTCAGCACCAGCAACCCCAATAAATTTGACTTAAAATACAGCCCTTCGCTTCTTCAAATATACTCCCAAGGAATTCCGGTGGCTAAAATTCAGGTTCCACATTTCTCTCAGCCCGCCCATAGCAGAGATGTGAGTTTGAGAACAGTTGTTTTGATTAATTCTGTGAATGTTAGCCAAGTTGTTGGTGGAAGTCTATGGCAAGCTAAGTCAGGGCAGAACAATGTTCAAATGAGGTTATTGGGAGATGTTAAAGTGAAGCTCCATATGTTGCATATCACCCTGCCAAAGATAAAGGTCTGTGATGTAAATTTTACAATCCCTTGTAACTCAGAGTCATTTCTCCTCAGTTGCTTTTAAGATTAGAAGTAAAGTACTTCCATGTCTGAAGCTTTTCAGTAAGATCCTAGTTTGATTCCGAGTATCTTAGATAAGATTTCTTTACATGTTTAGGTTGATTTGCTGAACATATGCGGTTTGTTTATATCCTAAGACATGTCACTTCAGTTTTACTACTAGCTTATGTGCATCCCCCTGAACATGTTGAACCAAACCATGTCAGATTTGCATTGTTGACACAAGTTAGTATCAATATATAGACTACAGTTGCATCCAGAGTTAGTGAGTCGGTGATGAAAACCACGGCATGAGAAGTTTGTAGTACATTGCATAATTCCCTTTTGATCATCTTGTAGGTTGCGTTGGACTGCAACCTAAATATTAATTACAAGGAACTTGCTTTTGTTAAAGGACTCCACAACAAGAAATCAGAAGCTAAAAAGTCTACTGTGAGTTTCACGATTTCCTGTTGCAAGTTTAGTTGCTTTTTCTCCATCCTTACATCATAAATGTGTAATCTATTTGACTTTGCAGGCATCTCTTTCGGGTAACTGCAAAGATTGCGTTAAGAAGTGCTCGTTCTCGGTCTACATATAAAAGCTGAAAACGAACACTTTCAAGCATTGTCCCTAGCTTTCATTTGTCTCAGAAATTGTAACTTCATCTCATTTGCCGTTACAATGCACAAAATTGTTAACTAGCACAATTAACATAATGCTTTCAGGTGCTGCAGCATTGACATTGTAGAATTATCCAGAAACAACCCAGACCCAATAATACACTTCATAAATCAGAGAAATTTTAGGAAAAAGGAATTGAAGCAAAAAGGCCACATTTATTATTCTGATTGAAAAGAATACTCAAGTTCGTAGGAACACAAAATGCTACAACCATATACTATTTACACCCCATGAACAAATTGTAAGAATAAAAGAATATGGACTGCCTATATTGTATATCAATAATAACGCCCGTCAACTCTGAGAAGACTTTCTATTATTCTCTTAAACCCCCAAGAAATATAATATATGATGGTTGAACGTTAATCATCCGTGGCTGGTGCTTGAGCTCCATCATCTCCACCGGCAGTGGCGGCAGCCAGCTCGGGCTTAATCTGCTCAAGCTGATGTAGAACCTCCTTGACCTCAGGGCGTGCAGCAGGAGAGGGATCAACACAGTGAAGAGCTAGCTTCAATGTATTAAGCAGCTCATCACCTATTGTTGGTGTATCCCTCATGAGCTCCAAATCAAATACTTCATTTGTCCACTCTTCCTTGACAATGGACGCCACCCACTGGGGCAAGTCCATGCCGTTGGTTGGCTCACCGGGCGATTTTCCAGTTAGAAGTTCAAGTATGATGACCCCAAGGCTGTAAACATCAGTCTTTGTGCTGGCATTCTTGAGCTTTGACAGCTCTGGAGCTCGATAGCCCAGTGTTCCTGCAGTGGCAATCACATTGGTGCTAGCTGCAGCGGTCATGAGCTTTGATAGGCCATAGTCTGCAATATGAGCATTGGCTTGCTCATCTAACAGTATATTGCTTGACGTGAGGTTCCCATGAATCATGTTCTCTTTGGTGTGTAGGTGGTTTAGTCCTCGTGCAATGCCAATCGCTATCTTCATCCTTGTTGGCCAGTCAATGGTGGTTTCCGGGCCACGAGCTGCAACAGAAAGAAAAACACCATTAGACAATCACTTGATGGAACAATCACACACGAACAACCTAAACAGGATTCTTCTTCTGCATACCATGGAGAAAGGACGCTAGGCTCCCTCTTGACATGTAATCAAACACCAGGAGCTTCTCTCCCTTGGGACCTAAGTAGTATGCCCTTAACGCTAGCAGGTTGGGATGGCGGATCCTCCCAAGCGCAGCAGCCTCAGATTCGAACTCTCGCTGCCCTTTCGTGGTCTTTTCCCGTAGCCTCTTCACCACGACTTGACCTCCATCCTCTAGAGTTGCCTTATAAGCAGTACCGTACGTGCTTTTCCCCATGATCTCAGCAGTGGCGCATAACAAATCATCGGCGGTGAACACGAATGGCCCATCAAAGTGAACAAGTTTGCCTCCCATTTCACCTCCAGATTGGACTTCAGTGCCCATTGCAGTGACCGATTTCTCTACTTTTCCTGCACCGGTCCCTGCTTTGCCATTCTTCTCCTTCAAGGCGGCCCTTTTTCTGAACAAACAGAAGAGTAAAATGCAGCACAAAAGTATCAGAACCCCAAGGAGGGCTCCGACTGATATGAAAATGATGTCCTTGGTACTGAGTTTCCGGTGATGATGCTTCGGGGCCTCAGCTGGAGGTGGAACATTGACAGGTGAGGAAGAGGCAGGCGGAGGAGAAGGGCACATGGTTGCGCGGCTATAGCCGCAAAGCTGAAGATTGCCCACAAAAGAGGTGGAATTGAACTTTTTGGCTAGAGGAGATGGGACAGGACCAGATAGATTGTTGTAGGAGACATTGAAATAGCTCAGATTGGTAAGTCTGGAAAGTGAACTTGGTATCTCTCCCCTAAAACCATTCCCAGACAAATCCAATCGGTTGAGACCAGAAATGTTGCCAATAGTTGCTGGAATTTGGCCACTGAAATGGTTATTCTTCAGGCTAAGCACTGTAAGATTCTGCAGCCTGTCGATTGAATCCGGGATTTGGCTATTCAGATGATTCCCTTCCAGATTCAGAGTAACAAGGGAGGAAAGATTGGAGAAGCTAGAGGGAATGCTCCCATTAATGGCATTATTGGACAAGTCTAGCGTTTGGAGCCTTGGGAGCGTCCCCAAATCATCTGGTATAACCCCGGAGATCTTGTTGTGGCTCAAAGCAAGCTGTTCAAGAGACCCCAATTTGCCTAGAGTCACCGGAATCTTTCCCGTGATGAGATTATGATCAAGGGTCAAGAACTGAAGCTGGTAAGAGCTGTTCTCATGTCCTGTTCCAGCCCAAGAATCCGGGATGGAGCCAGAGAGATTGTTATGTTGCAGAGCAAGAAATGTAAGCGAATGTGACCGAGTGAGACTAACCGGAAAAGAACCCGAAAGCGAGTTATAGCTCAGATTGAGCCTGTATAACCTGGCAGAGTTGGCAAGACTCGGCGGTATGACAGCGGTGAGTAAGTTGTTGCTCAAATCCAGGGCCTGAAGAGAAGGGCAGTTGCCGATGGAAGCAGGGACAGAACCCGAAAGGCGGTTGTTGAAGAGATAAACCCCTCTAAGATATGGGAGAAAGCCGAGAGAGCGAGGGACAGCGCCGCCAAGAACGTTGTCGTGGAGGCTGATTCTCCTGAGACCTTGGAGCTGGCCGATCATCTCCGATATCTGACCGCCAAGTCCCTTCCACGGGAGCTGGATGGCGATGACCTGCCCTTTAAGACACTTGATTCCGATCCACTTGCCGGAGCAAGCGCCATAGCCGGTGTCGTTCCAGCTCCGCAGCACGCCGCTGAAATCGATCAGCTCCTGTTTAATGGCCCGAAGAGCTTGGTAATCGGC
This sequence comes from Aquilaria sinensis, assembly GCA_005392925.1. Classification (NCBI taxonomy): domain Eukaryota; kingdom Viridiplantae; phylum Streptophyta; class Magnoliopsida; order Malvales; family Thymelaeaceae; genus Aquilaria; species Aquilaria sinensis. The sequence continues at coordinate 1,913 of SMDT01003001.1, read as the reverse complement.
TCGGGTTACGGTCACGCCATCCCATTTCTGGCCTGAAACAAGCGAACACGTAGAAACTATAAGAAGAAGGAATATCTGAGCAGAGACAAAAACAGAAAGTGGTTTCGGTTTCTCATGTGCTATTTCTGAATCTGAATGTTGGCAACAGAAAGAAGAATTGTCCATGAAATATTAAAACGAAGGAGAAGAAAGGGAGGAGAAGAATGTAAGAAGATTGTGTCTCTGATTTCTCTGTTCTCCTTCTTTCTTCTTCCCCTGTTCTTTTTGCTTGATGAGCTTAGCTAATTTTGTGAGAGTGGAAGTGGATTGAGAAGAGTGAAAAAGATGATAAATAATCAGGAGAATAAAAAAGGAATCTTAAGGTTTCGGGGGGAGACAAGGAGTGGGTCGGGTCTGCTGAAGGTCTGCGTACTTGTTCTTGGCAACGGAATCCTAACGGCTAGTTTTAGTGAAGCAGGTGCTGGACTCGTAGTCGTAGTCGTAGCATAATTGCTATTCGCATGCTGCTCCGGTTTTGAAAGCCGTTGAGATTGGTTGAGTGAGGCGACCACTGGACCTAGTTTTCTCACTTCTTAGCCTGGGTTGGGTCCGGTTTTCTTCAACGGTTACATTTCATGGGCCTACCCGACCCGACCCAAATGAAGACAAGTTCGGCTTAAATTGTAGAATGACCTTCAAACTTCTAAAATATATGGCAATCAGACCATCAGACTTCTTAATTTTGCATCATCAACTCTAGTTGTATTGGGTGTTTATTAATCTTAAAGTTGATTATTAGGATGGGATCAGGTTTCAAATTTAAATCTTTTTTTTTTTTCTCATCATCAGGGGTGAGCCATAATTTTTTCCGTAACGGGTTGAGCTAAAATTAACAAGTGATATTTTATAAATATAAATGTAATTATATATACAAAAAAGATATATATGTGATATTTGGGATGCAAAAGAATCAAGGTGCAACAAATTCTAACAAAACCATGTTGCCCTCTCAAGACACATTTGAATTACAAGCAGCATATTTCCTTCCTTGCATCTGAAAAAATTGTTTGCCATCAACTTGCTCGGAATTGGATACAGTGATTTGCGGTAGCTAGAAAATACACTCATGACCAGCATTTTGGGGGTTCAGGCGTCAGAGGAATGTTAAAGGAAAAGGTGTACCTGTCCACGATCGATGCACCAGAACATGCAGCCGGAAGATGCAAAATAATTCAAAGCAAGGCCACGTTTACTTGATTAGTAAGGATCTATAGACTATACAACCAACCAAACAATTCAAACCAAGATATATATATATATATATATAGAAAAACCTCTCTGATCGATGTGTCCAATATACTTAACTAGGAACCACCCTCCTCAACTACCCCACACTGTTTCAGACATTCCATCAATTGCTAAGAATCAAAAAGTATATTTATGACCGATTCTAGAGTTCCAACCAAAACAAGTTTCCCACAATCTTCTTTCAGATTTTGATGAAATGAATCGAGCAATATTCACCATCCGGTGTTTGATAACAAGGAATCACAGATGGTCACATCAAATCCAGTTCTACGAATATATTTCGTATATAACAGAATTCACAAAGATTGGTGCCGATATCAATTCCCACCCTTTTCGTAGAACAGTAAATAAACAAGGGCCAATGAAGTTTTCAGCTCGTGGATTGATTGTCTACCAGAACCTGAAAATTTCTCGATTGATCATGATGCAGAACAAGCTATTCAAACCCTCACGGAGGCAACGGCAGGGGCAGCAGCAGCCGCAGCGTTAGACGCAGCGCCGCCAAGGAACGACAAGAAGCCGGTGGAGACAGGCTGTTGTTCGTCCAAGAACAGATCTTCTGGAACCCTGAAACAGCCGTGAGCACAGACAAGTCCGAATCCAACCATCAGCGCCGAGATGAGGAG